>BFEA01000748.1:240197-258602 GCA_003427395.1 Chara braunii | reverse complement strand
GAAGAAGAAGAAGGAGGAAGAAGAAGAAGGAGGAAGAAGAAGAAGGAGGAAGAAGAAGGAGGAGGGAGAAGGAGYCRGGGTACCTACCTGGCTATGGTGGCAGCCATCTTCATCTTGGTCAAGCGCAGCAGCAGGAAGACCCCTCCGAGGGAGGGGAGCCATACCGAGTAACTTCAAGGTGGTTCGGAGCATGGTGGTGTGTGCGGGACAGCCATAGCTGTTCTGTGTTGTCCTCTGGACATCACGGTGGCCTGCAGTAGTCCGCCATAGCCTCGGCCTCCAAGGAAGAAGAAGGGAGAGGCGGCCATGGCTATGGAGGACCTCAATAGTAGTCAGCTGTAGAAGAGGACCTTGGACTTTGATTCTGGATCAGCTGGTCAGCATTGTGGCAATAATTCTTGTTTGAATACAAGAGAGGGGGACATATGGAGTTGAGAAGTTGAGCGAAGGAGAAGTGCTTTGACATTGGTTCTTTGCTGGTGTACTTCATCTTCTTCCTTCTTACTACTACTTCTTTTTCTTCTTATCCTCTCAATCCTCTCAAGTTCATTCATTTCTTTTGCAATTGGGCAGCATTGTGCTTTATTGGTGAATTTGTACTTCGCAATTGGTCCGGGTCATAACAAAGGTGAAGATATGTATATATAACTTTGATACTTTAAAAAGTCCAGGGCGACTAGAGTGGTCTAGTAATGTGCCCGAAGAAGAGAAAAGTGGTTGTGCCCTCTGTTTGTGTATATTTCGCCAAGTCAGAACACTCTATAAGTTTAGGTATTCTGACTCTAGGCCTGGCTAAGTTGGGTGCGCTCTGTAAGTTCAGGCGGCCTGACCTATGCCTTATGTAAGATAGGTATAAAGGGTTAAATCATTGAGGGATCATGAACTATTGTTTGTTCAGGTTAACTTGGGGCTGGTGAGAGTACTTATCTTTGTGGTTTGGCTTGCATGTGACTGAGTGAGGCCACTACTTAGTCTGAGTTTCAGGTTGATAGGTAGTTGCTTTAGTTGCTCGCCATGTGCTAGACCCATAGGAGTTAGTGTCAATTCCTGTATTTTCTGTAGTATTTTTTTTGTACTTAGGTCAATTCCTGCATTTTCTGAGATATTTTCTTATACTTGGCCTTGTATAAATCTTGGCAAGCTACTTTCTCTACGGGAAGCGCTGTCGAAATTTCTACAAAGCCAAGAAGTCAGTTAAATTTTGACTTGTCAAAAATTCAACTTTGTTTTTTCTCTCATATCTGACTTAGTTAAAATTTGGGAAGTTTTTATTTCTAAAGGGAGTGCTGCCCAAATTTTTGCTAATTCAGGGAGTTAGACAAAATTGAACTTTGGGAAGTCAAAATTGCTTTCAAATTCTGAAATTAGTCTTCTATAAATTTTGGAATGACACTTTTTTAAAGGGAGTGCTGCCGAAATTTCTGCAAAACTAAGAAGTTAGTTAAAACTTGTCTGAGTTGAACTCACATTATCTTTTGAGTTCATATCTGACTTAGTATAAATCTGGGAAGTCTCTCTTTCTAAAGGGAGTGCTGCCCAAATTTTTACTAATTCAGGGAGTTAGACAAAAATTCGACTTTCCAGAATTAGAAATACTTTCTGCTTTCATATCCGGACTTATATAAATTTTGGAAAGGCACTTTTTCTACGGGAAGCGCTGTCGAAATTTTTCCTAGTTTAAAAGAGATTGATAATGATAGGTGGGGACTTCGATAAAGTTCACTCTGACTAAGGGAAAATTTTACCATATTGTTTAGAGGTAGGCTTAGGTATAGTTAACTAGGATGATTCGGATAAGATCACGATATGGAGATTGTTCTCCATGAACTTATAGGTTTAGCCTGAGACATTGATCTGTCATGTGCTACATGTCTTCTTGATCGTCTGATTCAAGTTCAGGACTAGATTCAGCTCGATCCCTTGAGGATCATCATCTGTTATCGCTGATAACAGGTCCGTTGCCGACTCGTCGGTTTACGACTCAATTCCAACTCACCCACCACACTCAACCTAAAAGGCTTTAGCCCTGGTGATTTCATTGTTTCTTTATGGTTTCACCCAGACTTTTATTGGATGGCCATTTAACAAAGGTACTGAGTATTTAATTAAGGTTGGTTGGACAGGAGGTTGGGGCTTGCATGGCTAAAGCGAGGGGTATGAGTGTTGAAGATGGTTGGGGTTGACTCCGTGTAGTGCGTGGGCTGTTGATTTGACTCGTTGATGTGATTGCAGGTATGTGTTGTGAATCAGATTTTGGATTTGGTTGCCTGCGATCACATATATGCGTATAATTGTGAGGGACCTCAGTGAGACTGTGAGAAGTGATCGTCGCATACTTCCCCCTTTATATATATATATATAAACATGAGTGTACTTAGGGTAAATGTCACCTAAGGGGGCCCGTACAAAAAACATACTCAGAAGTTGAGACTGAGAAGCCCAGAGAAGACCCTCCCTTTTTGCTTTGCGTCTTGAGGATTTTCTTAGTCGAACGCTGGTCCTAGGCCGGGATTCGAGGTCCTTGTCCAGGACATCCCAAGCCCTAGGCTCTGCAGGGGAGGAATCTTCCCTCGCACAGAGCCTATTTGTTCTGCCCATCGAGGCAACCCCACCTGAAGGCGGAAACGTCGCGAGGGTTGAACGGCATGCCCTTCAGCCGTTCAATATCGTGAGGGGTGACCCCTCACGATATATTCCTTCAGCCATTCAATATCGCGAGGCCGGAGCCGCGATTACCACGTAGGGTTGGCATTGTTGGTTGGTATGAGATAGGCCCGCAGCTGCGCGGTTTATATTTGAATCCCTCGCATGACGTTTCGCCGCCCTAGTGTGTAAAAGTTATGGGATCACAAAGGGACCGGCACATATGGGCAAATGTTTGGGATTACTATAGGCCGCCGACACCGCGTGAAAAAGGGAGGGTACCCTAGGGTTATGATTTATTTTATTAGGCGGGGGAGCCGTTGGTCTGTCCCCTATCCTTCGCTTTTTAGAGATTTTTGTGGTTGGACGTTGTAGTCCGTGGCAGCCGTCAAAGTCAAACCCCTTGACTTTCGCCCAGGCCCGGGGAGGACTTACCCCTAGGGCCGCGAGAGACGACTACCACCACAGGTGTGGACCTGTGTACCACCCGCTCTGCATAAGGTGCAGAAGAGGGTGTGTGATCTTCAACCGCGCATGACGGTTGTCCAGCATCGAGAAATTAACCCTCAAGACGCGTGTCAGCCGACACTTGAGTGTCGAATGCGACCCTCGAGCGAGTAAGTATGGGTACTATATAGCACGCCATTAACGCGACCTCTTGCATACGCTTGCATTGCGAGTCGATATAAGTTTAGCCCTGCGTCCGCACGGTTTTATACTAATTCTCGTGCGCGATGCCTATCTACTTTCCGCATTGGAAAGTTATGGGTTGGCTACCAAAGGACTAGGAGCGTTGTCGAGTTGTTTGGGTTGTGTCGTCTCGTGTGTGTGCGTATGAGTATTTTATTTTCGTGTTCGTAAAGCGGTGTGCGCGTGGTGCGTGGGATGCGTCCTAGTCCACTGACGACGAGCCGCGCTTGGGACTTCAGTCATTCAAGATGTTGGTTCGCGTGCGGGTCTGATAGAGGCGTACTACCGCGCGTACCCCCTATGCTACAACGAACGAGAAATGCCCTCGGCTGGTCCACCTCTGCGATTGCAACTGATTAGCTTTCGTATTGTGGACTGGTAGCTCGGTGGGGATACGCCCACCGAAGGAAGGTGACAACTCCCGTAAGGTGTAGGTAAGTCGTGCCTCGTGTAGGCCCTATCCTGTCGTAGGGGCTCACGAGAGGTATGGTTGGCGCACTCCGCCGGAGCGGCTTATGGAAGCTCCATGTATAATTTGCCACAAGGAATTAGACCAACTCCTGCCTGATGCGGCCGGGAGGGTCCCGCGCCGCCCTGGTGCGGTGCCGGACCGATGCGCACGACACCGGCCTGGACTGCATATAGTTGCAGACTTCCCTTTGGTCCTGATGTTGCCTGGGTACCTGCATACAAATAAGTGTGCGCGTTTGCCTGAAGGTCTGGGCTGGGTACACTTTGACTTTCACTGTTGGGCGTCCGACAACTGACTTTAGTCAATTGTTGCTCGTGCAGGCCTTGAATCTCTACGTGGGACTTTTTTTCCCTTTCGGCTAGGGTTTGAATGCGGCCTGGCGAGACCCTCAGACATTCCACGAAGCATACTACATGGGTTGTTGCATTCCTGCCAGCCCAATTTTCGAGTTCCATCGCAGATAAAACATCAATTTCCCTTCAACCCACATTCTTATGCAGCAACAATGTCAGGAGCAGTAGGTAAGAGTTCTTTCTTACTAAATCATCTGGCTTCGGACAAAGGTTGAGACTTGAGTTGTACCTTATATTGCTTTTGTGGTCTTCCTTTGCCACCTGTAGAAAAATAGCCATGTTGAAAATCTTCTCAACTTTATATCCTTCATTCATGGAGGATGAAAACATAGATGGTCTGTTAGGAAAGTTATCTCCTTCTACATACGGTAGCAGTTTAGACGCATGGAAGACAAGATAGGTCCTTAGATGTGGGGGAACATCTATTCTACAGGAAGGTTCATTTGCATCCCCAATCACCTTGAGAACTTCCTAGGGACCATAGTAAACATGTAACAATTTTTTAGACATATTTTTTTCCAAGGCAAATTCTTTAGACTTCACCCAAACAGATCCCCTTCTTGAAACTGCGATGGTCGATGATGTTTGTTGGCATGCTCAGTCATCCGAAGTTGGACTTTCTATATATTTTTTTTTAAACTTTTAATATATTTTTTTTACAAAACTGCAAAGTCGCGGGTTCTTGGGGGTAACCTTTGAATCTGGTCTCGAGTTAAAGCAGCAATGGGACGTCGAGGCTTCCAACCTTTATGCAATGCATTATGCGTTCTTCCTGTAACAGTATGTATATTGTTATTATAAGCACTTGCAGTCTTAGGTAAGTTCTCATCCTAATCTATTTGATCGGGTCGGAAATACATGCGCAAAAGTTGTTGGCACAGACGATTCATTTGTTCAGTTTCGCTATTCGTTTCAGGATGTCTACTTGACGATATGGTCAACCTGGTGTCATAGACTTCCATCAACTTTTGCTATTGTAGACTAGTGAACCGAACATCCCTGTCGGAGATGATGGTTTCTGGAATCCATACTCAGAAACCCATTGAATATGGAACTTCAGGATGACAATTTTTGTTCTAGCTTCAGAAGGCAAAGGAATGAACATAACATACTTCGAGAATCTATCTACGATGATCATTACTTGACTGTTGTCATTTTGATGTTTAGTGAGACTTATAAAGTCTATGGAGATAGACTCACCTGACTCACTTGGAATAGGCAGTGGTCTCAACAGTCCCGACGGATTCTCATGCGAGGGCTTGTTCCTCTGACGGACAAAACAAGTCCGCACATACGTTAGTACATCCTCTTTCATTCCTTTCCATTTAAAGAGTTTTCGGACATCGGCATACGTCTTCTTGAAACCAAAGTGACCCTCAGCATCATGACATTCCTCAATTATTAGACTCTTGACTTATTTTCGGTGAGGAATTTATAATCGTTCGTTTGTTTTATCCACGTAGAAGAGTAAGCCCTCAGTGATTCGATACTTTGAGAATAACTCAGGGTTTTTTCGTAGGGTCCCAATGAGAGGACTTTAAATAAAATCACTCTTATAACCCTTCCGGGTTTCTTCCTTTAGTTCATTCCGATATCGAGATAGGAAACAATGGTTCCAAAGAAGACTGCACGCCTGGGCAAAGCATCCGCAACAGCATTGGACTTTCCTTCGATTCTTTTTAACTTCAAGTCAAAGGTATCAATAAAAGCAAACCATCTTACTAACTTATCAGAGACTCTTGGTTGTGTCTTTATCCATTTCAAAGTGGAATGGTCTCAAAAGACAATTAAGTGTCTCCCTAACAACTAATGTTTTCACGTGTCTAGTGCCACGGCCAGGGCATATAGTTCCCTTTCACAGGTGGAGTTGGCCACTTTCTCCGACATAAGTCTTCTGGACATTAACTCTATTGGTCTATATCCCTTGCTGTCGTCTTGTTGTAGCACATCTTGAATCTCATACTGACTTGCGTCAGTCGTGACGATGGAAGAAAGTGAAGGGTCAGCAATTCTTAAGACATGGTAGTGACTCGGAGCATACTTCAACTTTTTTGAATGATGACTCACAATCTTTGTCCCACAACCAAGGCTTTTCATTTTTCAGCAGTCTTCTTATAGGGACAACTATTAAAGAGAAGTTTTTGACGAACTTCCTATAGTAACTAGCAAGTCCTAGAAAATATTTTAACTCAATTACAGTCTAGGTTAGGTTCAGTCTCGAATTATTGTAATCTTCTCTTCTTTGGACCTTAGTCCTTCCTCATTCACTATATGCACTAAGTACAAGACTTCAGACTGAGCAAACTCAGACTTTTTCGAGTTCAATTTGAAGTTGCCCTCACGCAACATCTGCAAAACCATTAGTAAATGTTTCTCGTGGTCTTCTAGTGTCTTACTGTACACTAGAATATCATCGAGATAGACTACTACGAACTAGTCTAACCATTGACGAAACAATTCATTCATTCACCTTTAGAAGGTTGCAGGTGCATTAGTCAAACCGAAAGGCATAACCACAAACTCGTAGTGACCATACCGAGTTCAAAAAACCATCTTGTGTTGATTTTCAGGAGCCAGATCGATCTGGTGGTACCCTGATTTTATATCAATTTTACTGAAGTACTTGCAGCTCTGCATTTGGTCCAAAAGATCGTCAATGCGCAGAAGTGGTTCCACGTTTTTCATAGTGATGAAGCTTAACCCTCGATAGTCAATGCATAGTCGAAGTTCACCTTCCTTTTTGGGCATGAATAAGACAGAAGCACCATAAGTAGATGAGTTAGGGCAAATCCATCCTTTGTTAATAAGTTCTTGCAGTTGCTTACGCAGTTTCTCGAGTTGCTTATCCTTTGTCAATAAGTTCTTGCAGTTACTTACGCAGTTCCTCAAGTTCCCGATGAGACATTCGGTGGATGAGACACTTGAGAGTCTTGCTTCCGGTAATAATATCGATCATGTGCTTAATAATACGCTTAGTGATTCCCGTCAGCTCAGTCTGCAAGTCTTTATACTCCTCGGTAAGTTTCTCAATAGAAGAAGTACAGGATGAGGAACACTCATCGACTCGTTTAACGAGTATCATTATTACATTCTGATCCAACTTCTTATTGAAGATCATCGACCTAAAGGTTGGATAACTCATACAACAAAAAGACAAGGTTGAGTCAGAGTCTGACCTATAGTACAATTTTATTTCGCGAAGTACGGACGTTTCGTCCTTTAGTTTGACATTTTTTTCTTTGAACCTTACCTTTGGGTCGGCTTCCTCATGCCAATCCATTTCCAAAATTATATCAAATGACATATTCTTTTCGATTAGGAAGAATACTTCATGTAGGATTTTCTTTCCTTCCTTGGTTCTGAATAACATTTCACACGATCGGCGTATTGAGAGACAGTGATCGTGCTCTTGTCAGTCAGCATAGACCTGATAGATCGAGGTAAATCCTTTACCTTCATTCCCAGATGCAATTTGCGAATTGCCTTCTCTGAGATGTAAGACCACGTCGATCCTGGATCTAACTGTGCACTTACCCGCGTGTGTGCAATCTTTTTTTTTTTTTTTTTTTTTTTTTTTTTCCGTGTGTGCAATCTCAATATCCGCGATCATTAACTCACCCTTAGACTTAGTTTTTTTAGCCCACAAACTCCGAAGTGCTATGAGTTCATTGCCGAGTTCGTCAAGAGAATCGTCCCGTGAGACAGAGCAAAGAACATTGTCAAGGTGCTTTGGACTTTGAGTTGAAGAAGGATCATCCTCTGCCTTAAGAGTCGAGGGGTTAGAAGGGATTGTAGGTGCCTTACCTTTATCTTTGTCTAAACCCTTCGACCTAGTAGGAGCAGATTCTACTCCTACTGACTGCTCGCTTTTGGGTTTTGAAAATCAACAGTCACCATGCTATTACATGACCCACGGTGCCACACTCGAGGCACTGACGGTTGTCCATCTTGGACTGCCATTCCTCACATGCCATTCCTATCTTTTCCCACGACTCCCCGTATGCAATGCCGGGATGCTCAACAAACGAGTGTGGTCTCTTTTCTTCTTCCATTGACTTTGACCTCCCTTGTTCACCATTATGGCTGTGACGTCACCCTGCCCAGACTCAGTGTTGCCGTTACCTCCTCCTCCCTCATAATCGTTGAGAGGTAACTTCTGTACGGTGTCATCATCGAAGACAACAAGCAATGGTCCTGACACTTTTGCCGCCAAAGGAGCCGCTTATCATACCCACCAACCGTTCCTGACTTTACCACCGAAGCATAAGAACCCTTTACCTGTGCGGTCATCTGCTCTCGTTGGAGAGGGAGATCGCGAAATTGTCGATAACTGTATCTTACAGACTTGACCTCTGCTACGAGCTATCCGCGAATAGGTTCAGACAGAGCACGTAAATAGATATGTAAGATCAACCTAGGTACCTGCAAAAGACAGTCCACTTCACGCGACAAAGCATCAACGGAAGTCCAACGATTTCGGCCTATTGTGACGAGTTCATCAAAGGTCTTGTCGGTCGTCGTCTTATCCAAGAATCCATCTTTTATCTTCCGGAGAAACTGCTTGAGGTTTAGGGTCTTAGCCCACTCATTAATATCCTCGAAGCCAAGGACGTTAGCTTTAGACAATACCCTCTCTTTGGCCACTCCTCCCAAACATGATGTGGAGAAGGTCACCCAACTCTCAGGCTCGACAGGTGCGGTTCCACAATAGGTCTGGATTTTCGCAATCCATAACAATAAATTCTCACCTTTCTTATTATTATACGTAAACGGAAATTACTTTTTCCATCCTCTTCGGTTCTTCTATTTTTTTGACTGGTTCTTCTTCTTTGGCGGGTTCCTTCTTCTTTTCTCTCGGTTCCTCATGTTCTGTCTTGGAAGTTCAGGGTCTTTCTGCCATCACTTTCCGCACTGCATCCTTCATTATTTTTTCTTGGGGCTCCTTCTTGACTACTCCCCCCCTGGTCTCCTCCTCAATTCCTACCTTATCCTTTCCTTTCAAGAGTCTGGTCACTGCCTCGAATGAGGCAGTATTGCTATCAATCTTTTTCTCAAGGCGAACAAGGTAGACCATGATAGACTGTAGAATGGATGCAAGCTCGCTGCCTGCTTCTTTGTAGTGAAACTTTTGTCTTAGTTCATCCATTATTCTCTCTTCTTCGTCTTGCGCTTCTTTCTGTCTCCGAAATTCCTCAATCTTTCTTCTTTCTTCTTTCAACGTGTTTTCTAATTGCCTAGCATTTTCCTCCATTATCTCTACAAACAATTGTTACCGTAGTTCCACCTTCTGTTATTTTTTCTCTTCTCTTTACTTCCTTTCTTGATCCATCTTTTCCAGATTCTCGACGACATATCTGTCAAGGGTCATTCGCCCTTGCTTGATGAGGTTCTCGACTCTCTTACCAGTTTCCATCATCTGAACGGTTGTCTCTGCGCCGAGTCTGCGGCTTCCAGTTCGCCTTCTGCAGCACGCAGATTGAACTGTCTGTGAACCAGCCGTTACACTTCTGAATTGGCACCGTGTATCTCACCGAGAAGCTGACAATGAAGACCGATCAAAGTTTGTCTTCTCGCATCAATTTGACCAAAGGTCTTAAGTTCCCCCCCTTCATCATCAACATAGACGGTGAGAGGGATTGAGAAAAAGAAGAGAGGTATGAAACGTGTGAGGATAGAGCCACGCATGCATTTTCAAAGATAAGTCATATTTCCCAATATGTAAATGTCGCACAATAAATCAAGTTAAGAGATAAAAATAAATTCCACGGCACAGACAATTTTGCAACAAGAAATATTCAAGGCAGATAAGATAAAATAGATTCTCGGTTGATTTCTAAATCTAACTTTGTTGTCTGTTCTATGTGTGATGACGTCCTACAGCAACTGTACAGGTACCGCAGTCACGACCAGTGCGATCAAGACAATAACACACATGTGAGTATGCACAACAACCACAGAACAACCAACAAGTGAGTAGGTCAGCCAACACAACCACATCAATCAATTGTTAGCCTTCCTTCCTGTACCGTTGTACCATTTGCAGAAACAATGCAACCAAACACAAGGGCCAGCACGCGACACTACAACAAATCGTGAAGCCGTACTGTCTGGCACCACACAGATGCACAAACAACACCTCACCCACAACAACATTCCATGCATGCCACATATCACCCCTGGAATGCCAACACAGCAGCTCTATAAAGTTTTCCACGTCAGCATCAAGGACCTGACAGGTCTACGAGGGGGATGCCACGTTAGCAATGCACGTGTGCAAACACATACAACAATGACATGCCACGTCAGCTCAAAGTATGCAGCGCTTCATCAACAGGTAATCGCAACAGAGGTGCGTACCACGTCAGACCATGCCCTGCCAGTAGAGAATGTCACATTAGCATTCCACGTCATGCCACGTAGGCAGCGCGCCACATCAATGGTCCCAATATCACACTTTCTTTCTCTGGATGAGTGCCATGTCAGCCTGTTGCCAACGAAGCTCTCGCCGGTATCTCGAAGTCTTCAGTGTAGCCACGTCATCACCTTCAAGGGAGGCTGCACGCATGTGCGGTACTCAATGTCTAGACCTGCGGTATTAACCGCGTGCGTTAATAAACGCGTTTCGTTTCTGCACGTGCAACACCTCCCACTTACCTGGATGCCACGTCAACACCTGATAACAGATCGCGATGAAGGCGGTATGCTCCGATACCAAATTGTAATGAACCCTAGACTGGAGGATACTCATCAAACGTCGAAGTACAAGTAGTCTCAAATCTGCACAATGTCTTCAGGTAACAGGAAGTGATATCTGATACAATATCTCGTTACCAAATAGACGAAAAGAGTGGAGGGGGAATAGACAGAGGAGAGGGTGGAAGAGAATCACTGAGCACACAAGAGTAGCCCAATCAATTCCTACTCCTCCAGGCTTCCCCTCGCCTCCACGTCAACAATCAATATACCGTAACAAGTCTGATAAGTCCTGACCACAAAGTAGTGCCAAGTGACACTATCATCTCGTGGAGACAATTAAGACAACAACAGTCCACGCATCAACATCAACCTCAGGTGAGTATCTGATCCCAATCATCCAAAGATCCCGATCTCCCTCCTTGTCGGAACCAGTCACCTCATGTAGACAACGTGGTCAATGCCACGTCTGCAGTAGAGACAGGTGGCATGTGCCACAGTAGCAATGCAATGTAAACAGGTGGCAACGCCACATTAGCAATGTAGACAAGTGGCATGCGCCGCATCAGCCTTATAGACAAGTGTCATGCGCCACATCATCAATGTAGACAGGTGGCGGCGCCACATCAACAAGGTAGAGAGGTGGCAGCGCCACGTCAGCAATGCTTGGCGCACAGAACAAAAGACGTCAGCATGCTACCACAATCCCGCGTCGTCGTTCACAGTACTAGCGCACAACCAGCGGCGAGCCAACGTCAAGCCAGCGACCAGCCAGAGTCAAGCCAGCGTCGAGGCAGAATAGCAAGAATGAATGTTGACCACTTGGAGACCAAGCCTTATGTAGCATTGGACAAGGCTGTCTGGTCTCAGGTCCCCCACCCACAGTCGTACAGATTGACTCACAGCCGAGGGCCTGGATTGGATACAGTTGCAGACTTCCCTTTGGTCTTGCTGTTGTTTGGGTACCTGCATACAAACAAGTGTGTGCGTCTGACTGGCGGCCAGGGCTGGGTACACTTTGACTTTGACTGTTGGGCATCCGAGAGTTGACTTTAGTCAACCGCTACTCGATCGGGCCCTGAATCTTTACGTAGGGCTCTTTTCCCCCTTCGGCCTGGGTCTGAATGCGGCTTGGCAAGGCCCTCAGACAGTCCACGAGGCATACTGCATGGGTTATTGCAAATCAATCAATCAATCAATCAATCAATCAATCAATCAATCAATCAATCAACCAATCAATCAATCAACCAATCAAGCTTAATGAATGAATGAATGAATGAATGAATGAATGAATGAATGAATGAATGAATGAATAAGTCATTCAATAGGTTGTTTAGTCAATTCCCCTTCAGGGCCCCCTTCCCCCCCCTTCCCCCCCCCTGCCTTTCCCTGGCCCGTGGGGTCCTAGAAATCGCCTAAAACTAAGTGACCGGTCACCGTGAACGCCCGTTCACTGGTGCAGGGCCTCGTGACCGGCCGTCCAGCAATCGCTGAACGATGCCAGTCATGGTCACTGCGTCGACACTGCCACTGAGTCCCACTTCAGTTTGGGGGAGCGGTATGGCATAAAGTGCCCAAAACTAGATCACCTATGTGTATTGCTGTTGCGACTTGTGAGAAAACTTCGATGCAGTCAGGGCTTGAGTTTGAAAATGCAGTTGAGGCAAAAGGGCCGGTAGTTTTGAATGTACACAACCTAGGTTTCGGGTTCGGTGGGGTCACGTGGGGATGTGTTGTGTTCGCGGGATTGCCTGAAGTGCATTTTGAAACTGTTTTCGTGACTGTGCCGAAGTTGCCCCTTTTTTATTTTGAAAGAATATTGTGACATTCAGGGCCTAACTACCGAATATTGTGACATTCGGTGGTAGGAGCCACTATCCAGTTGGAGCATGCCCATTTAGATGGCTCCTTGCTGCTATAGCAAGTCTGCTTGAATCTGCTTCAACAGTTTTTTGTTTTTTTTTAATGTTTTTTTTGTTTTCCTCATATTCTAATAAGAATCTCTAGATGATGCTCAGCCAAATATTGTTTGTTTTGTGTTGGTGCATAACTTTTTTTTTTCCAGATTTTTTATAGGCTACCGGTCGGGCCGCCCGGGTCACCTTGTTTGCCCAGGCTAGCCGGCCGTGCAAGGACCATAATAGGTCCCACGAAAAAAAAAACAAAAAACAAAAAAAAAACAAAACTATGTTATGCAGAAAAATAATTGGGGCATGGTCCCACTAGCAACGGGATAGGATAAAAACGAGTTTGTGGGGCAGTCGAGTGACCCAAATCCTGCCGTGCGGTACTCGTGATGCCACGGTCAGTATTTTACATGTATTACCCAAAAAAGTAAGGAGATCTTTGTTCCCCTCCTCACTGGGCATGCCTGTGCAAAGAAAGCTTCCCGCCAGAATCTTTTCAATCGGTTGGGGGTGTGGCCAACCCCCAAAGAGGGTGGGGTCGGCGATAGGCCCACTGGATATAAGATATTCAGCTAGGCTACCAAAGTGGTCCGGGGTCACTTGACCGGCCGGGCCAAAAAGATGAAAAAAATAAAAAAACTAAGAAATATTTTAAAGTTTTATTTTATATTTTCAATTTGGTAAGGAATTTCGATGTGACCCTGAGGCAAAAGTTGTTCAGTTTATTTTTCTGCATAACATAGTTTTTTTTCGGATTTTTTGGATTTTTTTTTGTTTTGCTGGGACCCTCTCTTGTCCTTGCACGGGCTGGCCACCCGGGACCCGGGCGGCCCGGCTGGTAGCCCAGATTTTCAGTTTTTTTTTTTTTTTTTTTTTCTTAAAAGACATGCTCCAATCTATTCGTGGGGAGCACCATTTGCTGGGGATCGGGCCCAACGTCCCATATGAAGACATGTACAAAAAAATTATGAACAAATTGAAGTATCGGGGTCATTACCCGGTTTCGGCTTGAGAGTATCCTCCAAGATCATAAACAAACTGCTGAAAATCAGGATAGATGATAAGAAAACTACGAATATAGATGATGAAAACAACTACGAATCTTTTTCTACGATCGCTAAACACCTCCTGAAATCCACCCGCAATTCTCCGAATACTCAAGTATCTAAGGGAATTCCAGCAGATCATAACAAAGCTCACCAAAACTGACTTATTCTCTGACAAACTCATCCAGGCCTCACGCCCCCTATCCGCTAGGTTACAGAGTAACACAACTCACTCCAGCTCCGACCAGTGTCGTCCTGTGTCAGCAACCCCCAGCTGTCCCTTAGGATGCCCCCGCATAGCATCCCCAGATCTCTCTACAAGGCGTCATGCCCTCACCTTCGGCAAGTTACAGGGCATCACCCCGGCTCCGCCCAGCGTCGTTCTGGCATGGAACAACCACGGATACTGAATATAACAGTCTAATTCCAGTGCATCTTTATATAAACCACCAACAGTCCCTCAGAGTCCTGAGAGATTCTTCAAACTACCAGGAAATAACAAGGGTGCTTATTTTGAATATTCCAAGAAGCATCAGAAAAGGTCCCAACCAAATTCAAGCAAAGGATATAGAAATTTCCCCCTTTCCCCTCATCCCCCTACCCCACCGCTGCCTCCACCGAAAAGGACCGCCCCTGATCACGAGCACTCCTCATCAGCCCCAACTTGGGACATACCCATTTCTCCCCCTACTCCCACAAAGGCATCCAGTTCCCACCCAAAGTATACCTCTGCCAACCCCTTGCCCTTATCTGCCTCCGCTGGGATATGATGCCGACCCATACATCTCCCCCAGCCCCAGAATAGAGCATCCCCCAAAATTTGCCCCGTCTCCCTTCAGGGCAATCCCCTCCCTCCTTGTGCAGCCCCTGCAGAGTAGAGCTCTCCCCCAACACCCCCCCTCACCAGAAGTAATTTGTTTACACTAAAGAGGAGAACCAGAATTCCAAACGTTGTTGTAGATTATTTCCCCCCCTCCCCTACATCTCCCCCTATCCCTCCGTTGCCTTTACCGAAAAGGACTGCCCTGATCACAAACTCTCCTTATCGGCCCCAACTTGGGATATACCTGCTTCCTCCCCCTACTTCCACTAAGGCATCCAGTTCCACCCAAAGTTTGCCTCAGCCACCCCCTCACCCCTATCTGCCTCCGCTGGGATATGATGTCAGTCCATACATCTCTTCCAGCCCCAGAATAGGGCAACCCCCAAAAATCTGGCCCCACTCCCTCAAGGGCATTTCACCCCCCACCTTGTGAAGCCCCAGCGGAGTGGAGCTCTCCTCCTTAAAACCCCAACCCCCCACCCACACAAAAATAATTCATTAATGCGCCCGAAGGGGAACCAGAAATTAATAGTGGAGAAAAGAAAAAACGAGCTTCAAGAGTTTTAGGAACTCAAATTCCTAAGATACGAGTGGAAAAATAGGAAATTTTTTAGAATTATGATGAAGAAAGGTAAATGAGAGTTTTCTTTTTTTGGATTTGCTGATGACGATGAACAACATCCTGAAGATGATGATGATGAAGATGATAATGACAACCAACTCACCTGCTGATGTGAAAGGCAAACAAGGCCTTGAAAAGCAGCATCTAATGATAACAAAATGATGATGATGATAGTAATGATGAAAATGGAGACAAAATGATATTGTTGATCATACTGAAGAACAGTACCAACAACGCCCTATGATTACAAATTGATGATGATGATGATGATGATGATGATGATGATGATGATGATGATGATAATGATGATGATGATGACGCACCACGCCCTGTGATGACAAAAGGATGATGATGGAGCTAATGAAGAGCACCTTGGATGATAGCCTAGTGATGATGATGGTGAGCAGCGCCCTATGACGACGAGCTTCGACAACAACGCCTTATGATGGTGAACTATTGATGATGGTAATGATACTGGCGTGATGACAATGATGATGATGATAACGAGCAACCCCAGCAGCGCCCTATGAAGACACAATGATGATGATGATCATCATGATGAGCAGCGTGGATAATGACGCCACCCATGCCTTGATGTTGATGATGATGATAGTGATGGCACCTGATGCTGATGACGAACCATCCGTGATGATGATGTCGAACCACGCCCTGTTGATGATGATGGTGATGATGATGATGATGACGAGCAGCACCCTGATGATGATGACGAACCCTGACTGTGATGATGGTGTCAAACTGCGCCCTGTTGATGATGGTGCTGGTGATGATCAGCGCACCGTTGCTGATGCCGAGCAGCGGCCTGATTGAGCTGACGCACCCACTTCCTCATGATTGCAGTCGCCACTGCACTCGCACTTCTGTTTACCAAGGGCCGACTCCACTGTACTCCACCGGCGTTGACATAGCCAACGCCTTCCAGGCCATATGCCACGTGCAAAACCGCAGCAGCAATGGTCCATGAGTGAAACGTGGAGCTCCCAGAAGAAAAAAGCCAATGGGAGTCGGTCCATCCGCCACATCAGCCTGTGACGTGGTGTGGACAAGCGCCTCCGGTCACCTACGCGTGCACAAAGCGCCTGGTTGAGAGAAGAGATGGCGACTGTTACCGCCGCGCTCCTTCACCATGGCCCACCTGTGCTCTGTCCCAGCCCAGGGCGGGGCGCGGCGCTCCCGGTAGCGTCGCGCCCCCCCATGTCCCATCGACAAGATCGTGTCGGCCAAAAAAAAAAAGGAGTAGAAACGTTTCTAGTCGGATGAATTTGGGCGCTCCTGTAGTAACCCGTACGTTTGCGAAAATCGTGGCGCGTTGTGCAATTATCTCATTGGGTGGAACCCTCCTTCAATCACAGAGAATATGGAGGGTGTCAGGATCACTGCTGATAGAAGTCGAGTTTATTCCACAAAATGTGGCGGTTACTTTGTTCACTGTTGTTGCAACCACCACCATCAGATCATTTGTGATTTGATGGCTGGGAAGCTGTTACATGCTGAAAGCCTACACACGGGCCCCTCACGGGACCCGAGGTTGGAATAGGGCCCCAAGGTTGCGTCACCGCAACCTGAAGGCCCTATGGCATTCTTACTTGGGCCTGCATCAGAAAAATGCCAGCTTTAGATTATTTTTATATTCTTTTATTTATTTATTTGCTGCTGTTTTTTTAACGGTTGTTTTATTGTCCGTTTTGTGGCCAGGTACACGTTTTAGGACTAGCGCCAGATTCAGGCCCAGAGGCTGAGCTCCTAAAAACGTTTGGACCTTTTCTTTTGTTTTTGAACAGATTGCTACCTGTTCGGACCCAGGCCGACGTTGAGGCYGGATACGTCCGCACAGGACYRGTTCGAAGCCAGGTACCAGGAAACTGAATCCTGGACAGGGCCTGGACGTCCGGTAGGGACCCAGGCAGGYCGTTTTAGGCCAAGGGCTGAACCAGTTTCAAAGCCTGCGATCTGGACCGTGGATCGGATTTCGATCTGCACGGCCCAGAACGCAGGCCGTGGGTTTTCAGTCCTGGCCCAACGCTACATAAGCTGGGCCGTTGCCCAGTTTGTGGAGAGAAGGTACCAAGAGAAATCCAGCGTTATGCTGGTTCAGGAACTTGGCTGCTGCGCTATTTTGGAGACTCCCTGCTGCGCTATTTCAAGACTGYAGCTGCGCTGCTCATCGGCCATGAGGCACAGCGCTGGAGGAGTCCAGCGTCGAGGAGGGTAGTGGAGTTAGAGAGAGAGAGAGAGAGAGAGAGAGAGAGAGAGAGAGAGAGAGAGAGAGAGAGAGAGAGAGAAGAGAACTTACCTGCCCAGCGCCATAGCTGGCTCCGCGGTACCTGCAAGTTCAGCCATCGCCAGGTAAGAGCAGAAAGCACCTAGCTTCTTCTTCTTCTTCTTCTTCTTCTTCTTCTTCCTCTTCTTCTTCTCCTCTCCTCTTCTCCTCCTACTCCTCCGAAGTTCTTCTTCTTCTTCTTCTTCTCCTTCTTCTTCTTCTTCTTCTTCTTCTCAGAGTAGAGATAGAGGTAACTGCAGACATTGTTTGGACACGGCATTCTGCCCTATTGGACACGACATTCAGGTCGGACTTGCACTCTACATTGGGATTGAACTGTGTGCGACATTCGGAGATCAGACTTGGGTTRGACTTGGTTACCTCCGTCCCTCCCCCTTCTCTCTCGCATGTCTATGGATCTCTCCCCATGTGTGTGAGCAGAAGGGCAATCTTTCTGATGTCTTGCCCTTCCGAAGTTTTCTCCTTTTCATGTTGTTGTCCAYGTGTCCTTTGATACTAAATCTTTCGCTGCGCTGCTTCCCAGCCCATGATGATAATGATACGAATGTGTGTTGTTGATTTCTCGTTGGTTCACCCTTTGCACCGTGCACATTGACATCTTGTGAATGTTGCACCTATGCTGTTGGTTGTTGCCACTTTCGTCATTGCTAGATCCTAGTGTTATGTGCCTGATTGAAAACAAATCTAGCATAGCATACACATGTTCCCATACACATGCGAAATTGCAAGTAGACTTGGAGAGAGAAAATCCACAYCAAACCAGATGATGAAATTGCACAGCGGAAGCACACAAATACCAAGATTAGAATTGAAACGAAATCAATTCTAATTTACCGTCTCTCCCAGTTCAATCAACA
>BFEA01000748.1:196842-212540 GCA_003427395.1 Chara braunii | reverse complement strand
CCGAACGCATCCCCAAGGGGTCCCAAAAGTTCGGGCGTTCGGGTTCGGGCGTTTGGCCTGTCCCGAATGCCGGTTACCCTGTATATATATATATATATGTATATATATATCGTCACAAATAGTATATATATATATATATATATATATCGTATATATAGCATTATGTTGCGGAGTTTGTGGCGCGTCCAGCAGCGCTGAACTATGGTGAAATGTTGTTCGTTTGGCGGTAGAAGCGTTATATTTGGTGGGGTTATGTTGTCTGATTGGCGGCGTGCCGACGGCATTATTGAGAGGAAAAATGTTGTCGATATTTTGCGTCGCAGTAAAGCTGACTTTTTTTTTATGTATGATCAGGCAGTGGTGTTGCGGGGCAACCATGGTACCGGTTGATGGCGCGACAAGTCGTGATCCGCTGTTCTGTTTTTTGTGACACTAGTGCATATTTGGGAGTGTGCAGTATTGGTGCAAGGACCGATGACACGACATGAAATGAATGCACACGGTGATTGTTTGGGTTTGCGGTACTTGCGATTTAACGTCGGGGGTCACTTTATTTTTTTTGGCACACGGTGATTGTTTGGGTTTGCGATTTAACATCGGGGGTCACTCTTATTTTTTTTGCAGCGCACAGTGCAAGCGGTGTTTTTTTTGGGGATCATCTAGTATTGCGGGTAATGGTATGGGACCGACTAGAAACACTCGAGACCAATTTTTTTTGGGACCGAGTGGGACCAACTTGGCGTGTGAATGCACAGGTTTGAGACGGTGTGGATCTGCGAGTTGGTTTGGGAGTATCCTTGGTGGTTAAGGTGCAGTTGGGACAGCGTTGGGACTGTCTGGGGTAGAGGAAAGTTGGGAAACATGCATGTAAATGAAAAAGTCTGACTTGAGTATGGGATTGTACAGGTTTTTTTGAACTTGTTTCCTTTGCATTCAGTGCAGATAGGTAAAAGGATGTTTTGCAAAGGAGATTGATTATTCCTATTAAAAAAAATTAAAAATGATTGTTTTCCTTTTACTTCCCACCTCCCTTCATATCAAAAAAGATCCGTTGTATTTTATTTTTTTTCGTCGGAGATGATACATATATCGTCAAACAGAACTGCCGTGTAAACCATAGTAGGCAGAAAGGGAGAAAAGAAGGCAATCAAAACCATGGCATGTACCAAAATTGCAGGCGAGAGAAAAAATTCCGGTCTCGAATGTTTCGATTTGAAATAAAACAAAACAAATCACAAGATGATCTCCTCAAGTACCGTGAAAAAAAAGATCTGTCAAAAGAGATCCGTAAAAAAAGATCCGTAAAAAAAAAAAAAAAAAAAAAAAAAAAAGATCTGTTGTTTTGAAATACGTTACCGTGAAACGAACTTGATAATTGAAATAAAACAGATAAGGTCAAATTGACTTAATTGTTTTTCGAGGATTAACCCCGAATGACCATATCTACCTATACATGCCCTAATGATTCTTATTTTCTATCTTTTCTGACTTTCTTCGTCTAAGTCACGTTAAACTTAGAAAAAATCATAATTATAATTAAAGTTCACGTGCAGCGGACATGTTTTTTCTCCAGGAAGCATCTGGAGCGGGGTTTTGTTGCTTCATGAGTCGATACGGTTATCAATCGAGAGTGGACCGTTCTACAAGGGGGTATTTTGTCGATTCGGTAGAGACGACCCGACTTCAGAGATCCGAGCTTTGTGCCCGAACAAGGAAAATAAGTACCCCAGACCACTTCGTAGAGGGAGAGACATGCAACACTTCAAGTAATGCACCTAATCAAGAACTATCCGCAAAGTAGTCTGTCATCCAGAAAGATTGAGAATGTATGAAGATAGGTAAGTGCGTGCCTAATCTTAGGTCGGTGGTAGGATGAAATGAATAACTTTGGCAATGCATCTCATCAAGACAAAATTAAGGCAGTCTGGCGACCTTGTTGGTTGCATCGAGGTTATTGTCGGAACCCAACTTCTTGTTGGCTGTATGATTTATTTTTGGAGTTCGACCCGAGGTGGCCGGGTTTTATTTTGAACTTATGTTATTCAATGTATCATATGATGAATTTCAGTTATAGTTTCAAATTGAATATATTTTTATATCAATTACGGTCGATTCCTTTTAATGTAATTATGTTTGGTTGTTATAACTTTTTTTTTACTATGCGTCTAAGGGACTATTATTAATTTATGGGTTTCATGCTTGGTTGAAGTCGTCCTAGTCGACCGATGTCTACTTCGTACTTAGGAGATCAGCGCTCTAAAGGATGAACAACATTCGGATCCACTTGGCGTTAACCAAGCGTATCTATACTACAACGAATGAAAACGCGCTTGATTGATCTACCGCTGCGAGTGCATCTAAAAACTTTCGCACATGGGTCAGTAACTTGGTAGAGATACGCCCCTAAGGGTGGTGGAGGCAAGTTGTATCCCGTGGGAACCTATGTTGTTGTAGGGGACTGCGAGAAGTATAGTTGTCACACCCAGATAGAGTGACGACGGAAACGACGCGGTCTCGCCCGCCTCGGCGGTTCGCGAGACTATTTTGCGTCATTCCCGAATCGTGTCTTGTTTTGTTTTGTTTTTAACTTCTAAGTAACATGGCCGAGAGGGTTCTCACCTCTTACGAAAAGGCAAGAGCCGATGCGCTCAACAATCTTACTTTGATGTAAGGGATGTCGGACCCGATTTCCGCCTGGTATAATCAAATGGCAGCAAGTCTATGAACTGGGTCAGAGGGTTCGGATCATACCTGAAAGGTTGCCCCTCTTTTTGGAAAAGAAAAGAAAAAAAAATCATAACTTTAGTGTTTTTTCACGGTCTGAACAATCGGTTAAAAATCGTGAAAATCGGAGGGTCTGTAGATCAAGTTGTGATCTTTCAAGGAAAAAATGTTTTTTTTTTTAATTAAAAATTTATTTCGACTGTCAAATAACCATCGTGCAAATTCGTGAGTTTTTTTATTTTCGCTGCTACGCCATGTGTTAGCCAACAGAAAAGTCATGCATCTTTTGTGATTTTTTTAGCTTAGAATGATATAAGACAATATATAAAAATTTCAGAATCCATAATTTTTTTTAATTTTTTTTTTTAATTTTTTTTTTTTTTTAAGAAACATCTTGACGGACAACTATCTGAGAGGTGGTATGAACACCTTTCAGATTGAAGTGTGTAGTTGATGATTCCAGTCTATTCGTGGGGAGTGTCACGTACTGGAAACCAAGTCCAACGTCCCATATATATCAATTCAAGATGTATGTTCAGATAACCAGAACAAAAATGTTTCTTCACCTATGGGCAGGCAAATATGACACTAAGATAACAAGCCTAACAAAGATCGTTCCCTGTAATGATAATCTGCTATGTTCCGACATTGTTGTCTAATTTCAATCTAACTAAGAGGTTTTGTTGGACCGTTATACTTTTCTTCGAAAACGTGTATGCTAAAGTTTCAATCAAGTATAGATCATGAGGATATAGCTATACTCCAAACTCTAAATCTATGTACAAAAAAAATTCAAGGCGGTCTCGGTCTCATCATATAGGGTGAGATGGATATACTTTCGTTCCTATTTCTAGATACTCGTCTCTCGTCCTTACCCCAGGTATTGAAAAAAATCTTCAGTCTCAGTCTAATGTTGGTGGTGTTACTACCCTTCCTCCATTCGGCCCAAATCATAGCTTTAATGTTCCCTAATCATCCTGTATAAATTATGAAGGCATCCGAGTAGAACTTCTGCCTAACAGCCTATCCTTTCTGATTTTCCAAATGACATGATTCATAATAGTTGTTCGCAGAACCACCGCTATATAATCATAACCTTTGGTGCCCTTGAAGCTGTGGGGCAAAATGTTATCATGGACAAAATTCATATCTAGTCTATCTCGTTTGACCCACATTATTTTCAATGATTACTAATTACAACACCAAATCCAGATACGCTGAGATTCAATACTGTCTCACCACAGATGCTTCATTGTCTATGTGCCTTTTCCGCATTTGCGGCACTGTTCTGAAACTTGCATATTCCTCTGACATAGCCACTTGGTCGTAGGTACAACCGTATGCGACTGTAACCAGACGAGGCTTAAGAATTTCACTGACGGAACCTTCTTTATCGATTTCCACAAATTCTTAAGGTCTTTCGTAGTGATAGGATAATATAAAGATTTCCTCGGTGTACACCACTCTGGGACTCCACGTTCCAAAGACTTTTTACTTCAAAAGCCACCATCGATGACCTTGCTTGTGTGGAGTACCCCACCTTGGAGCTGTAGTCAATGAGAGTGGTTAGTTCGTAGAAATTTGGGGTACCCTAACTCCAGTGATACGGTAAGGCGTTTAGCTGACTGACCTCTATTACGCCTAGAGGGAGGTGCCACTTCACCTCTCCGTTTTTCCCCGACGTTTAATGAGCTAGAAGTTGAGACTTTTGCAAATCTATCTTAATCAAATCCGGACGCGGACCTTGTTGGATGGAGAGTTTTCCAACTTCATATCTCGAAACTAGACCTCTGCACACTAGTACGATAACCTCTTTATTGTCCTTAACCTCTAGGATCTTCAACGGGGGGTAAACTTCATCCCTCCCTTGACGGATATTCAATGTCCTTCCATATATATCTTTGGATTCTGAATCTTCTCCACCCACTTAGCAGGAACACTACCTATCATTGCGTGAACCATTTCCATGACAAAGTAGAGGTTATGCAGTTGAGATTTTAATTTCAATGGAGACCTCCATTGTTTGAGATCCGAGTTCCACAGATCCCTGGTATGTGATACACCTCTCTATATCCATTTGTACCCAAAGTTCCCCTACTCTTTCTCGACAGACCATGGTACTCCTTCACTGCAAAGCCATCTATTTTCAAAAATATATTGCATGAGGACTTCCTCAGCTCTTCTTGGTTTTTGACACTGTGCAGGCATCACTTTCAACCATGCCTATAAAATATCAGCCCGTACATCTAATTAACACTTCCTTTTTACAAAGGATTTGATAAGAAGGCACAACCCCACATCCTCTCTTCGTCGTAGCCCCCAGTTCTTCGTTAAGATCAAAATAGTTCGTGTTTTTCACGGGTGCTCTGAGTTGTCGAACAACAATTGGACAGGTCAGCGAGTGAGCAGGGCGTTGGTCTGCATCTCTGGGTCTAGAATGCCCAACCCCCCATCCTCCTTGGCTTTTGTGACCTTTCTCCATGCCACTTTGGGTAAGCAACCAGAATCTTCGTTATTTGAGTTTTTTCATAGGTACCTAGTGGCCGCGATTCGTATTCTTGCATATGTTTTTTTTCGAACAGTTTAATGGCTCCGCCATACCACAGACCGGAGAAGACAACTGTATCTAGGAACAAGGTTTTTCCTTGTACTAAAACGCCAGCGACCTTTCCAACCTTTTACAACTTGGCTAATTTTTTCCTTCTAAAATCCTATTGGCTTTATTCTTGGAACCTTTCAACCCCACCAGCACACCTAAAAACTCGCATTCATTCACCGGTAAGTATTTCAAACCCCAATTGACCTTCAGATTCGGTTTCAACACAGCAACTGATTTCACCCCGTTGACAAAAGCATCAAAAAATTGAGAGTAGAAATCCAAACATTTTTTCGGGGCACCTAAGGGACTGAACGGAGTTAGAAGAGAGTGCGAAGAGATCATTTGCCATCGTCGAGGCCTTGCAAGAATGCCAAGAACTGTCATTTCCTAAGACAAACCCACTAATCGTTTTTCAGATTTTTCCTAATAGTCGAGAGCACTACCTCCATTTGGATGACAAATAGCATGAGGGCAATGGTACAACCTTGCCGCAAAAATCTAGACATGCAAAAAAGTTCTGATATGGAACTGTTAACCATTACCTTGCCTATCCCCTTGGTGTACAAGGCCTTGAACCACTTTCGAAAGTTCTCGCCGAATCCAACTCTTGTTGAGGTATCCAGGACGAAATCTCAATTTACCCGGTCGTATGCCTTCTCCAGGTCGAGGAGGAGGGCAACCACATCCGGATGATCTTCATCCATTGATTCAAGGGTCTCGATCGTGAGAAGTGTATTGTTCATAATGTTTCTTCCTTGGACAAAACCTGTCTATTCTACTCCAACCAATCTTGGTAGATACCTTTTCAGCGTGATTGCCAGTGTCTTGGCTAACAACTTGTAACTAGTGTTTAGTAGGGAGATCGATCTCCAGTTTCTCATGTTTCTCACATTTCTCTTATCTCCCTTTTTGTATGATAGAGCGATGATCCCTACTCTCATAGATTCGTTTATGTCTTTGCCATCGAGGAGGTCGTTATAAAGTGAGACTAGCACTGAACCCAAATATTTTTAAAATTATTTGTCGTACTCCACCGTGAAACCATCACTCCCTAGCATTTGTCGCTTGGCATGGCCTTGATGGACGTTGTCAGCTCCTCAATCAATACAGGTTTGCCCAGGTGAAGCCTTGCCTCCACCGGAAGCTGCATGTTAAAAGACTCCCACAGTGTGTGGTATGCTTTTATTTTTAAAACCACCATCTCTGGGGGGCGGCGAGATGTGAGGATGTCCTGGTAATAAAGTGTGGCATATTTCAGAATTTTCTCTGTGGTTCTCGCTCTTAGCTCAAACAAGTCGAAGGGGTGGTTCATTTCCACAAGTGGAACCCTTTTTTTACGCTAACCGTATGCAATTTTCTTTCGTCATTCTTTCGCCCACTTCAATCCATTTTGTTTTGGCTCTTTCTGCCGAAACCTTCGCATTCTCAGTATGTAACTTTTCTAAGTTACGCTTGTCTTTCCATAAATTCATGTGTTCATACCAAAACAGATCCAGGACTGGATATGTACCTTTATTACCGGTTTTGTAATCTATTACCAGCTTCAAACGGCTCCTCCTCTGACGAGAACATATCCTTGACACCTTGTCATTGTAAGAGGAATGAAGAGATGGACCTCGTAACCTCTTTGTCTTTGAGTATCTCCGTGTTCAATCAGTAATAACCATTGCTCATGCGGACGTTCCTATCCGATACAAATGTGGTCACCACAAGTTTATGGTCTGACAGGGGACTGAAAGGCATCTTAACTTCCATCAAGGGGCTATTGTCTTGACATGAAATAATCAAACTGCGGTTCATGTGAAGCTTATTGGTTCTAGCAATTGGGGACACCCATGTGAACTACTATGAGTCGGGGTATAACAACTTGAAGGGATTCTCCAGGCTTTGTATCTCCAACAACCGATTGATTGCTTTGGAATCCTTCCTCAATGGGTCACCCGAGGTGAAGTCTAGCAGGGGGTCAAGGATAGTGTTTGAGTCTCCCCCTAACACCAGACTGTCTGTGGGAGGTATGATGTGAGGGAGGATCTTGAAAAATTGTAGTTTTGCTCTTTGGACTACCGGTGAGTACACTTGCATGATAGTCCATGAGACTCTTTCCAGTAAGATGGTAACCCATACCCAACGTCCAAGTGAGTCGGCAAAGTCATCTATGTGTGAGAATTGTACATTTTTACTGAACAAGATTTTTGTGCCCCCTTTTGTACCGTCTGCTGGACCCCGGTACTGAGGACCTTGCCATCTCCATCTATTTTCTTCTATTTTATCAACATTGAGTTTTGTTTCCTGGTTTAGAAGGATGTCAATCCTTTCTTGGTCTATCCTGGATTTTATTCTGGATCACTTTTGAGTATCCTTCTTATCTCCAAAACCCCGTATATTCCATGCCTCAATCCTTAATTTATTCATTACCATCGGCGACCTCTGTTTTTTGGATGAGGGAGATATCTAGGTCGGGAAAGCGGAAAATCTTTTACACCTCCCCTACCTCCATTGCAGTGTCCTCCATAGGGGGCGGGGCTGCACCTACAATCCCCTCCTGTTCTGACAGCAGTGAGCCTATACTTGACTTCCGTCTCCTATGGCTTGACATCGCGGGCTTCTTCGTGTTATTCTGCCAAGGAATGGAGAGTAGCCTAGCAAAATACTCAGAGAAAAGGTTGGAATGTGCAATTAGTTGCTGGTTGGCCCCCGAAATAGCGTCCACTGTGTAAATCATTTTTGCGTGCATCACTGACTCCTCCTTTGGCCATTCTTATGGGCACCAGAAGGCATGTCCCGATTCCAAGTTAGCCAGTTTTGATTCTGTGGGGCGAACATCGAAGGCCACCATGACGATATGAATCTTCTTTCTTGTCGGATTGGGGCGGATCAACTTCCTCGTCCCTATACTTGACAAGTTGACATCTGTCTCATTGCCACTTTTGCCTCAAGGTTGTTTCTAACCTTTTTTAACATTGTGTTTTTGTTGGGATCATCAGACATAGCGAAAGGAGTGAGGTGCTTGATGCTTGATTCCCTGTTGTATGTAAGAAACCTCACTCCCTTGGGAGAATGTCTGCAAATGAGAGAGGCAAAGTACGTGTTGGAGGGACCTTGAGCCTCTGTCGAGGCAAGGGCTTTTGTTTTGTTTGCCTGCTTTTGTATCTCGCTGGTTATTCCTCATTTCAGTACGTCGCCTTCGCCCTTTCTCCCTCGTTTCTCTTTCGGTATAGCAACGTCATCCAGTGAACCCGATGAATCATGTGAGTGAAAGAGGACTCTGACCCTGCATCGTCCTCATCAACGTTTGTGTCCCCCTCGACTTCCTCCTACCCTTTTTGTCTTTGGGAATCACCTAGCTCCCCCTCTCTCTTCTTTCCCCATATATCCACCTCTTTGCTCTCGCCACTCGTTGGGGGTTGGGGCACGATGCCTAAGCTTGGTTGGATGTTGAGGGCAGGAGCACTTGCACCTATTCCGGGGGGGAGTAAAAACTTCTCTGATTTCCCTTTTGCCTGAGAAATTGACCCCTTTTCTTTCTTTTTCTCATTTGATTGATCGAAAATTCTCAGTTTGGAGACTTTGTCCACTACCTCCTTCTCAACCATAGTTGAAGCAGGGGGGGGAGGTCTCGACTTGTTCCTGTTCTTTTTGCACTATTTTTTTTAGTAGTTTTTTTAGCCACCTGCCTTGAAACAGTTGGTCTTAAACTGCTGCCAGAGATTTGCAATATCTGAAGAGACGGAGTGGACACCCCCACTTTGAAGGACGTTGGGATGTTGGATGCACCAACCAGAATGGATAGAGTTTTGTCATTAGTCGGAGGTAGATTGTTGGACCGTTTCTTTCTCAACCCTCCTGCGCTGAGTCCTTGATGGTCGTGTACCGATGTCATGGGTAGGATAGGGGCACAATTCCCTTGTGCTAGCCCTTCCCTCAACGATTGTTCTCTTTGCTCCATTGTGTTGATATCAATGTTTTGCGGACAAGTTGTAGCTAGGTGACCGACATAGTCCTTGCAAAAATGACAGTAGTTTGTAAACTGAGTGACTATCCTAATCTCGATGACCGAGTCATCCACCTGTGGGCCGTGGCCATTGCAAGAGATCTGGGACCCTGTCCTTCAAGTCCCGCGGTATGTCAAATTTTAAATTATTAAGCTTCGACATATCTTCATCCTGTTCTGGCGGGTACTGTTTGAAGATTTTTCCAACTACAAAAGACAGTGCAGATCTGACAAAGAGAACTGCCTTATACGGAACGCGCTGTGCCATTATCCAAATCTTACTAACTTCTTCCTTAACCCTTGCTTCCTCTATCTGTTTTTTTAACATCCACTTTTTGAAGGACATTTTGTACATTTGGCCACCTACTTTCAGCCTGTGTGCATCGAGCTTTGCAAAAATTCAACTATTTTTTTGCCCCTCAGTAGGTAGGACATAACTTTTCTACCTTCCTAATGTACTATTCCCGATTCCTTGTGGTGCATTGTGGGTGAAAGCAGCATGTTTTCTAGGATTTTGATGCATTCTTCCTTTCGTTTAGCCTAGACCGGTCTGAAGGACCCTTCAAAGAAAATCATAACCATGTTTGCACGAAGCCAGGCCTCTTGAGCCTCCTCTACCTTGGGACCTAGGAAAATTGTGACAGTCATGTCTTTCATTGTAAACTTAGCCATCTTAAAGGTGTCTGGAATCATGAATCTGTAATAAAATTTGTCAAATATTTGTTTTGCCATATCCACATCCGCTACCTGATCGTCACCTTTGCTGGCAACTCCATCTAATTCTGTCTCCTCGTCTGAGTCTTCCTCTACAGGCCACCAATTAACTCTTTGTGGATGTGGTCTGTCCCGTCCATCCCCATTTTGTTGGAAAACGTTGTTCCTCCTTGCCTTCCTGAGCCTCTCCCACCCTTTCTCCCTCCTTCTCTCCCTTGCTCTCTCCCACCCTCTCTTCCCCCACCTTTTCCCTCTTCTCTCCCCCCTTCCCCTCTCCCCTCCTCTCCTCTCCCAGGTCCCCTTTTACCTCCACCGCCCCTTCCTTCCCCCCCCAACACATGCTTGCAGACCATGTTCCTCCTCCGAATTTGAAGGCGAAAAAATCTTTGTTTTTGTTATCTACCAACGATGGTCGATTAATCTGAGGAGAGTTGCTCAACTGTTTGAACACTGCCCCAGGTTGGGCTCTTCCATTTGGACCTCCTTTGTGACCCCCACCTTCAGGACTAAGTCTGGTGTGGTTGGCAACGAGTTTTCTCCTTTTTCCCAAAAGGGTTTGAAAGATCCCCACTTCAAGACTCCGTGAGATGTTGTGACACCTCCAACTTTGTCCTGTGATGCCATGCGGTTAATGGAAGATCCAAATTCGGGGTTTTTCACCGCATCGCTACAAGCAATGTCGTCGAAACTTTTGCAAACAAACTATGCAGGCTTATAATAATAAATTTTTAAAAAAAATTGGCAAAAAAAAAATAAAAAAATAAAAAAATAAACAACACTATAAAACGATGTTCGACGGAGCTTTTGAGAAAACCCAACAAAACCACAAAACCCAACATTTTGTATAGAGTGGAAAAGCAGAAGTCAAACTTCTATTTCTGATAAAAAAAAAAACACATTTTCGACCACTTTCGGAGAGACGAGGCAAAAAATCAAGCAAACAGTCGAGTGATCCTCAAGATGTGGAGGCAAATTTTTTCTTGCAACGATCTTGTTATAGGACTATAAAACAGGGGATTCGTGAAAACCTCACAATCGGAAAAAACCTAACATTTCTTATAGAATGAAAAAGTGAAAGTCAAACTGTTATTTTTTACACAAAAAAAGAGCGTTTTTAATCGTTTTGCGATAAAGGAGGCAAAAAATCAGGTGAAAAGTCTAGCGTTCCTCAAAATGTGCAAGAAAAAACTTCCTTGCAAAATGTTTTTATATGACTATAAGTCATTCTCAGTAGATTGACAAAAAAACAGAGCTCAAACAGGGTAATTTTTAAGGATGACAAGGCAAACTTGAAAGATGTAAAAAAAATATGTTTTGGTGAATACTCATTTATAGGACTATGAGTCAGTTTCCACAGGTCGGTAAAAGCCGAGCTCTGCACAAAATAATTTATAGGACTATAAATCAATTTTGAACTTGACAATAAAACCCTTATCAAAAAATATATGTCATTTAAAATAAGAATACAAAAAACTTTTGTCTCAGGGACGCCTTGAAATTCTTAGCCAAACACGAGTTTAAAATAAAAATATAGGGGAAAAAATTAAAACAAATAATAAAAAATAATATATTCGCCCACGTATGGGAAACCATGTTCAAGCGAACGTATTCACGAACAGAAGAATATGTTTGTGCGTTGGGAAAAACCCCGAATAAATTCATCGTGCTACACATCTTATAGGACTACAAACACATTTTTTTTGGATAACAAAAAATCAGGATATTTCAGTTTTTGAACCTACGGTGCTTCACCAGGTCGTGATTATTTATGAAAAAAACCGCTTTTTTCCTCACCCCCTCCAGTAGTTTCTGAAAAATTAATTTTCTGTTCTTTTTTTGCGGATGTTTCACTTCAAGTAGAATTTGTTCCTGGAGGAGACCTGAAAAACGTACTATCATAATCTTGAATAGATTTCGTGCAAACCTAACAATTTATTTTGTTAGGTTTTCACGAATCCTATGTTTATAAGTCATTCACAATGGACTTGCAGAAAAGCAGAGCTCCAATAAAACAAGCTCGAAATTTGTAAAAAAACAGTTTTTTGTGAATTCTGGCATATAGGACTATATGTCGTTTTCAACATTGATACTCTATAAAGCAATTTTGAAACTAACAGTAAAATCTTTATAAAAAAATATATATTATGTAAAATAATAACACAAATTTTTTTTGTCTCAGGGACATCTTCAAATTCTTAGTCAAACGCAAGTTAAAAATAAAAAACCAAAAGAAAAAAATAAAATTAACATTTATAAAAAATAAAATTTGCCCACATATGGGAAAATATGTTATGGCGAACGTATTAAGTAATGTTAACAAACGAGAAAATACGTTTTCACGTTCGCCAAACCCTTAAACATATTCATTGTGATACACAACTTATAGGACTATACACATGATCTTTTAAGATAAAAAAAAATGAATATTTCAATTTATAAATATACGATGCTCCACTTAGTAACGATTTAATATGAAACTTTTTGTTTTTTTCCTCGCCATTTCCAGTGGTTCTCAAAAATATTTTTTTATTCTTTTTTTTTGTTTGTTTGTTTACTTTGCAAACAATCTTGCTCCTGTAGAAGGCCTAAAAGCTGTACTCTCATGATTCTAAATAAATTTCGTTCAAACCCAAAAAAAAAATTCTTTTGGTTTTGACGAATCTTATGAACAACACTATAAAACCCTATTCGACGTAGCTTTCGAAGTTCGCCAAAACGTTTTTCGAATTTGGTGTCTTTGCCAACTTTTTCGTTAGTCGTCCAAAATATTTCAAAATTGTATATAGATATACCTAAAACTTATACATATCACAAGAAAACAAAATAAAACAAGCAAAACTTCAAGGAAATATGAGAGTTTCGGTGAAAAATTCGCCGAAAATGACACCACCTATTGACCACGAGTGAGTTTTTTGTGTTTTTTTTTTTCCCCTTGCTGAGAAGCAGATTCATTACATATTACATAGGTAAGCATACCTTAGCCGGTCTTATTTTCCTTTTGTCAAATAAGGCATGGTAGTCATATCAGCGCTTGCTTTCTTAAGGAAAAACATATGTCTCCTTCAGACGAGAGTGGATATGTACACACAAAAGGAAAAGTACAATGACTTCCTTTAGTGACAAAATGGACTCTTCCGTCAATCCTTTCGATGGTTTGATAATAGAAGGGACATCTACAACTCTCACTTTGTTTGTAAAAGTTTTGATGACATTGCTTGTAGTGATGCGGTGAAAAATCCCGAATTTTAGGTCTTCCATTAACCGCGTGTCCAAAAACTCATTTCTCTTCCCTATCTCTCCCTGTTGTAGTTTATAAGACAAGAAATATTTACCTGTTCGTTTTTTTATTTCTCTTTTGTTTTAGTTTTGAAGGATTGTTTAACAACACACTTTCTCGTGGTAAGTTGTGACCCGCATGCCAAATGATAATGTGCTTTATCAAAGAATATGTTCTATTTGCAAACTCTATTCTCATGAGCCTAGGAGGAAATCAAAATCAGGAAAGGATCACCCACGCAAGGACGTCGTGCCCGTTAAAAAATATTTCGGGAGCTGATCGGGGCATTTTTTCACCACTTGTGGGCCCCCCTCCACGTGAACCTAATCTAATCCGTGAATCATTGGCCTTACGAAATGCTGTGGATACCACGAAGGATGCTAAGAACTATGATTCGTGAAAATCTAACAAAAATAAATGTTAGGTTTGCACGAAAGATTTTACAGATTTTGATAGTACATTTTTTAGGCCTCCTATATGAACAAAATTCTATGTACGTAAATTAACCGTAAAAAATGAATAAAAAACTATTTTTTCACAACCACTGAAAGTGGTGAGGAGAGAAGCAAGTTTTTTGTACAAAAAATCACTACCTTGCAAAACACTGTTTGTTCAGGAACGGAAATATCTTAATTTTTTGTTTATCTAAAAAAATCATATTTACAATTCTATAAAGTATGTAACACGACGAACCTATAAAGGGTTTCCCCAAACACGCACACATATTCTCCAGTTCACGAAAACGTTCGCTTGGATATGTTCTCTTATACAAGGACAAATATATATATAAACAGGGTTGCCGGCATTCAGGACGGGCCGAACGCCCGAACCCGAACGCCCGAATATACGGGACCCCTTCGGAAGGCGTTCGGCCATTCGGGCCGAACGCGGATTAAAAAAAAAAAAAAAAAAAAAAAAAAAACGTTTTCAAAAAATTCCGAGAAAAAAAATATGTTATGGAAAAAAAAAAAAAAAAAAACATTTGCCTGAACTTTACATCCAAATTCTTTAGCAAATTTGAATAAAAAATCAAATACCGAAAATAAACACTGTGATAAAAATAAGAAAAAATAAAAAGAGAATTATAATGAGTGAGTGTGTCAGCACCTTTTCGACACTGCCGTCTTTGCCAATTTTTGATTATTTTTTGGCATTGAAAAATTCCCTGAAAATTTACAGATATGTAGTTTACATAATCAATAACTCATTATTTTTTTTTTTTTAAATAATATGATTTTTTATGCCCCAAAATAAAGTGAAAACAAAAAGTTAAAAATGAAAAAAACAAAATAGTGAGTGAGCGAGCACGTTTTGACACCCCCATCTTTGATGATTTTTAATGTTTTTTTGGCTTAGCAGAATGGCTTCAAAATTTACAGGTGTGTAGACTACATCATAGAGAACTAAAAAAAAAACAATTCAGAAAACAAAACTTATTCTTAGGCCCCGAAATTTGTTTTGGCGGGGGCCGAACCTGGAGGTGTTCGGCCCCCAAACGGGACCCCGAACGCCCAAACGTTCGGGGGCCCCCGAACGTTCGGTCAGGTAACCCTGTGTATATATATATTGTTTTATTAAAATATTTTTCCAAATTTAAATTTTAAATCATGGTTGGCTGTGAAGTGAGAATTTGAAGATGTTTCCCGAACAAAAGTTGTTTGAATTCTTTTGTTACATACCATATAATGTTTGATATTAAGGGTTTTACAGTTAAACCACCAGTACTTCGCCCAGCTAAAAAAAAAGCTCGTGGCCGTTAACGCGCCGCAACGTTCGGGGGTCGGGGGAGGTGAACGCCCGGTAGTGCCTCATTCTGGAGGGCGGTCGCTTAAGGGTCGGGCACTTGTCTCGACGAAAAACATGAATGAACATCGACTTTCTCAAATAAGAACATAAAAAGGAAAAAAAAAAAAAAACAAAGAAAGAAATAACGAGAGAGAGAGAGAGAGAGTGAGAGAGAGAGAGAGAGAGAGAGAGAGAGAGAGAGAGAGTACTTCCCGTTGCACTTCCAAGGTGCAAAACATGAATGAATCTACTCGCGTTCCCGCGGGAGATTCATTCTCACTTTGCAGTGTTGCACATACAAAGAGTAGTGAGAGGCGTCAGCTACTCTAGAAATGTGCAAAATGACAATGGATCTTGCTGCATTCTCGCGGAAGATTCATTCTCATTTCGCATATATGGAGAGTAGCAAAAGAGAGAGAGAGAGAGAGAGAGAGAGAGAGAAAGAGAGAGAGAGAGAGCATCTCGGCAGTCACGCTGTGGCGCCTCATTCTCGTCGGGATGCTCGCTCTGGCGCGTTCGCTGCGCCGCAACAAACTCGTCAAGATGGTCGCTGTCAGAGAGAGAGAGAGAGAGAGAGAGAGAGAGAGAGAGAGAGAGAGAGAGAGAGA
>BFEA01000748.1:156969-169903 GCA_003427395.1 Chara braunii | reverse complement strand
CCGAACTTCCAACAGCTAGAAGTGCACAAAGCTAAAAAAAAAAAAAAAAAAGTGCACAAAGCTGCAACAGTTCAGAATCTGTGTTTGCAGTTTCTGCTGACTAACTGCCCTCCCTCGGCCCAGACAGAACCGCAGTGCCCTGTTATTATTGTTATTCCTTCCTGCCAATTGGGAACTGCGCAGCAACCAGTCGCCCGCGCAGTATTTTCTATTAATTTTTTGGAGAAATTAGCTGGGAGTCTAGGCTACCAGAGTGGCCCGGGTCCACTTGCCCAGGCAAAAAAATAAAATTACTTTTTAATTAAAATTTTTATTTTAAATTTGGTAAAGAGTGTCGATGTGAACCTGAGGCAAAAGTTGTTGAGTTTATTTTTCTGCATAACATAGTTTTTTTTTTYAGATTTTTTTTTTTTTTTTGGCTGGGACCTTCCCTGGTCCTTGCTCGGCTGGGCCGCCCGGGAAAATAGGGTGAATAGGGTGACCCGGGCGGCACGGCTGGTAGCCGAGGTGGGAGTCACAAAAATGAGTTATACTTGCACTATATTCTTCTCTCGAATTCTTTCACCTGTTTTCAAGACCTACCTACCAGGCTACCACAACTCCTACGGCTATATAGGGGACCCCTGCAAGCAAAGCGATCTAACTCTCTTGGTGAAGGGAGGTTTGTACATGCCTTGGTGGAGGGAGGTAATTGCATGTTTGCACCTTGCCCCAGCATCTTCCCCCGAACATAAGGGATATTATATTATGTGTTGTGAATGAATACAACGCATATCGTACATTGTATTTTTTTAATTCGCATACATGTTTTTTTTTTTTTTTTTTTTTTTTTTTTCACATATGTGTTCTATTTGAGTTGACAAAAGCAACTTTACTAACACAAGGGGGTGGGGTCCAGGCTGAGTAGGCTCAGTTCTTGACGGTGGCGGAGGGCCTTGGAGCACTGAAAGAAATGGGGAAAAAGTTGTTGTGTTGTACCTTTCCATGTTCTGGCCGAAGATTCGCTCCTTTTCCCTACTTGGCCCGGCCTCGCTCCACTCTTCAGCAAATGTGCTAAATGAGAATGAATCTTCTGCTAGAACATGGAAAGATATGACAGCGCTTTTTTCTTTCTGTCTTTCTTTTCCTTTTCCTTTTTTTTTTTTTTTTTTTAAGGGTCCAGTGCCCAAGGCTTCCATTATCGAATTGAATACAAGGCACAGTGTCACACACGCCTCTTCCCATTAGGGCTGAAAGAGCCTCGGCCACTGCTCCCGTAGAGACAGCTTTCCTGTTCAAGTAAAATGGTGCATGATCGCTGAGCATCGATTGCTTCCCCAGGAGAGAAGGATTAACCCAGCCACATCGACGATCAAGTTTCGCCCTACTATAACAAGCCAGCAATGATTAAACCTTACAAAGCAAAATTACGGGGGGAGTTTATAGCAGGGCAGAGGAAGACACTCAGTCAAAACCCTAAGTGAATGTGCCCATCAGTTGGGACAGCCACGATCTGTGAGATGAAATGAACTTGGAGCAAATCCAGAAAGAAACAATTACAGCAAGCAAGGAAAATGAGTATGCATGTCCCCCTAGTAGGTCTTCAATCAACAAAAACATCATCCTGAAGGGAGACCACTAATGAAAAAAATGAACAAATCCAATCGATCGAAGTCAATCCACTCGATCCAATCAATCAATCATATCAATCCAATCTATGAAATCGAAGTTTGAACCACTCGAAGGGGGGAAGATCTCAACAGTCAGACTAATGCTCCTTCCAGACCGGCATGAGACCGTGCCATATCCCTCCCTCATGGCAAACCCTAAACTTCGTCAATCCTGGCCCTCCTAACCTCACGGTGGAGGGAAGGCGAGAGGAGTGTAAGAAGTACCAAAAAACGAAGGTGAGACTGCATCAAACACATTGGAGATTCCAATGCCGATACAAAGCACAGACAGTCTCGCACAACGAGGCACGGGAGAAGTCAGAACACTTCCCAAATATAACGAGCACGCAGGCGAGCAGCCCCCCATGCAATCAACCATTCCTTTTCCTGCACAAGTCTCGTTGCCCAAAATGCATCAAGATATACAGAATCCGACCCTTCACAGCAATCTGTGTGATACCCCTGGGAGCTTGAGTCATTGGTTGTAAATTGAAAAGCTCAGCAGGTCCGTCAGATGTCTTCTTGTTGTCGACCAGAGATGGCGTTGTTGTTGGTGGATTGAGAAGCTCACCGGGCCCGTCAGATGTCTTCATGATAGCCGTAGCAGTTGGCGACGCTTCTTTAGATGATGTCGTAGTTGTAGTTGTAGTAGTAGTGATAAAATGTAATCCTGCCGGCAAGTGGCTTAACAGCAGCTGCCCCTTCCCCACCCAACCGTCCACCAGTGGAGAAGGTGCTGCTAGTTCATTAGATGACTCCATAATTCACAGCGGAGCACTTACCTCAGCTGTAGATGTTGGTATTGCTGTCACGATTGCTGGATAAGGCGCAGACTCCGGTGAGGCTGGTGACAACGAGCAACGTAGAAGAGACTGCCCATCCGCCACCATACTTGCTGGCAGCTCCCCACCTGCACTCTTCACCAAAGCGACGCCCTGAGCACACCCCAATTCGAATACCTCATAAGATTCACTCATGAGGGCATCAATCTGGCTTCTACCAGGAAGAGCAGCAGGCTGACAAATACAGCCCTCCTCCAATTCCCCAATTATCTCCAGCATTTTGTCCATGGTAGATTTCACGGAAGTTTCACCCATCCAACCAGTGAGATCGTTTCCCCGCGATCTCAAACCTCGACAGGTCAGGCGAGGAGAGAGAAGTCGCCATCTCCTTCAAGCGTCGCCGACTCGAACACAGCATGGAGAACCAACGAGGAATAGTCACCATGCCACTTCCTACCTTCGTCCGCAGCATCAAACCGTCTTCCGTCACTCTAGTTTGTTTGCGCAACGCCGCCTACAACACGCTGACCACAAGGTGCTTCCACGCCGCCCATTTCGCCCTCTTCACTCACCACATCCACGTCAACCCCGCGTGACTATGGGTTGACTTTCGTTCATGGGCGATGGCATCAACGTCGTTCGTCCTTCTCGATGCCACCGAGGAATCAGGTAGGAAGACCGCCGGACCGGCCGTCCGGTAGGCTCCCCACGTACTCGCGCAAGTTCTCATAATCGGCATCTGGAGTATGCATCTCTTCTAAAGGATAAGACAGATAATAACAGTGCTTTCTGTCTTTTTTGCTCTTAGTGAGTTGTGGACCGAGGCCCTGGTGAGTGTTGGAGTTAGCGTGTCGTATCCCTCCTGGCAGCAGGCTTCCATTTTCTTGGCCTCACTGCCACTTTCTTGGCTGTCAGACACAAGCGTGCGCGCGCTCTCTCGGAGGGCATGGTGTCCCGGCCCTCCGCTAAGCACTTAACGCCTGCTCGGACTCGCTATTTACCTGTTACGAGTACGGGGAACTAGTTGCTGGCAGGTCCAGTTTGTGCTTGTCCTAGGAAAAGGGGGTTGCGCCACTGGACTTTCCTTTGGTCCACGCAGGCTTGGTACCCTGCTGAACAACAGGGCACTGCCGGCTTGTGGCCGCGGTAGTCGCTGGGCGCGCCCAAGGATGCGAAGATAGATAGACCGTCGCTGTCAGTTCTGCTGCGCGCCAGGGTGCCCCACTGCCCCTCTTCTAAGTTATGGGTCAGGTGCACGCAGTCCAGCTGTCTCAGTCGAGCAGAGAGAGGGTTAGGGAATGAAAAGAGAAAAAAAAAAAAAAAAGTGAAAAGGAAAACTAAGCGCCAAATCTATTCGCCGCACTGGAAGACCTAGCGACCTATGTCAGCAGCGCGGTTATAATTCCCTTCTCTTCTTTTTTATTTTATTATTATTGATGTCGTTGTTATTACTGATTTCTTTATTTAGTGTTTCTCTCCTGTCATTTCGTGGGAGACTAACGGTTCGATTTTGAACCCAACTGTGGTGTAAGTGGCCTAGACTGGTTGACCCTTTGCTTATTACCCATGTCTGATTTGCTCGACTGAGCACCTCATGGTGGAACCCCAAAAGGAGGGGACACCCGCGGCCGCTTTGGTAGGAGGCTTATCACCCCCGTGGAAGGTCATAAGCCCCCTCCTTGCCACCGGACACGGGCACCCGCTAGCTGTAGTCCAACGGTCCTCTTTAGAGGAGAGAGGTTGCCGGTCGGTATCCCATTATGGGACCGCCACGTGGGAATGCAGTGAACTCTCGAAAAGGGGGAAGCAAAGTGACTAGAACTGATAGCGGAGAGGACTGTGTCAATGTCAACCTTTGGAGATAGGCCTCTCGCTTTTTCTCCTTTATTCTATTTAATTTATTTTATAATTTTATTATTCTATCATTTTCAAAATCACAGACTGTTGATGAGTTGAATCTTAAAGGTCGCCTGAATCCCCTGTTTAGAACACGAGGTCGTGGCCTGGAAAGGAGCCTACAAAAAGAACAAGAAAGAGGCTGGCTTGGCCGCCGATTACCCGGTGTGTACAAGCTACTTGGCGGTGCTGACGCCGCTAGTCTGAGGCAGGGAGGCAGAATAGAAGAGGCCAGTGTGGGTTGTCTGCGTGGGTACGCCAAATACCAAACGTAGGCTATTCCGGAAAAGCCTGTAGCCATGGCTCTGCATGGCTATAGGCCAAGATTGCTGGAACCTCTTAACACGCTGGAGGCCTATGTATGGAGAAGGCCCTTGGATCACTACGGTTCTCGACTATGACGGGGGAGCAGAGGTAAAACTGAAGATCAATGTGGAAGGGGCTAGAGAGGAGGAAATGAGGTTCAATCCAAAGTTGCAGGCAGCGGTCACTGAGGCCAAGGACCGTGCAAAGAGGCGTTGTAGAAGGGATGGTGTGACTGCGGAGATGCGGGTAACGGTCACGTACCATGAGGTCGAGACATCAATGGACACAGTGGACTGGGAGCAAGCTCACCTAGACAGGGACTCGGGTGGGGAGAGTGAGATGAGTGACGCAAAGACGCAGCCCTGGCACGGACTAAGTCAGTGGCGACGGGACCATCCACCTGTCGAGCCTGTGGAAAGCGATCCTGAGGCCAGCTTGCGGCTGGGTTCTAATAGGCAGTAAGGTATCAAGGATGCACGCACAGTAGGGACGCGACGGACGACACGCACGAGGGAGAGACTAGACCATGGGGGAGGCAAGTGCAGTATGTGTGCTTGGGATGCTGACGTCAACTTGACTGCAGCGCGCGACAAGACAGAGAGAGTGGACGCGCGTGAGGACCAGGGCGAGAGAATCGCTACCGCAACCTTCTTGAACGAGCAGGCAAGAGAGAGGCTTTGGCATGCTCACTATGTAAGGCTCATGCGCGAGGATGTGACGGAGAGCTAACCGTCACGTGTACGTGGAGAGGGCCAACGGATAATGAGGGCAAGACAAAAAGGCAATACAGTTACGAGAGAGATGCGCGAGACAGTCAAGAGAGAGAGAGTGAGGACCAGCAGGGCTGATGAGCCCGTGAAGGACGTCTCACGACGACATCGCGAATGAGGCAATAAGACTGGCAATCGAGAGAGGGAAGGAAAGAGGGATTAGTCGTGACAAACGTAGGACGTGGGGACTGTGACGCGAGGCAGTGAGAGGGCGCTTTGGCAGTTGGAGAGAGAGAGAAAGGGCCAGACAGTTCGGATTGAAGAAAGTAAGGGCGAGAGAGGGAGAGAAGGAGAGACGACCAGAAAGTGCGGGGCGTGGTTGATATGGTTTTTATCGCGTGAGCAAGACGATGGGATGGGTCAGCACGCGTGTCACTTACGGTCCGTATTTGGTCAGATTGACAGTGCTTTCCCAGGAGCGTGAGCTTGAGGGAGGAAGACGAAGAACGCACGGTGGCGTAGGAGAGGTTTTCATCGACGACAGCCACGCGTGCAAATTTACGTGAGATGGTCGCCACCTACAGCTGACTCAGTGCATTGAGAGATGACTTTGGGTCACTACCAGTTGGCATCATGCTCCTCGTCAAAATGAAAGACCCCACCCTCGCGCTCGGGTTTGCCGATACGCGAAACACTGTGCTAGCCCCTCTGCTAACGGGGAGGCTCGTGTGTCAACGAGGCAAGTGAAGAGGGAAATGGGCGCGTTCGGAGTGGTCCATATGCGAGGAGCGTGTCACCGCAAATAATCACGTGATGTTGTATTAATCAGCTCTGGTTCGGGTGAGGACTAGAGAGGAGATGAGCGATAGCGAGTCAGCCCTCGAGAAAGCGTGTAAGGAACTAGTCCTTAGAGAGGTTGCTGGCTGGCTCGGATTATCTCTGGCTGAGCGTTGTCTGGGCAGTGACCATGCGAGGCCAAGTAGGATGGTCACGATCGCGGTCGAAGAGAAAGAGATAAGCTCAAGGGAGGGGGAGAAAGACACGGAAATGAGAATAGTTGTCGTGTAAGTGTTACGCGGAGAGAGCGCAAGTCGCGAGCTCGGAAGACGAGATTGACAAAGGGGAGGATTTGTTTGAAAAGGGATTGACGTCACCATATTTGCTTGCTGCTAGTACTTGTCAATTTGGTCTCATCACAACGAGCACTGAAGAGAGAGCAATTACACGCGACCAGGACCCGTGACAGACTGACAGTGTTTTGTGGCTAAAAGATGTCGTTTAGGCTGGTTTAGCCGCAGGCCCGCAGGCTTGAGAGTGCTTCCTTTTCCTCACTCTGGATTTCAGTCAGTGCCTACGCATCCGTAAGTAGATCTGTGAACCTAGCGATTGTGATATAGAGTCATTTACACGTTAACTTTCTTTATAGTGGGGATTGAGAGTGATGCGTAATGTTGTTTACTTCAATCAAATTAAGTAAACTATGGACTCCATTGGTATTAACTGCGTCGAGGCCTTCTCATATAAGACTCATTGTCAGAGAAATGAGTTGACCTTGCACAAATTTAGTTTAAGAGAAGAGATTTAGGCTTAAGCATGTGGGTAATTACTGGACCTTGTGATGTGATTTTGGGAGAAAGGAAGTTGGTCTAAGTGTAAACATGATGCGAGAATACACCTGATAATGTATGACCATGGTAATGAATATTGCTTCTGGATAAACCTGATTAATTACCTTTCTGCCACTGCCGCAGATCATTGTAATAGCTAGAAGTGAGGATGATTGACGATGTATTGAGAGTGAACGGCTTGTTTGAGGCACAGGCCATACCTAAAACAAGTCAAGAACCGATCTACATGACTCTTAAGTCGTTGTTGTCAGTCCGTAATCAGTGCAGATCGTGACGCCCTTACATAATCTCATTGAGTTGTATGGTGTACCATGACCTTAAGGACCAACACGGTGATAATTAGCGGTAAAATTGATTATCATGAATCCTAGATTACTCTGGAATGCTTACCGTGCAGTTACTTTCACCCTTCTTGTGATGAGGGGAGCAATAAGTAAAAAAGGGGCCAAAGTAGAGTTCTTGTTTGTCTTGCAATCGAGATATTTCCATTTGGTCATGATTAATCGTAAGGGGCGTGTGTGGTGAGGTCACACACTTTCCATGAAAGAAGGGTAGAGTAAGTTGAAGTGTTGATGTCATCAAAACATTGACGAGAAATTCACTGTTTATTATCCCTTGGTTGTTGCCCTCTGTTATCCAAGTGTTTTTGCCTGCTCAGGCGATGTAATTTCGCAGGCAGTATGTTAAAAAGGAAAACGAGAGGGATGATGATGCGGGTCCTAACGGGCTGAGCGTCGGACTATTAGGCGTGAACTAGGAGAGACATCCATGTTCTGTGCAGAAGTCGTGATCTTCACCCTTGAAGTTCATACGAGCATGAGGTCTGATGAGCCCACGTGTACACATACGTTCGTGCGAAAACACTATCATGTAGGCTCGCAGGGCAGGCAACTGGTCGTATGGGCGTGTTGGTGCTTATGTGGCTGCATGATTAAGTCTGTAAGCCCCTGTATGAGTATGAACGCGCACTCTATCTAAGTGGCGAAGCAGTCAGCTTATCACTCCGACTAAATTTAGATGAGTGATCATTTTCAACTCTCTTTAAGTACCGAGTCTGAGTGATGAATCGTCGGGGGAGAAGAAAACAATTAAGAAAGATCTCTTATTTAATCGCCAAATTTTTACTTGATGGTGATTAGTACTAGCTGTGATTAGCGTTCAAAACATTAACAAGGATTGACACCGGAGGGCGGGGGTAAGTCAAAACGAGGCATTTATCTAAGCATCACCTGCTCTTACTTCTGATACAGAGCAACCTCAAAGTCTGGAGATGACCATGCAGAGGCTGTGGTGTTTTCTCCCAACTATATCCACAGGCGCCCTAGCGTCCTAGGAACGTTTTAAGAAACCTGATTGGACTGAGTTGAAGGGTGACTTCGTGAGTGCATTGGATCTATCCGTAATTGTAATCGAACTTTTGACTGAAGTATGAAGCTCTTTCGTCAAAACGGAATCTAAAGATATGATTAATCCTACCAATCTGCACATAGAATACCCTATCGCTCAAAACTGGAGGCAGTCATGACTGTTGACCACCCCCATTGGGCATCGCCTGATAGTACATACATACCCCCGTGCTCGGAATGGTCAGATGGACTTACAACTGAAATTATGAAAGTTGGTTCGGCGCGGGGTAGTCAGCAACCAAAGTCAGTGCAGCACAATCAGAAATAACTTAGCTACTTGATGTTCGGGTTGTAACCGAACTGCCAATACTCTGAACTCTCACACTGGGCATACTAGTTATGGCTACTCATCGATTGAGCAGTAACTCATCACGAGTCATTTTCGAGGGGAGTACGGGGTTGCAGCCGGTGGACCAGACTGAGTCTGTGTTGCAGTCTGGTATAATTTCAAAAACCAGATAATCAAGAAGTATCAAGAGCAGGCTACATTCAAACCCTCTGCGCAAATTGACTAATCTAAAGATCAGCTGTCGGTCAGGCATCAGAAGGAAACTGTGAGGTTGGCATTGCTCAGATTCAATTACCATATCATTGGGACAGATAAGGCCTGCAGTTAATATACAAACCTGTCACCCTCACGGGTAAAAACTCGACAATCCCAGGCGGTGAATGGTCATCCATGAGGTTCAGGTGTTCCGAAGTGTGAACTCGACACTCACTCACCAACTCTACTCATCTGTGCAAACCAAACAGTTAAGGACAAACGTTTTACTAAGCCCCGAAAACCATTTTCGTGAGTCTGTTATGATCGGACTACGACCTGTCAGGCGATCAAAGCAGTTTCAATACTAATACAGAAACGGGGAGATGATTCTTGCACGTTGGTGCTAATGATCTCGTAGCGGAATGAACTTTTAAGGGTAAATTCAATATCAGTCATTGACTGAAAGAACAAACGAAGCACTTTGATCAACTCTAGCGACCTAGACCATTGGGAACCATGAAAGATAGTGAGGTGCTAGTTGTAAAGTGCAGTTCTGTTAGAGACAAGAAGGAAGGATGGGAAGAGGAGGCATGTCGGGACATGAACTTTCATAGGCAGGTTCTGAGAGAGCATGCAGTTCAGATAATCAGGGAAGAAAGATACATTGAATACGTGTTTTACTTCTGTGGTCGTGATGGTAAGCTGCACAACGCATGTTCATTCCTAGAAACGGTGGAACAGGCCAAGGCAAGGCTCGAGTCAACGTAGGAAATGCCCAGGCTTTCCAGTTACGACTTGCACCAGTATCTTAACTAAAGAAACCTTTTTAGCAATCTACAACCCTTCCAGGTGAACCGTATTTGGTGACCCGGTCTTGATCAGAGTTTAATCGGTACGCAACTATCAGCCTTCAATCAATAGTCCTGCAACCTTCAGTTACGACCAGTACTCGGACGTTGTCAACTAGCACGAGGGTCAGCATTAATCAAACAGAGCTCTTACCAAAATGCAAGTCAGTTTCAATACCCATTTCAGCCACATGAGCACGATTCAGTCATTACCTGTTAGTGAATCAGTTTTGACCAGGCTCAATAAGATTGCCACCAAAGAAGCCTTCCAGTATCGATATGTCAGTGCAGTGGGTTTCAGACGAGAAGACCTGTCAGTCTTTGTCGTCCTCACTGAGTTCGCAGGAGGTGTCATTCATGACCTCGGACCCTATATAAGGAGGGGCAAGGAAACCCATGAGCATTTTGATTCGGTCTGGATCGCAGCTGCCAGACACCTTGAGGAAAGAGAGAGGGAGTTTGATGAGAAAGGTACCAGGCTGATCCGCAGTTTTGGACCTAAGCTCTATGGTGACTTTCTCAAACCTCCGGTACCTTTCACTCTTATAGACAATGACTCTTGTTGAGGTGACTTGGTGGATCTAGCAAAAGAGGTACATTTCTCGTGCAGTGATCGACTACGACGTAGTTACCGAGCCATCAAATTTCCAACATCTCAGACGAGGGATCTTCTCACGACCGTATCTTCCTACTTTATGAGAGGAGTTTTGTGCTATGGTTGACTTTCGTGTCATGGGACTTGGCTGGAAATGCTCGGAACTAGCAGGTTTCAGGTGACTCTACATTCAGAGGCCACGTACTCAGAGAGTACGTACGTACTCAGAGAGTACGGAGACATAGTCGAAAGCCCAAACGACAGACAACAAAATGAGAGATTGAGTGTAAGGTTCAGAGGGATGAGTGAGGACTCTTGACCGTGGCTGGCCATGCTTCCTACATGTGTACTTTCTGAAACTATTATGAGTTTTCATTCTTCCCTCACTTAACTTTGCCATTTCTTGAGTCATATAATTTTGCTTCTTGCATTGTTACTGCTGGTGATTTTATTTTCTCTGATAATTATGTCACAGTTCTCAAAAACTAGAAAATTGCAAAATTGACACATGTATGACACACCAAAATTTCCTGATTATTATTTGCATGATTCTCTGCTCTTCCGAATCAAAATAAAAGATTCATAAGACCGGGAACCGGCGAAGACCGCAATTGAAGGGTCTCGCTCGAAGCCGGACGCACACAACAGGGAGGGATTTGCGTTATTTAATTTATTTTATTGCAAACATCGGCAGCTAAATCCTGCATGACAGCCTGTTGGCTTTCCGCTCGCCTGAAGAGGCCCGACTGGAAAAAAGCACGACAGCGCGCGCGCAAAAGAGAGAGAGAGAGAGAGAGAGAGAGAGAGAGAGAGAGAGAGAGAGAGAGAGAGAGAGAGAGAGAGAGAGCAGACTGCGGCAAAGCTATGTGCGACCCTAGGCCGGTTTCCAAACGCTACGTATGACCGAGGAGCCGTTGCCTGCTTTAGGTCACACGTAGCATTTGGAATGGGGAACACATTAGCAATTCTCGAAACATGGCTAAGCATTGTCAAGCCGCTGCTAAGTAATTGTCTGTCTTTCCTTTTCTATATCAAAAGGGGCTCGATTGAGGCCGGTAAAGCAAGAACCAAGCTCCTGGGGTCCTGGGGAGCATTTTCACTTGCAAGGAGGATTGGATATAGCTTTTGAATCTGGAGGGGTTTTAGGCAGAGATGCAGAAAAGCAGAACAGTCAGAGATTATCTTTATCCTCCACAAGTACATCCACATCAAGTCCACTCTTCTTTGCTAGGGGGCCTGCACCACTGGACTACCGTCTTCACCCGAATAGAACGGTCGGTCATTATAGCTGAACTAGGCACAACTTTCAGCCCAGATACAGTTATAAATATCGGGCGTTCTATTCGGGTGAAGACGGTAGGCACACAAACAATCCACACTAGGAACTTCACAGTAGAAATTTTAAAGAAGAAAAACTGTTGCCTTGCCCGTTATAACTTTTTGTGTTTCACGCTCTTCAAGTAAGAAAGAATCGAGTCACCGACCTTCTGATCTCGACAGCATCTGCTTTGGAGACAAAAAAAAAAAAAAAAAAGAGCGCTGCAGGGGGGCGTGTCGAGCGCAATAGCCCGAAGCTGCTTGGGTAAGGCGGGGCGACGATGTTGCAGGCAGGGGCCAGGCGCGGGCGCTTCCACGGTTGGGTCACCATCCCTGCTGGTCTCATCCGTCCCTGCCGCTGCTAGCTATGGGGTTAGGCGTGGTTATGCTGGCGTGTTGTGTAGAGACTGTGTTGGTGTGGCCACTGTGGCGTGCTTGCGGAATGACACTTCTTTACCTGTTATGGAGCCTGATGAGCCTGCTTTAGCAGGTCTAGTCTACGTTATGAAGCCTTGATGGAGATGCTGTTTGGAGATGCCGTTTTAGGCGTTAATTGTGTGGATGCCGCTTTAGGCGTCGTTGACTTTGTACGGGAGTGACAGGAGTATGCTGGCGTCTAAGATATCGGGTGTTGACTTTGCGTGTGAATAATGGGAGTAGAGAAGATGGGAGAAGAGATGGCGAGGTTTTTGTTGCAGGACTTCTCTTGCTCTTTCTGTCGCCGCAGTATGTAGAACTGCTTTTTTCGAGTGGTTGTGCTTGGCAGCTATCGAAGATTGAAGCCAAACTCTGCTCTCTAGGAGGAACACTGTGAAGTTGGAGGTTTATTCTGTTGGGGGATATTAAGTTTTGCGTTATTCCGTCTGAGCGTCGAAATTGCATGAACTAGTAATGCTTTTTGTTGTTTTTTTCATGTGCTTAGTGGGGTCTTTCTACTAACGTAAAGGTATTTATCACTGTGTATCCTCGTATCTACTCCTGTCTATTAGGGAGTCGTTGTTGGCGGTGTCTCGTCAACAATGGACTGTTTCGCTCGAACGAAATTGTTTCTGATGTCATAGGTGGCTAGCCCTAACCTGTGTTGCCGCGTGTTCGATGAACGCGCGTTTCGCGTTCATGTTTTGAACGCAGCCAAACGCGCTTGACGAGTTTGCGCAGGGCGCAGGGGTGTGGGCTGGGGTCCGTGTGTGTCTGTGTGTGTGTGTGTGTCTGAGAGAGAGAGAGAGAGAGAGAGAGAGAGAGAGAGAGAGAGAGAGAGAGAGAGAGAGAGAGAGAGAGAGAGAGAGAGAGAGAGAGAGAGAGAGAGAGAGAGA
>BFEA01000748.1:89226-152755 GCA_003427395.1 Chara braunii | reverse complement strand
AAAAAACTTCGCAATGGTTCAATACAACGGAAAAAAAAAAGTAGAAAAAAAAACAATGAAAGGGGATCCATTATTTTTCTTCCCCCCCTCTAAAATGGACCCTCCCGTTTTTAAGTCTTTTTCTTTTTTTTCAATGTAGGGGGGTGGGGCCTGGGGTGCGCCTTCGGAATCCCGACCTCGACCTCGGGTAGCCCCCCTCCCCTGCCCGCGGCGCACATTTTTCAACCGCGGCCACCGCGGTCATGCCGCGGTCGACCGCATGAGCAGCGGTCATGCCCGCGGTGACTGCGGCCGCGGGGGACACATAGGTGGGGAGCATCACCTGCTGGAAAACGGGTCCAGCGTCCCTTATGAGAATACACCTCAGAAAAAAACCATAGGAAAAACCTGCCAGCATTGATCTCCCTGGGGACCAGGGGATTGACTGCGCAGGGGGGGAACCTCAGAACCTCTTCATCCTGATCTCGACGTCAGATGTCTACTGTTACACACTGGCTACCTCCTCCCTTGTCTAGTCCCAATCTATCCCCAGTCGCTGAGCAGGTGTTGTCGTAACCCGAGCAATGGAACACCAAGCTGGTGATCCTCATCTCCCTCTTCGACCCTGTGTCTCATCAGGATTCCGGGAGGATCCACTGGGGGGCACTAGTGGAAACTCCTTCCGTATACTTCGACACTGTCCTCCGCCCTGTCGGCAACATTGCATAAGGAAGCAACTAAAAACAGATGAAAATGGATAACTCAGATTGCAATATCCTAACAGACTGAAAATGAGTACCAAAACAAAAACTACTACAGCAAACAAAAAAACAGACTGAGACTACCGGCTAAACTAAAAAAACAGGCGACAACTCAACCAATCTGGAACACAAATTGAAAGGCGGAATTGAACAATGTAAAACAGACGAAAAAAAAAGCAGACTGCAATGGCTAGAATGAGTGAATCGAAGGCTGCCGGCGTTGATTACTATGGAGAGTAGAGGATTGGCTGTGCGGGTGTACACATTACCCGGCTGCGAAAGATGAAAGCTAGGGATGGTTGTCCCGGAGATGCTTCTTATAGTCGAAGTTCTAGGGACTGTGGGTGGGGCGGGAATGGATCCGGGAAGTCCTTTGCAGGTCTCTGGGGGATGCTGCAGTCAATGGACAACCAATCTTTAAATTTCAAACGGTAGTCACGTGGTACCCTCAGCCTTCCTTGACCTTCCTCCCCATCCTCTCCTTCCTCGCTTCCGTTCCTGTCGCATGGTACCCTCAGCCTTCCTTGATCTTCCTCCCCATCCTCCCCTTCCTCACTTCACTTCCATTCCAGTCTCCTGACCAGCTCACCTCCGCTACCCATCCCTCTCGATCTCCTCCTAGCCATTCATTAGAAAACTGTCTTATCCTTTCTACAATGTCCTTTGGCCTGTGGAGGGAATTGAGGATGAGTTTGACTGCTTTCCATCTGAACTGTAGTTCCATTTGGATATGCTGTTTGAATTGCTCGATTCTCTCCTCTCCCTCAACGCGAACCTGGTCAAACACCAGAGCACAGCGTCGCCACCATAGCACCCATAGGACCGTTCTTCTACCCAGGTGAAACATATTCCAGGCAAAGGAGTCCCCTTGGAGAGGTGGGTAGTGGCCGGTGAGGATGGCACGCCAATCCCACAGCCATTGTTGTCCGGGGACAATTTGCTGCCACACCCTATCCCACCATCTCCAGGTGAGAACTGTTGTCGGGCATTGCAAAAAGATGTGTTCGATTGTTTCTGCTCTCTTCTTTGTTAGGAAGCCCGACAGACAGCGGTTACACCAAGGGAAGGCCCGACCCTGCTGTTCCAGGTGCGAGTGGTCGATTAACCAATCGTAAGCAGCGATGCAGTATCTGCCGTTGCAGGGACATAATTTTAGCCGGTCTGCACTTGGTGTCGCAGAACCATCGGATTGGCGTGAGGAACTGTCTATCCACGTTCAGGTGCCTCTGCCATCTGTCAATCACCACCTCTTTTAGACATCGTTTAGTTCTGATCTTTCTGTAGGTGGCTTTTACTAAGAGATCTGTCGGTGCCATAGAAATTGGTTGTGTGAAGTTATGTTTTGAATCTTGGTTCCAGACCCACTCCAGTGGGTCTATGGGAAGGTCCTGCATGGCAATCTCGGGCATGAACGCCCGCCGGTTCTCCCCTTCCCCTATGATCCTGATTCTGTACAGGGTCACTTTCGATATCCATTGGAGAGGGTCGTGATTTCCAACCAGGTGCCCCCCCTGCTTTATGTCATGCCATTCGATCAGCGCGTCTTCCGGTCGAACCAGGTGGACAAGACCCACTCTGTTAGTCCAGCCGTCCTGGGACACCCAGTCCCCCTCCTGCAGCCGCAGGCCTTTACGCAGAATGAGCCGTCATCCCACCGGTAGGGCTTCCGTGATCTCCTCCAATGCTGCTTCCGTATTATGACAGTATCTCAGCTTCTCCTTCATCTCCTCCGGACCCTTCCAATCCTTTTTTTCGGCATCCCATAGATCCCTCACCCGGGTTACCCCATTCTTCACCCATCCTCTCCACGGGGCGTCAGAAGAGCAGAAAATCTGGCTTTGTCCGTTCGAGATCCATCGGTTGCCAAAGAGGGGTTGTCTTGCCACCTCTTCCCACCTGGTTGGGGGCGGTCGACACGGGGGCGGGGGTCTCCTTCATATTTTTAACAGACGAGGCCATAGGTCATCTCTCCGCCCCCCTTCGCCTCGGGGGCGTCGTGGTACTCTTCAATAGCGGTCATCCAACCATTGGAGAGGATGGACAGTGGAGGGGGCCACGGGGGCAAGCCGGCCAATCTATTGCAGTGCCAAGGGCCTCCATACCAACGGGTTTGCAAAGATCAATCTCACAATCCATTGTAGACTGAGGGCCTGGGACATGGTGAGGGGGTCCAGTATGCCGAGCCCCCCTTTTGTCTTAGGCTGGGTAACCGAGTCCCATGCGACCCGACTGATGGCGTGCGGATTTTCGTTGTCCCCTCACCATAGGTAGGCTGCCACCCTTCTTTTGAAGGTTTTCAAGGCGCCATCACTCAATGGCCACAGAACAGACTTGTACCATAGGGATGTCAAGACCACGTTGTTTATGACCAGCGCTCGGCCAAAGAGTGATGTGTTCTGGTGGTTCCATTGGGAGAGTTTAGCGAAGGCCGAGGTTGATATCCATTCGTCGTTTTCGGGGGACCTCCCTTCTGCTGACATCTTAACCCCTAAAAACCGTATCGGGGTCCCCTGGGATACCCACGTAACATGAAGTCTTTCCGCGGGGCGGCCCCCTTCGTGATGGGACCACCATCCCAACGTTTTCTGTCCCCAATTAACGGCCATGTCCGAGAGGGTGCAGAACCGGTCCATCAGCCTCTGAATTTCCTCCATATTCTTCTGAGTGGCGTCGACCATGATTGTGAGGTCATCTGCGAACAAAGAGCAGACCGGGATCGCCTCCTCAGGGATGTCGGCTACCCGGATTCTTGCTAGATCCTTGCTCTGCCGAAGGTTGGCTGCCAGTGCTTCCATTATGATGATGAAAAGGAAGGGGGCAATGGGGTCACCCTGTCTCACCGAGCGTTGCAGTTTTATTTTTGGAGCGAGAGACCGATTTATCTGCACCCTCGTAGTTGCGTTTTGGTGTAGAATGGCCACCCACCTCCTAAAGTTCATTCCAAAATTTAGTTTTTCTAGACATTTGTCCAAAAACAGTCAGTCAACATGGTCGTAAGCTTTTTCAAAGTTAATGAAGATGAAAGTTGCATTGCTCTTGGATTGATGTGCCAGGCTAATCATCTCGTTGACCAGCAATATGTTTTCTTGGATGTTTTTATTGCGAATGAACCCAGTTTGAGCTGGGTGGATGAGATCCTCGATCACATCAATTATTCTATTGGCCAATGCTTTTGACAGCATCTTGTAGACCACCGTCAAAAGAGTGATAGGCCTGTAGTTCCGGATGTTCATCTTGTCTCCTTTTTTGTGCAATAAAGATAGCACCCCTTGTCCCGCCAGTTCCCCTAAATCTCCTGACTCCCAAACCGCGTCATAGAATCACATCAGGTCGCCGCTGAGGAGGGGCCACATGGTTTCCCAGAATTCTTTCGGAAAATCGTCTAGGCCAGGGGTTTTCTCTTCGTCTATCTGCATGAGCGCCGTCCAAATTTCCTCCTTGGTGATATGGCGATATAAGCTGTCTTTTTGTGTAGGGGAGAGGCGGTTTTCCATCGGGCTTAGGAAGTTGTCAATCTCTCTAAGTCGATCGGCCTATGGTTGCAGGGGGGCGTGAGAGGAAAAAAGGTCCTTGTAGAAGGTTCGGGCAATCTTTACGTAGTGAGCAGTGGTAGTAGCTAGTTCGTCGGTCACCGGGTCTAGGAAGGCCTCGATGGTGGTACGGTGAGCTCTAATTGATGCCATACTGAAAAATTGAGTGTCCATGGTGCCTTCGGTGGTCCATTTTTGTAATTTGCCACGAATTATAATTCCTTGCCATCTGTGATATGCGAGTTGTACCTGTCGGTCTTTCAAATCTTGAATCTTTTGCGTGTTGTCACTCAAATTGTCCTGGTTGACCAGGTTATGAAGCTGTCTATGTATATCCATTTCTTGTGCATGTCGTCTGTCGGCTGTCAGTTTGGAGTAGTCTTTACATTTCTTGGCTAGGAAAAACAGTTCGTTTGTGAACCATCGCACCTCGGAGTCAAAGGAGTGTCGTTGGTTACGCCAATAGCCCCATACATCCCGAATGTATGTAAGAAATGTTTCGTCCTTGAGTAGAGACGTATTAAGCTTGTAATACGCCGGCCCCTGGTCTGGCCGCTTTCTAAAAGAAAAGATAGCTCCGCATGAGCAGTGGTCCAGGCCAGGGTGTGGACTCTGCGGGAGGATTACGGTACGTTGTAGCGCATTTTAAATTTTTTCAGAAATTAGGATCAGGTCTATGCGTGATTTAGAATGTCTTGCCTAATCGTTAGTACGGAGACATGTGTAAGACGTATCTGTTGGGTGCAAGTACCGGTGTGCATCTACCAGTCTCAGTGTACCACAAAGGTCCGCTATTAATCTCTCGTCCTCTTCCACATAATTTGGGCAGGGGACCTGGATGTTCCACCTGTCCATCGCTCTATCGGGTGCAGTGTTGAAATCCCCAGCAATAACAAGTGGGACACCTTGTGGCGCAAGGGGCTTGAGGTGTGTGAAAAAGCGTTCCTTTTCAGCAGTTGTGTTAGGGGCGTAAATGCAGAAGATGCAAATTAGCTCCAGTTCGAGCATCCCGAGGACCGACACCCATCTCCCCTGTTCTTCGTCCACTACCCAATTCACCACTTCGAGGCGACATCCTGGCGGTATCCAAATTGTCGCCCCTGATGATCTAGGTGTAACCGCGTGTGCCCTGAAGGCCTGGTATGGCCAAACGGTTTTATGAGCCCTGTGGTGCTCAGGTTTATCCATTAAGTGGGTTTCCTGAACACAGATAACGTCCGACCATGTCCTTCCCCCTACTCCCCTCAGCTGGTCCCAAATTGCCTGTCGTTTTGAGGGGTTAAAGGATGCCAATCCATTTACATTCAGGGTTCTCATGTCAAGGTCGGCGTTGCGAAGACAGTTCGTCCACAGGGGGTTCCTGCAATACAGAGTGTCAATGTCGTCCATTGGCTTTTCCTCCCCCCGACTTAGACTCTCACCCATGGTTGCTGGGCCCAGTTGACCGTGCACAGCGACCCATTCCTGAGAACCCTTGATAGGCAGGCATGTAAGTCCTCCTCTGACCAAAAGGAGTTGGCTTTGATTTGCTGCAATGGGAGCTTCATCAGGGCTCCATGGTTGAACCATTTTAGATCCGAATCTTTAGCTTCCTCAAAGAGGACGTACAAGTTTGTGGTGGCCACCCGCATTAATCCCTCAAACTGTGGGAAAGTTGCGAGGACGCCAACCGGGTAGTGGTGGCTTAGGAAGGGTTTTGCCTTTTTCCGGAAATCGCTGTCCCTTAATTAAGGGAGGGACCAAATGTTGTAAAAGCCCCATCCTGGAAGTGTTACCCACCCCTCCACTGGGGAAAGTCCGATTTCCATCTTGTCATCATCCTGCCTCAAGGGTATAACCGCCACCCTCTCCTTCTGTCGCCGAGGGTTTTCATATTGCCCCCCGACCACTAGTTGTCTGAGTTTTTTGTATCTTGGTGGGTCGGGGGTATGATTGGTTGAAACTATTGTGTGGTTTTCCCAGGGAAGATCCGGGGAGGGCTGTTGAGGTGATGGGGGGTGGAATTGTAGGGTTGAAAGATGTCGGATCCGCTGAAAAAAATCCGACCAGGATATATATGGGGGGGGCCTTCCTGCAGGGCTTTATGAAGTGTTGGGCTTTTGTCCACATAGCGAAAAGTTGGACGTACGTGCAGTCCCAGAATTCCTGGGAGGCCTCTGGATACTGGGCCCGAAAACCATCAATCAGCCATTCCGCAATTATTTTGAGTTTTTGCTCGACGTCCATGTCTGCTGGGGGTGCGCCCGTATCGCCCTGCTGGTCAACATCCATCATTGCTGCCTCCGGGGGGGGGGGGGAGAGAAGTGGAGTCCTCTATCTCCATAGGATGGGGGACAAAAGCCCCTTCTAATTGGTCAACCACCTCGGTGTCTGGTTTTTCCCCTTGTTCCCCTCCTGTCCTGTCGATGGTTGATTGACCCGCTTGGTTCTCTTTCTCTGTCGTGCCCTCCGTCTCCCCCATCACGAGGATTGTGTGTGCCCCTTGCGGGCCCTGCTCTTGCTGGCTTGCACAGTTTTGGTGGTCGCCGGCTGGTTGGAGTGGGGCCTGAAAGTGTGCTGCAGAGATCCTAAACAGTCATTGTAACTCGTCCCCCCATTGCATGTTCTCTGGTAGGCCTTGCTCCAATATCATTCTCACTTGCCGGCTACTCCCTAAGGCCTCGTTTAGCCGTTTATGTGCCTGGACCCAGAATTGTGTCGGGGCCTGGGTGTGCAGGGATTGCAAGCCTGACATGATCCAGGATGAGATTTGCAGTAATGTAACGCCCTGGCTTTTTACCAGTTCCAGGCTTGCCGGGTTATTATCCTCTTGCACTATTGCCTTCCAAACACCCTCGTAGGGATCTTCTGGGATATCGGGTGTGTGCTGAGTTTTTTGAGCCTGCATCTGCTCTTCCTCACCTTTTTTGTCCCCCGTGGGAATCAGTTGCCGGTGCTGAGTGCTTTGTGCCTGCATGAGGCTGCATCTGCCCCTCCTCACCCTGTTTGTTCCCCCTGGGGATCAGTTGCCTTGCTTGGGCCTGGTCCCCCCTTACCTCCCTCTTTTCTTTTTCGGTTCCTTCCCCTTCTATGTCCAGCAAGGCGAATCTGTTTTCGTGTATACCTTGCTCTCCTGTCCCCTTCTTAGTCTGGTTCTTCCCTTTCTCCTGATCTCTTTTCTGATGCGGTTTCGGCGACGGGGAATTCTTGAGGTAGTCTGTCGGGTCCAGGCCTCGTCCTCCTTGCTCGTGTTTGCCTAGATCATTCTTCTTACCGGGTGTGGGTCAGTTAGACTTACGCAGGTGGGACTCAACCGTCTTCGGTGGTGTCCATGTGGGTGGGGGTTTTGTACGGAAAACTGGTTCTCCCTTCTTGTCCCACACCCAGCCAATGGTTTTCCCTCCCTCATCTGTCACATCTGCGTAGACCCATCCCTCGTGCCCCGGATCTACAGTGCGTCAGTGGATGTTCCTGAAGGGGTCTTGAATCAGGCGGCCTGTGGCTCTGACCTGGTTAACGGGATGGTGACGGCAGGTAAAGTCTGTGTATAGATGCCCATAAGCTTGGCATTTGAAACACCATGGCCTAAGCTTATGGGCCGTGTGAATCTTGACTTCTCTTTCGCCTACCCTGAAGGGGATTATATCGTCCATGGAAAAGGGTTGACCTTGTGGGAGGTCGATTGCCAGCATTAGGTAGTCATCCCGTTTAGCAACGTGCGGGGGGACCGGATCGAAGAAATCGATTACATCATATTTCGCCCATAAATCTTGCACAAAAGCGGCCTGTATTTCGATAGGGATGTGGCGAAATTCCACCCAAAAATGATCGGCCATCATTCGATCTCTCCTCTCCTCCGGCCTTTGCTGCTTCGGGGGTGCCCACGGGTAGATTCTTACCTCAGATCTCTCGCATCTAATCGATCGCCAGCTGTCCAGTGCCTGTTTATCTGTGTCATGTCTGGAAATGACCGTAACTGTTGATGCCGAGATAGGTTGGAGCAGAAATAGGTCGTGTGCCTCTTCCAGGTTTCCTTTAAGGGAGGCCAGCCTATTCCTGATCCACCCCACTTTGTCGTTCGTTGATTTGAATGCAGCATCATCGTGAAACACCCAATTACTAGCATGCTTTATATACAGGTCGTTTCTTTCATTTACTTTGCTGGCGGGCAGCGACTTAACGAGTGACGACTTGCCCCCGTGGTTGACCACTGTAGGCTCGGAAGGGGTCAGGAACTTGGTCAGAAAAAAGGCTGCTGCAGATGACAAGTTGTCCAGGGGTATCTTCCACAATCTGTCATCCCCTTCCTTTTCCTGTCTCTGGACAGAGAGCATTTGCCCGGCGTGTGGGCAGCGAAGGCGAGCAGCCCATGTGGGAGCCGGGAGGGCAGTGTTTGTGGGGGGGAGGACAAAGGGCTGAGTGTCGTTCTGCTCCCGATTTTGCTGGGTTGCCTGGGAGTCTTGCCTATTCGCCTGGTTACTCTCGATCAATCTTCTGTCTGCATTTTGCCTCGTATCAGTCAGTCTCCTGTCTGCATGTTGCCTCATAGCCCCCCGGAATAGCAGGGTGGAATCCAGCTTTTTCTGTGTTCTTTGGGACCGGTGCCCTGTTCTCCTTCCCCCCACCATTGTTCCCCGCTTCCCCGAAGTTTTTGGGATCGTATGTGTTGCAGTCCTTTTGGGGAGGTTGGGAGGATAACCTACGGCCTCACTCCTTTGTTGCCTAGCTTCCTACCCTCTGATCCACCCAACCGGAGTATTGACCCCTGACCCTATCAGGTATCTGGGATGTAATTGCGCCGAAAAAAAAAAAAAAAAAAAAAAAACGCTCCCTTGATTGGTGTGTGATTACTTACATCTGTCACTTTCCTTCACGAGTCTGACCCTGACCCTCCACCGGGGGAGAAGAACTCCACTCCGGGGCCCCTTGAGGAGTCAGGATGCGGCTCGTATTCCGCCTGTCGTGACTTGTAGCTTTCGTTCACTGCCTTCCTCCAGTCGATTGCGGGGGTCAGTCCATCACGCTCTGCTTTTATGGCTCCGCGATGGTCCCCGCTGAAGTTCTGGCCCCTTACTCCGCTGTTGATTCCCCAGTGTCCTCCTAGCCATCACCTTCCTCCTCCCGAGGTTATACCCTCCTTCTTTGCCTTCCTTTGTTGCCTAACTTCCAAGTCCCCCCATCCACCTGCGGCCACTTCGTTGTCCTTCTTCCCTAGACCTCCCCGTGCCCCTCCCTCCTTCTCCCCCGTGGCCAGGATCGTCGTTGTTCTTCTTCGCTCCCGATTTCTGTCACCCCGGACTCGTTGTTGCGCAGGACTAAGGCAGTGCCCCGAGCCCGCGGCCTTGTCGTTGTCCTTCTTCCCTTGACGTCCCCGTGCCCCTCCCTCCTTCTCCCTGGTGGCCAAGATTGTCGTTGTTCTTCTTCGCTCCCGATTTCTGTCACCCCAGACTCGTTGTTGCGCAGGACTAAGGCAGTGCCCCGAGCTGCGCCGAGATGGCGAGCTCGTTGTCCCGATCTCGTATGGTACCCGTCTCCAGGCTGCGCTGGCACTCTCCTTCGTTGTCCTGATCCCGCCACTCTGGACTGTCACGGGATGCGATGACTCGTGGACTCCCGATGCGCTGGCTCTGGCTCGCTCCGAGCGGCCTCCCCCGTGCTTCGTTACCCCTCTCCCCACGTGAATCCCGTTTCCTCGCTCGCTAGTTCTCACCTTCTTTGCCCGGCCCCCGTATCCTCGCTGCGCTGGCTTGCCCTTGTGTTGCGGCCTCCCCCGTGCTCTTTATTCCTCGCCACACCGTGATGGCGGCCTCACCCGTGCACGTTATCCAGATCGCGTATGAATCTCGTATCCTAGCTCGCCAGCACACTCCTTCGTTGCCGCTACACCGAGGTGGCGTCCACACCCTTGCTCGCTGTCTGGATCTCGTAGCATCCAACTCACTCGCGCCACTCTGGTCTGTCACAGGACACGTGGCTCTCTCCTTCGTTCCCGCTAAAGTGTCCTTCCTCGCCCCACCAAGGTGGCGGCCTCACCCTTGGTCGTTGTCCGGATCGCGTAGCAACCTACACCCTCGCGCGCGCCACGCCCGTCTGTCACAGGACACGTGGCCTGGCCCGTGTCCTATCTCGCCGGTTCTCTCCTTCGTCACCGCCAAGGTCTCCTTCCTTGCCACCCGAGATGGCGGCCTCACCCTTGCTCGTTGTCCGGATCTCGTGGCATCCTACACCTTCGCGCCACGCTGGTCTGTCACAGGACACGTGGCTTAGTGACGATGGTTCATCTACTCCCTATCCCTATCTACAGCGGTGGTATGGTCCGCTCCCCTACGCTGCAAACCTGTCGCAGGGTCGGCGCGAGGCGGCGGTTGTCACTGGATGAATTTTTGGGCAGTTGCTATTGCTGCATCGAATGGCACGGCGTGTGTTTAGCTTTGCACCGCAAATCAGCCCAGATGAGTAGATCCAAAATCAAAGCAACTTTATTGCAGACAATGAAGCACACTTGATATGAGACAATCCAACAACGAAACTGTTTACCTCCATAGCAAGCAACACAGACCTCAATAGATCCATTATTTCCTAATAAAAAAAATTGAATCTGCAAACATGCAAACAAGAAATGCAACCCATGCTAGAAAAGGGACCCTGTCAACCTGGGGCCAACTCCCACTTAACCAATTTCTCAATTTCTGAGCGTATATATATTACTTATGCGACAATCACCTCTCAGAAAGGAAGAATCTGTGAAATAGGGCGTCATTAGACACTCCTTTTGAAATCCTCGGGCAATAGGAAAAATCCATAATCATTATGGTTCAAAAGGAAATTTGGGCCGCCTTTCCCGTCGCCGGGGAGGACATTCCCTAAGAGCGATGTCAGAAAAGAAAAGAAAAGAAAAGAAAAAAGAAAATAAAATAAAAGCAGTTGTGCTTCAGGCCTTCAGCCGATAGGGTGCCGTCACTATCTTTTCTTTTTTTTTTTTTTTTTTTTTTTTTTTTTGTGCCGTCACAATCTAGGATTCCTTGTGCCGGAGCCCGGAGGTCCCTTGGGCAATAGGAAGAAATGGCTGGGAAAGTCCTATTGCCCGGCCAGGAATTTCCTCACGCGCTAGGCTACCACAGTGGCTCGGGGTCACTTGCCCGGCCGGGCCAAAAAAAATAAAAATAAATAAAAATAATAAAATTATTCTTGAGCTTCAATTTTTATTGTAAATTAAGTCAAGAATTTCGATGTGACCTTGAGGCAAAAGTTGTTCAGTTTATTTTTCTGCATAACATAGTTGTTTTTCGGATTTTTTTGAAAGTATTTTTTATTTTTTTATTTTTGCTGGGACCTTCCGGGGTCCTTGCACGGGCTGGCCACCCCGGTCCCGGACAGCCCGGCCGTGCAAGCACCAGGGAAGCACACAGCCCCCCCCGACCAAAAAAAAAAAAATCCAAAAAATCCGGAAAAAAAAAAAAAATGTTATGGAGAAAAATCAACTCAACAACTTTTGCCTCAGGGTCACATCGGACGCCAGGCCCGCTTCCTGGCTTTGTAATATAAGGGACACCGGGCCCGGTTCCCGGTTCTTGGAAAAAAAATATATATATTTTTTTCTTAATTTAAAATTAAAATAAAAATAAAAATATAATTTTTATTTTTTAACTCTTTTTTTTCTTTTTTGCCTGGTCGGGCAAGTGGACCCGGGCCACTCTGGTCGCCTAGTTGTTTTCACTTTTTTTTTTACGATTGCATCCCCGAGGATAGGTGGAAATTCAATGAACAATTACTTGGGGCCAAACGCGAAAGCCAAGGCTTATTCTCACGAGTTCTGTGTCTCTCTGTACCCCTCTTTTCTCTCTTTTTTTCCCTTTATTGGTCTTCCTCACAGTCTCAGCAACAGACAGAGGAAAGCCAAGACTGAAACAAAATTGGGATTTGTGTTATTTTTATATTTTGTTTTCCCTAAAGCGTTCAAATTCCTTTTTTTTTGGGGGGGGGGGGRGGGAGTCAAATTCATTTCAAATCAAGTGGGAATTCTGAAGACAAATATTTGGAGAAAGTAGGTGGAAAATTAAATCTCTCCTAAATGTTGCTTCTGCTGATCTGACTGACGCCAACCCTAAACCAAAAGGTGCCCACTGGCTGAGGAATGACCTTTATTGTTTTACCGGCTGTTCGGTTGTTGGGCGAATTGACAGTTACGGTTTAAATTTCTTCTTACCCCCTTTTTTTTTCTCTTTTCCCCCCCTCCTCTGCCCCCCGCCCCCCCCTTCCCCCTCCAAAAACGACATGCTCCAATCTATTCCTAGGGAGCGGCAAGTGCAAGTAAAGTGGAAAAGTTTCTTTTTTTTTTTTTTTTTTTTTAGTTATAAAGTGCAAAAGTTTCGCTTTTGCTTTGCTTTTGCTTTGCTTTTGCTTCCGAAAAGTGCCAAAGTCGGATCCTTCTGTATGCCCCTGTGTTTGGTGATACTTGTACCCTTCTCTCTCTCTCTCTCTCTCTCTCTCTCTCTCTCTCTCTCTCTCTCTGTGTGTGTGTGTGTGTGTGTGTGTGTGTGTGAGAGAGAGAGAGAGAGAGAGAGAGTGAGTGTGTGTGCGTGGCTCGAACGATCGGGGACCGCTCACTCGCTTTGTGCCAGCTCCGATTGGAGAGCTGCTGCGTGGTTTGCGAGAGGAAAAGCGCAGACCCCATACGTCCGTGGAATGGTTCGTGCATGCAGACTCAGCGAAGTCGAGGAGAGGAGAGAGGAGAGAGGAGAGAGGAGAGAGGAGAAGGGTGCGGGGAGAGAAGAGAAGGGAGGAGAGGAGCGAAGGGGCAGAATTTCAGAGCATCATAACGGCAAGAATCTGGAGTGGCATCACTTGCTTTCGATTCCCACGGAACTGCTGCGAGTGACTGAACCTGAAACATCATTTTTTATTCTTTTTTTTTTTTTTTTTTTTTGCGGTTTTCGACGGCTGAAATTCACGTCATGCAAAAACAGACCAAGCAGCCGCCTTTCCCTAAGAGAACGTATGCGTATTTGGGCGATTTTTCAGTCCAGATACAGGGGCAGTGACCCTGTGTCCTATTTGAAGAAAGGCTTGAGGGTAAACTTTTTTTTTTGTCCTCAATTTCACCTTTTTTTTTCTTTTTTTTTTTTCCCCACCTTCCACTACCTACCTACCACTACTACTGAATAGACTCCATGGCCCTCACCACACCACTGTCGAAACCGAAAAAAATGAATGCATCTTCCTAAGAAAGTGGCAAGATGCATTCGTCGCTACACATTTTAACGCCTGCATCTGGCCAGTCCCTAACGAGAACTTGTCGTCGTTCTTTTCTCGTTTCCACAGTGCTGGGGCGAGGCCCTCAATATCTGATCTCAGTCCTTTTTTCTTTCTTGCTTTCTTCTTTTTGCTTTCTGTTTTTTTTTTTCTTTTTTTTTGGTGGTGGGCACTGTTGGTCACAATGTGGCAAGGCATCTAGTGGTAGGTAGGTAGTGTGAGGTGAAATTGAGAGAAGAATATAGCTTTAAAATAATAATAATAAAAAATAAAAAAAATAAAAAAAACAATGTGGCAAGGACAGGTGACACTTTTCCTTGCCACATTCCCCTTTGTCTTTGATTAACAGCCACAACCGACGTTTCAACGCCAGGGGCAGGGTCCGAATTAGCAATCCAGATCATGGGTAGATACCGTCTTGAGGCTTGAGCCGAATAGAACGCCGGGTCATTATACCTGTATCTGGAGTGAAAAAAAATGCACCAGAGACGGCTATCATGACCGGGCGTTCTATTCGATCAAGACGGTCATTCCCAACGTGCTTTGTTCGGCGATTCCCTGTCGCCAGCTAACTAACATTTGCAAATCGGAGCAAAAAAACCGCCTCCACCTCCAGAGAGATGTCAGGACACGTCCTTCGGGACATCCGTTAAAAGTTGGAACAGTAGAGAAGAGNGTGAAGGGGCCTGGCGCTACACACAGGAAGAATGCGCCAGGTCCAGACCATTCACAGACGAAGAAGAGAGGATCAGACGAAGAAAAGGGGGAAGATGGGAATGTCGTCAACACCAAGTCTTCATTACAAGTCCCAGATAATCCCTCGTCAAATGTCTGAAGCCCAATGTCGAGTCTGGATCTAAATGTCACCAAGCCCGCTCTCTCGTAGCCTGCTGATGCAGTGAAGTTGGGTAGCGAGAGGGTGAGAGGGAGATGGTGGACTGAGAGGAGGAAGAAGAAGAAGTCACTCTCTCTCTCTCTCTCTCTCTCTCTCTCTCTCTCTCTCTCTCTCTCTCTCTCTCTCTCTCTATAAAAAAAAAAAAAAGGATCTTCCCCGCAACCAGCTTTGAGCGATCGGTCACCGAATCTCTCTCCTCTCTCCCGCCCCAACCAGCTTCGAGCGCTCTCTCTCGCTCTCTCTCTCTCTCTCTCTCTCTCTCTCTCACACACACACACACACACGTGACCTCTCTCTCTCTCTCTCTCTCTCTCTCTCTCTCTCACACACACACACACACACGCGACCTCTCTCTCTCTCTCGCTCGCTCGCTGGCTGGCTTTTGTGCTCGCGAGCGCGCTCATACCTGCTCTCTTTCTCTCTGCGCGCTCATACCTTCTCTCTTTCTCTCAGCGCGCCCATACCTGCTCTCTCTCTCTCTCTCTCTCTCTCTCTCTCTCTCTCTCTGTGGTGTGTGTGTGTGTGTTGTCATCGTCGGTTCCGGAAAGAAGGCATGACTCTGTGTGTGTCTATGGGCCTCGCCACACCAGTGTCGAAAAAAAAGAAAGAATGAAAAGAAAGAATGCATCTACCCCAGAAAGTGGTAAGGTGCATCCGTTGCTATTCATAGTAAAAGAATGCATCTACCCCAGAAAGTGGTAAGGTGCATCCATTGCTATTCATAGTAACGGATGCATCTTGCCACGCTCTGTGTCAAGATGCACTCGAACTTTTTTCGTTTCGACACTGGTGTGCGAGGCCTTATGTTGTCATCGTATCGTAATTGACGAGTCCGCAAAAACAAAAAGCATGTCTGCGCCAGAATGTTTGGCGGACTTCGGCCTACGCATGTGTGTGTATTGTGCGCTCTGGGAAGAGTTCCTGGCAGTGCGTATGCGTCTGTGCGCGCGCGCGTTTGTGGTCTTTTTCCTGTGCCTTGTTATGCTGAGTTTGCGATCGGTTGGATCTCGCGATCCTCTTCGCGCTCTTCTAGTTCGTTGTCCCGCGGAGGATTCAGATTGGTGGATTCCCGGCAGATAACCCCGCTCATTACCGGCCAACGATTCCTCTGCAAGGTGGGATGTTCGCATCCAGACACGTTATGTCCCCAGCCAGCCGGGCAAACAGGCACAAGCACGACCTGCGACTTCGTCCGTTCGTTGTGTGTGTGTGTGTGTGTGTGTGTGTGTGTGAGAGAGAGAGAGAGAGCGAGAGAGAGAGAGAGAGAGAGAGAGTCCGCCCGTTCGTTGTGTGTGTGTGTGTGTGTGTGTGTGTGAGAGAGAGAGAGAGAGAGAGAGAGAGAGAGAGAGACTCCGCCCGCTCGTTGTGTGTGCGCGCGCGCGCGCGCGACACATACAGAGAGAGAGAGAGAGAGAGAGAGAGAGAGAGAGAGAGACTGACTCTGCCCCGCCCGTTAATTGTGTGTTTGTGCGCGCGCGCGCGATACACAGAGAGAGAGAGAGAGAGAGAGAGAGAGAGAGAGAGAGCGCTAAACCACCCGCTCGTTTTGTGTAAACTAGTTTATTTTTGCATATCATTTTTATTTGTTTAGGTGTGTGTGCGTGTGTGTGTGTGTGAGAGAGAGAGAGAGAGGGAGAGAGAGCGTGCGACTCCACCCGTTCGTTTTGTGTGTGTGTGCGTGTGTGTTGAGAGAGAGAGAGAGAGAGAGAGAGAGGAACTGGAAGCGAAAGGGGGGGGAGGCGGCGGGGGTAAGCGTCTGCCTTTGTTCGTTAAATGAGCGGATCGGCAGGAGAGAGAAGGGGAGGAGAAGGGGGAGAGGGAGAGGGAGAGGGGGAGGGAGAGGAGGGTTCGTGATGAGCTGTGCAGCTGGTGCCTCTGCTCTATCGCGCGTGGCCTTCACGTACCGATCCCTCGTGGGAGTCTGGCTGTACCGATGAGCTACGTGGGAGGGTGAACGGCTGAGGCTTTGCGACGGTTATTTACCCGCATTGCCAGCTCTCCATTTGCTCCGCGAGGAGAGCCGCCGACCAACCGTTCCCTTGCCCGACCGGGCCGCGCCGCGGCGCTGACCAAATGTGAAACAGGCAAAACAACGGCCACCGAATATTTCCACTTTCTGCGTGTAGATACAGTTCATTTTACAAGTGCGGTGAATACAGTGCGATGAGGCTAGTCCGGCTCAACGGAAGTTCAAAGAGTCGGACAAATTCTGGCTTGTTTGGCTTTCTTGGTCTTGGTGACGTTTTTATTTTACCAGGGATGGGGAATGTCAGCACAGCGGTCCTGATTTGGCCATTCTGTGTCTGGACTAGAATCCCCTTCGCCTGCACCATAAGCTGGGTAATGGTCTCAGTACTTTCTTTGGTCTCAGTACTTTCTTTGATTTTCCGGGTTGCGTGTGGAGGGATTCCCGGCCTCCTTTTTGTGTGGGATAATAAAGAGCTGTGTGTCTTGCTAAAAAAAAAAAAAAAAAAGAGTCGGAGAAACGAAGTTTGGCAAACGACAAAGAAACTGGAAACGACCAAAAAAAGAAAAAAAAAGAAAAAAAAAAAAACTGGAAAAGACAAAAAACGGAAAGAGAGGAAGGACGGGAGAAAGCGTCCGATACGCCACACAGCCTGTCGAAACGCGAAAACGACAAAAATGTGGCAGGTGCATCTGGCCATGTTCTAGCGTGAAGTTCATTCTCGTTTTGCACATTTCGACAGCCTGTGTGGCGAGGCCCTAAGAAAGGAATGGGTTATATTGCACAGGCTGCAAGAGCAGTCTGCATGGAAGGACAGGAATTTGCAGGTCTTCGAGGGGAGAACAATGTCCAATAAGGAAGTTAGGCAGATGTTGTTCGCAATGGCGACGGATTCTTCAGGCCTACTGGAGACGGAAGGCTGGAGCAAGGTGGTCAATCTGGTTTGGTTCCACATGGGGTTCAGGGGGTAGACTAGCTAGTTATGATAACGGGAACTTATCTCTGAATGACTGGTTTTGGAAGGAGTAGACAAAACCTGTACGCTTTACTCGAAACCTGTACACTCGGTTTCTGTTCCGCAGGAGGAAGGCAGTTATGGTGTAATGGTTGTGTGGAATGAGTGTTTCCTTGTGTTTCACTGGACCGGCATGGTCTGGGCTGTCGTCTGAGACAGCAGATTTGTAGGTTGGATTGTGAGAGATGGTTCTAACGGTAGTCCTTAGCACTGGATAGTTGTAATTGGGGTAGGGTAGCCTTAGGATGAATATCGGAGGTCTAGTGGGGATTGGTGCTCCTTTTGGGTTGTTTGGCTTTGCCGGCTGGTAGCGTGTTTTCTTTTGTTTTTGGTTTGCGAGGCTTTTGTGGGCTTGTAGCCTTTTTAATTTCAGGGTCTGGATCTGCAGGACAGCGGCTTATGAGTTGGTCATTCTGTGCCTAGATAATTTCCAGCCCTGGTTTGCGGTTTTTCGGTGACAGAGTGTGCTAAGGCATTACTCGCAAGCTGTGCCTATAAGCTAAGCTGGCTGATGCTGCCAGTTTTTCCGGGTTGAATTGTGAGGTCCCCGGCCTCCGGTTACCTGTTATAAAAATAAATAAATAAATAAATAAATAAATAAATAAATAAAAAAGAAAAGAAAGCGTCCGGCCTTTTTTTTTTTTTTTTTTTTTTTAATAGGGGCGATCACAACTGTCTATATTCTTCTCTCAACTTCTGTTTGTTTTACCTTCCACTACCTACTCCTAAGACTATCTAGAGGGGACCCCTGCAACGCATAGTTTTTCCTCTCTATGTGAGGGGGAGATTTCATGTTGCCCCTTCTGCATGGTTAGGGTATAGGGTTGGGCCCGCCAGTGGGGGTCTGGCTAACACAAAGACCGAGACCCGCCAGTGGGGGTCTGGCTAACACAAAGACCGAGACTAAGTGCGCCGCAGGCGGCCATGGGGCGTGAACCCACAACCTCCTGAATGCCACTTGCATGCCTAACCAACTGAGCTAGGACGCTGGATCTTCTCTGAATTTCACCTCACACTACCTATGTACCACTACTCCTAATTGTAGGCTTTGATGGACATTGAGCAGAGTATGCTGACGTTCGTAGGGAAGGGGACCACCACCTGAGGCTGAGGGGAGGCACAGGGATTGGTCCTGTTGGCATGGTCCCGGTATCACCCACCTGCAGGTAGGGAGCAGCCCCCGCATGTTCTCTCGTGGACACGGTTCTGGCCGCCCGGCCTGTTCACCAAATGCGTAAAATGGGAGGCATTTGCTCCCTTTTTGTGTGAAATATACAACAGAGCACTTGACACCGGATCCTTTCCCTTAAACCACCAGTACCTCGCTCCGCTATTGAATCCGAGCCTCCCAGCACGCTGCGCGCCAAGTCCTGCCGAACCGCCATCGCAATTTTCTTTTTCGTTTTGCCTGCGGCCTCCAGCCAATGCGGTCCGGCAGGCCGAAGCCCAAATGGCGCGGCGCGTATACGGGAAGCGCCGCGGCCGATAGCTGGGCCAGGTACTGGTGGTTTAAGCTTAACAAAGGGCATGATTACACTCCTCTATAAAAAGGGGGATAAACTACAGATCAAGAATTGGAGACCCATCTGCCCATTGAATGTAATCTATAAACTATTCGCAAGGACAATGGCAAACCGATTGGCAGAGCTACTCCCAGAACTCATCGGGTGGGAACAAGGAGCGTTTGTGAAAGGAATATCTATTTTTTATAATATAATGGCGACTGTGCAAGCCCTAGAGATAGTCCGGAAGGGAAAACGAGATGTGGCTATACTCCTCGACGTGGAAAAAGCATATGACAAAGTTGGTTGGTGCTTTGTACACACCTCGCTAAAAAACATAGATGATGAACTGAAAGGACTGGAAGGTGAAAAAAAAAAAAAAAAAAAAAAGAAGGGATTTGGGGATGGTTTTGGCAGAGCAGTTCAAGCTTATTACCACTGGGCCCAATTGGCTGTAGTGGTAAATGGCAAATGTTCAGAAGAATTTACACTAAAAAGATATCTGAGACAAGGGTGCCCCCTGGCCCCCCTTCTCTTTGTGCTCCAATTAAAAGTACTGTTAACGAACATCAGATCAAACAACTGGATCACAGGCCTTAGGATTACCCCACACATGCAATGGAAGGGAGGTGCGATAGCTGATGATTTAACAGTAGCCTGTGAAAGCACACCAACAGGCTGCAGCCTTGTTGGAACTTAGAACAGTCTTAGAGGAATACTGCAAACTGTCAGAGGCTTCAATTAATTGGGACAAATCAGCTTTTTCCCTCCCGACCCCCAAGGTATTGAGTGTTGACTGGGGTCTGAAACAGATACCAGCTAATTCTGCAGATCGTTTTCTGGGAGTGCAAGTCTCTTTGTCGGATTGTGCAGAAGTTCAAGACGCATTACTGGTGGAGAAGGTGACAGCAAAAATAGATGGATGGATACGAAATCACAAGCTCTCCCTATATGGCAGAGCCTTGGTTCTCACCTCAGCGGCCCTCTCACTGCTGTGGTTCCCACTTACAATTCATCGGTTGCGGGAACAGGCTTATACAAGTATAAAGAGAGGAGCAGCACAATATATGTGGAAACCGGCGGCAACAGAAGAACGGCGGTATTTGGTGAAAGTGGCCTGGGACTGGATCTCAGCCCCCAGGGACCAGGGGGGCTTAGGGATCTTAGACCCAGTCCAACAAAACCTGGGACTGTTGGGAAAGTGGGTGGTATCTGTTGTTTTCGGGAATAAAAATAAGTCATGGGTAAGACTGCCAGAAACCATAGTCGCTAAAGAATGGCACCTGTGAAATCCCACACAGGTGTGGGTCTGTCTATTTGTCCCCTCCTATGTAAAGAGAAGACCTTGTTTTTTTTTTTTTTTTTTTTTTTTTTTTTGAGACAAATGCTCCAGTCTATTCGTGGGGAGCAGCACGTGCTGGGAACCGGGCCCAGCGTCCCATATAGAGTTACACAAGTAATCTGAGATACCAGGGCAATTACCCGGCTTCGGCTGAGAATCAGTCTGAGAACTATTAAGAACTATTGAAGAAATTCAAGAGAGTTCCGGAGAATTAAACATTTAGAAAAACTTGGGTAATTGCTGGCCTATTGCTAAACTGAATGCTCAAACCCCTGGACTCCTTAACAAAACCTCTAAAATTCTCCAACACTGTCTTATTCCTTGCCGAGCTCTCCCAGGCCTCATGCCCCTACCCTGCTAGGTTACAATGTGACGAACCACTTTCTGTGTCGCGCGACTTTCTGCACGATGACAATGAGGGGTTATGAGATGGGAAGATTGGGCAAATTATGGGAGGTGGGGTCGACGGATAAAATTGCGACAGTGTCCTCGCTTCTTTCTTTTCCTTCGCTTCGCTCCTTCCTCGTCAGCGGTAATGGGACAGGCCTGGGACAGACATTTGAGTGTGCGCGCCCCGTTGGGCGTGATTAATAACGGTTGGCGATGGTTCTGTCTTGCTCTGTTGGGAATAAAAGGGGGGAGCTGAGATTTTTGGCGTGATGATCGCGGGGGAGCTTTTTGTTTTCTTTTTAAATTCTCCTTTCAACTAAGAACGAGCCCCGAGGGCTCTTAGAATTTTGATTTCTTTTTGCTTTTCTTCTGTCTCGTCAGAATTTTTCTGTTGCAACTTTAAGTTCAGATAGGAATTTAGGACTTTTTGAAATTCTTGCCGAGCGGCGCCTGTTTCTTGTGCTCACCTTCCTGCGGCGGAAATGAAGTTCTGACTAAGTGGCGCCCTTAATCCTGCATGCAACCGTAATCGTTGGGCAGGCGCCATTATAACTGTATCTCTCTTCTTTTTCCCTCGCCTTCTTCCCGCCCTTTCTCTTCTTTTTGCTGAAAATGATTGGCCCGAGCGCTACATGCGTAGATCGATGCGTGGAGAGTCTCTACGTCCCTCACGCCGCGATCTGACCATGCCAAGCATAGGCACTTCCTTTCCTGCTCCTCTTCACAATCCCGGCAATCCCGCATCTTTGCGCACACATGCATTCTATAAATTTCGTCGGCACGATTAGATAGCTCTCTTAAAAAATTTTGGAAGCTCGAGGTTAGCGCGATCAGTGAGGGTCGCCTAATGAGCGGAGTAAGAGGTGAGTGGATGTGGGAGTTGGGCGACCCGACGAGCTGGTGCCAAGTGCGCGGGGTTGATGTGTAGGCCATGACAGACAATGGCGCAGGGCGAACCTAATGGACGCGTGTGGACTAAGCGGGGTGACAACTTCGTTGGTGGGTGCGAGACGACGAACTGTCCGCATCAAAAAGAGAGAGAAAAGAGAGAGAGAGAGAGAGAGAGAGAGAGAGAGAGAGAGAGAGAGAGAGAGAGAGAGAGAGAGAGAGAGAGAGAGGAAACAAGCGGGTGTGGGATTGCAATCTTCTTTGTCTTTGCCCTTGTATACAAATTTTGACTCTTAGCGAAACGCCCTTGTTTTGCATTTTGAAATTTATTTCGACTTTGTGTGATGTGATTTCCCTCTTTCACCTTTTGCATTCACTTTTGATGAGATGGGTCAGATGATTTGTACTGCCGAGATAACCGATGTTTTGCATGTATGTCTGAATCATCCAGCGCTCGCAGCGTCGGCCTATCCTTACACAGACGATAGGTAGATAAAAGGAATTGACATTGTTATGATGCTTCGATGCAAGTCTGGGTGGTGATGAGATATTCCCATGATGGCCACATAACTGCTTTTTGCTCGAACCGAGTGGTCTGAAAGGTTGTTGCATGAACCCTCTTCTGCGTAGGTGATTGGTCGATGGATCGATCCACTGCGGACCAACCCCGCGAGTCCCCGTGTAAGTACGATCTGACGAATACGACTTACACGCGCACTCACGAGGTCGGCCCGCAACCCCAAACGGACTTAGCGCGGCCGATCTAGACGTGAATGAGGGAATCCTTATCTACGATATGGGTCGTGACGAATTAAAGATCCCGGCGCCTTCAGACATACGGGTATTGCCGAGTATGCATGTTTGTGCCTAACCAAAACGGAACGAGGTTGATAACCTGAGGGAATTGGCTGCATGACTGACCCGACACTACCCTTGGATATTCGCGCAGTTTGGGATCTGATCCGCTGACCCTTGCGCACGCACGTGTAAGACAGCAGCCGTCCAGGGTCGAGCCGTCTGCACGTACGCCTGCAAAAGTCAGTCACAATCTCGCCCCGTAGGAAGATGTGCGTGCACGAATCCGGGTGAACGAGACATGGCAATAGATTCTCCCTTCTGGATCACCGATCGCAAAAGCCTGAGGGACCCAGAATACCGAGTGTATTGGGAGAGGAAACAGATCCGCCGGCAGCGAGACTGACAACACCGCCACCTATGGAACCTTGGGTACCTTGAGTACCCCTGCCGGACTGAAAACGAGCGACTGTGCAGAGGCGATTACCAGCTGGCAATCAACCGAGACTCACGAATTTCCGGAATGGAAAAATTTCCCAGAATTAAATAATCATTCTATAGTGAAATTACAATCTAAATTTCAAATTTTCATTCCATCTTAAAAAATGTCATTCCAATTTTAAAATTTTTCATCTTACTTGCAAACTTTCATTCCAAGAATAGGGTATCCCTTCTTATTTGGACTGCATGCCATAGATAGAATGAAAGTCTGGATGAGTTAATGAAATATTTTAAATGGACTGTCATTCTTAGTCTAGGCTATCAGTTGTCCGATGGTAGGACGTCCTGGGCGGACAGTCAGGGGGGTCCCAGACGTCCGGGCCCGGACAACTCCATTTTTAGCAATTAAAAGCACGAAAAGAAAACAAAAAAGGGTTTTTATTTTAAAATTGGCAATTAATTTCGATATGATTCCAAGGCAAACGTTGTTCAGTTTATTTTTCTGTATAACATATTGTTTTTTCAGATTTTTCTGAGGATTTTTTTTTTTTTTTTTTTTGTGTTCCAGCTCGGACAGACTGGCTGGGAAGGACATCCGACCAGTTGTCCGATCGGACAACCCCGGACGGTCAGCGGGGGCCCAGACGTTCGATCAGGTAACCTAGTTCTAAGTAAGGATTTTCAATCAGAAATAGTTTAATTCAATCTAAATTAGAAGATATTTGTTGTAGTAGAGCGAAAATTTGATTAAAACATTTCATCACTTGTCCAGACTTTCATTCCATCTTGAACAGATAGATGTAGTTGGAAGGGAAGACATATATTTAGACGAGAACTTATCAAATAAAACTGAAAATTTTAGAATTGGACGAACATTGGAATTATAATTTATAATTTATAAATATGAAGGATTTTTTTTTTATGGAATGTTTTTTCAACTTTCATTTTTCGTGGGAATTTTTATGTTGGGGATTATCCTGACAGCCGAAACCAGCAATATCTTCTAACCTCGGGCTTCGTTGCCATTACCACTGACTTCCCTTCCTACTACACCGTCCTCCCCTACCACCGGTTACTCGTGGTTCCCTGGGATTCCATAGCCCGGTTCTGGCCCCGTCCGCCGAGCTCGGAGTGTTGGCAGCCTGACGAGCATCAACCGGCGAGGGGCGCACAACGAACCCCTCCCAGGGCCAAGCGACGAGAACCCAACTCGTCTTCGTCGGACCCCGAGAGGTGTGACGGTTGATAGCGGTACGAGCACTCCTACCGAGATACCCGTAGCACCTCACCCCAGCCCAGGCAGCACGGTCGGTCATCGCCCAAACTCTGAGCTCGAAGACACTTGCACTTCTACCCCTGAAACTTGCTACAGGAGATCTCTGTTCCGACCTGAGACTCCACCCCAAATTCCCAAAAATCCTTGGCACACCCCTTTTCGCACTTTTGGCCCCCATCCCACTCCGATCAGGAAGTCGCGCCGGGCGTGAGGTTGGTATCGGAGCCGACACGTGGCGAGCTCACTGGGAAGTAAGCAGGATAGACGCTCAGACGATCTGGCGAATGGAGGATGGCCTAGACAGCGGAACGCGCCTCGACGTGATCCTATAGTACTTAGGGGTCGATCAGCTGGAAGGCAAGCCATCAATATGAACGCCAATCAAGCGTCAAACGTTAACGTGCAGCTGGGTGGAGCTCTTGTCCCCTCAACTCGCGTCCGAGTTTGCGCACCTGCGGCTCCCCCTGATTTGTACCTTTTCGACCCTGCGCATCACCTGGTCGGGGCATGGCTGGCCACTTTACGGGCTCAATAGTACAACAACGACGACGCCCGGATCAACATCCCCGCCAGACCGGGAGGGGATGCGCATCATTGGTTTAGCACCTACGCCTGGATTGATCCCTCGACCTTTGAGAGAGACTTCCTAAATCGGTTCGATTACATCCACCCTGAACAGGCTTTCTTTATGATCAAAGATCGTGTGCATAAACCGCTCAAATCCGTTACAGAATATCGTAGTAGGTTCTATAGGTTGTTTGTCAAGTCCGAGAGAGACGAAAAGGTAGGAAGAGACTTATTTATCGACGGACTTCGAAGTCGAGCGATGAGGGTCAAATTGCGAAAGCAGTTTTCCCCCATCAACCACAGCATGCAGCAGATTATGGACGGAGCCGAGAAAAAGGAAAGGAAATTCGCCGCCTGCGCCATCGCCTCCCCCGAATGTCCCTGCACAACCTAGTGAATCCAACGCAATATTGGAATTAACTCGAACGTTAGTAAATCTGATGCAGGAAAGCAAAAAGGAGCAGCGCGAGCACAACGCACGGATCGAGTCGATGAAGACATTGATGAGGTCGATGCGTCCCATCATTGTTAGGGCAGCCCCAGGAATGCAAGGCGCAGCCCCTGCCCCAACAGTAGGAGGGGTCGTGGCCAACACAAGACTAAGTGTTTGTTACACGTGTCACCAGCCAGGACACATAGCCCGGGATTGCCCCCACCGATCTGCACAACCCAGAATCGGAGCCGCACCAGTAGCAACGGCCCCGATCGCTAACGGACCTGGTCGGGTGGCTACGATGGTGGAAGAAACAGACGGTGGTGTGAACCCGTTGGGGGTTACGGAGGAAGCAACTGAACTTATCCCGCTTGATCAATACCTATCACAAGGATAGTCGGACTTCGGTATGATCGGGGCCATCCAGCCCGCACCTGACCATAACGAAGATGGAAACCCTCCCCGAAGGAGATGGAAACAGGAGGACCCGTGTTCGTTACAGGAGACATCGACGTTCTGGACATCGTCCGAGCATTAGATCATCGTATTCCCCTACCAATTGGACACCTGCTATCCATCTTTGAACAGGCCAACGATCGGATGCTACAACATTGCAAGGCAAACCGAAAACGGTTCGCCCTGGCCAGACTAGCAACCGTGAAAGGAAAGGCCCCCGCCCAGGCACCAAGACCTAACATACCAAGCAGTTCGGAGCTTGTTCAGATGGGCCTAATCCAGAAAGACGATCATTTTATACCAATCAGGACCCTTCTTTGGAGATCCGTAAAATGTGACGTGAAAGTTTGGGGAAACCCCTACAACGCGGTCCTTGATTTCGGAGCCGCGGTCCTGACCATCTCCTTGCAAGTGGTCGAACGAGCCGACAGGCGGAAGGACGTGATCCCACTGGCGGAAGGCGATCATTTCGTCTCTGCTGACGAGTGCCAGATCCGAGTCATAGGGAGGATGGTGAACGTAGCCTTCAGCATCGGCAAGGTCAATGCCTTAGGAGACGTAGTCGTCTTAAACGTGAACACGTACGACGTTCTTGTCAGATTACTGGCCCTCACCGCGTTGCGAGCCATGCTGGATTTCGAACGACGAGCCGTTATCCTCAACAACACAGGAGGAAAACCGTACACCATCCCGATGTGACTTACTCTCAGGACAACCTCTATGGTCGAGCGACAACAACAGGAACCAGGCGCGATTCTCAGAATGATACCATGGGAAGAATCCATGGATGACTCTGACACTGAAGAAAACGAGGCTTCCGTGCCATCGATCACCTCCGAAAGTGAGCAGGAGAATGACCCGGAGATTCTCGAACTAACACGACGGATAATCCGTTACCCGGTTCGACAGAAAACGACGAAGACATTCATATTCAGCAACGAGGCAGCCCAACGAACTCGGGCCCTTATATTGGGAAAACCGTTAGCATAGGTGTCACGGATGCCCGATTCTTTGGAACCCCCTCGGACCCTATACGAGGGCGTTGTCGTGGTGCTACCACGATACCTAGACAAACGATCGTTCTGTGATGTTACGAATATACCTCCCCGATCGCTTCTCCCCATGGAAAAGGAAGTGAGATTACTACGCCTAGGAGTGGAGACACGGGCTTCGGAACCCCCTAGATACCCCGAAGCCTCGCTGTTCGAGATGGGAATTCAAATCGTCGAAAGGCAGATAGATTCCCGGGATGTTGAGGACGGAATAACCCCCGAAGAGCACGTGGCCATCCGAGAGGAGGAAGCTCAAGTAGTCGCCACCATGTTCTCGTGGCAGTCCGACAATTCCTTTATCTCCTCCTCGCCTCCGCGGGACACAAGAAAGATACGCACGAAACACATGACGGTCGTTATCCACGGGCAACCTTACGAGTTACATGTGCCCCAATACGTACCCGACGACACACACCGCCTAATTGCGGAAATCCTAAGGGAATATCAGGGAGCGGTTAGCGTAACGGACACGAACACGGACATCGGACTGTCACTAATCATCCAGCGCGAGATTGAGACTGGGAATCACCCCCCTATCCAGTGCAAACCGTATCGATATTCCCTCGCTGAACGGAAAACGGCCCTACAGAGGATTAGAGAGTTCGAGGCTAACGGATGGATTGAGCCGGCTATGGGACCTTGGTCGTTCCCTGTAGTCATAGTACCAAAGAAGAATGGGTCGGTCCGCATTTGCATCGATTATCGCAAGCTGAATGATATCACGATTAAAGATGTATACCCCCTTCCCCGAATTGATGATTTGTTGGATGCGATTGGGTGTGCTAACTACTTCAGCAAGTTCGATATTCGCCACGGGTTTCATCATATTCTGGTCAAGGAGAAGGATCGACCTAAAACGGCCTTTGTTTTGTTTGAAGGCACGTGGTAGTGGGTTCGATGCCGGATGGGGATTTGCAACGCGCCGGCCACATTCCAGCGAGCGATGAATGTGACGTTTCAAAATTTTGTTAACAAGACTCAGGTGACGCAGGAGATGATTAATTTCTGCGTCATTGTGTACATGGACGACATCCAGGTCTATTCGGAATTCTACCACGGGCACGCACAACACATCGAGTGGACACTGGGAGCCTTGAGGGACGCCGAATTCAAGATAGTATTGGAGAAAAGTGAGTCCTTTTTCCCGAAGATTTTGTTCATGGGTTACGTGGTGACTCGGGGTGGTTTACGACCCGATTCAAGAGAAGTCGAGGCTGTCCGAGACGCTCTGACTCCCACGTCGCTGACGCAGGTTCGAGCCTTCCTCTGATTGGCTTCGTATTATCGACGATTTATCAAGGGTTTTGCTGCTACCGCACGACCTTTAACGAACCTGTTACGGAAGGACCAGCCCCTCAGTTGGGACGCGGAGTGCAAACGGGCCTTTGTCGCTCTCAAAGAGGCCCTGGCCACAACACCTATTTTGATCCAGCTGGACCCAACGAAGCAATTCATCCTTATCATGGACTGGCAGCCCGAGACAATCTCTGCTATTCTAGCACAGAAAGGGAACGACGAACGTGAGCACGTCATCGAGTATGCCTCCCCTACTCAGCGTACTGTGCCAAGCGAACGAAAGAACGACTCGATCCCGCAAGGAGAGTGCTACGAGGTGGTTTGGGGAATCCATCACTTCCATCCGTATCTCTACGGACATAAGTTTCTCCTTGTTACGGATCATGAGCCGCTATTGACCCTTAAAAGGCTCACGAATTATGTGGGCATGATTGGACGGTGGGCGGTGCGGCTACAGGAGTACGATTTCGACATCATCTATCGGAAAACAGAGAGGCACGGAAACATGGACGGGTTGACGCGACTACATCACCCAACAAAGGTCGCCAAGGGTTAAGAGATCATCCCGTGGAAAGAACCGGAGCCAACCAGCGGACCCCGGTACGGACAGGTGGCAGTTCTCCCACGCACCGTGGGATAAGCACGTGGCGATGGGGTGACGGAAGTAACTCCAACACTCCTCTCTCTCCCCTCTCATCTTCATCTTTTCTCTCCTTACCCGACAAATTTTGTTATTTTTGTGAAGCAATCTCACGGGTCTACTTCGTCCCTATGCACCCTAGTGGGGATGGGTATGTCGAATGGGTAATTGTCGACAGTGCGTGTCCAGAGCCCATGATGGCTCTTGACAATGTATCCAATACCGAAGCGGCAATAAGCCTTGGTTGTGCCCCCTTTGTCAGACCGATAACATCCCGACCGAGGCTCGATTCCTTGACGCCACGTCAGAAGGATTAGAGAAGACTCAAAGGTTTAGAAGGGCCGAGGTTTGGACCGACGTTGCTCTGATAGCGACAGTAGTGGGAAACCCCCCCCGAGACTTCACTAGGGAGGACCGAAGGAGGGCCAATGAGAGAGTCAGGGATTATCGATGGAATAACGGACGGTTGGAAAAACGAAAAACGGACGGTAGGGGGATTTGGATGACTGTACCGCACCCGTTCATGAGGTATGACTGGGTTAGTTGGCCCACAAGGATACTGCAACTCACTTCGCCGTCCGGATCACCGAAACGACGATCGACAAAAACGAATGGTACTACTGGTCCAGTATTCGTGACAATGTCAAATTCATCGTCCGAAACTGTCAGGTCTGCGCCGCCGACAAGGCGTCGATCCAGCCGCCAAGGTCGATAGTGCCCACAGTAGTCGAACGACTGTTTCAGTGAGTTAGTATGAACACGACCGATATCATGGTGCTCCCTCGACCGAATTGTTGCGAGTATTCAATTCTATTGGTATTTGTGGATCATTTGTTTTCGAAATGGATCGAGGTGTATCCATGCCAAACGCGACAGGCGGCTGAAATCGCGCGATACGTCAAGCGTTTCCTCGGGATGCATCAAGACACCGAGGAAATTCTGAAGGATAATGGGGCAGAGTTTAGGGGGGAAGTCTTAAGGAACCTGGTCATGCCTGGAGTCGTCATGCGAAACACCGCACCTCACATGTCTCAATCGAATGGACTGGTAAAAAATGCAAACCGAGTGATGAAGACCGCCCTTCGGCGCAGTATCGCGGCTAGGAACACGAGGCCTTGGCCCGATATTGTGGATCACATCCTGGCGGTCCATCGTGGAACGCCCCACGAGTCCACAAGCCTGAGCCCTTTTCAACTACGTACCCATAGCTTGACATATGTCTCGATACCGAGCCTGAACGATGAATCTGCCTTGGGTCGACGGCCCACGAGGGCTACGGCCCGGGAAAAGGCCAAGTGACACTTGGAATTAATGGAACAGTCCCTCCCTAGGCTGGCCCGTAAACGACAGCGGATGACCGAATTGGCCCATGGACGACAAGTCCGTAGCTACGAGGCCTGAAATGGGAACGCGGGACCACGGCCCCAGTATTAATTAGGGGACATGGTGCAGGTGAGAAAAAGTGCTCGATTAGGTAAGCTAGCGCCACGATTCTTCGGGTGATTTCTAGTGATCGAGCTCAGCCCGAACGGGGTGAACTCGATGCGACTAGCGCCCGAAGTCTCAAGCAGCCGATCGGCTCGCCCAATCGTCCGCCACGTGTCCTACCTCCGCCATCTCTCAGCTTCTTCTCCCCCTTCCCCAACTGGGTCGATCTCAGAATCTGAGTGGGAGAGTGACAATCCCCATTCTCTTTCTTCTCCCCACTCACCTTCTCCCTCCTCGTCGCCATGAATTTTTCCACGGAGCAGGTTCTCAGTGAACATATGCTGGCGCCACGAGGGAACATCTCGGCAATCCGGCAAGTCCATCATCCGCGCATCATCCCCGACGTTCTTCGATTCACGTAGTTCTTCAGCACTGTAGGTGAACACGCGGCGGCGGAGTTCCGCTTTGTAGTCCCCAACAGCAGGGCGCAGGTGCTTGCCGAAGCAGCGGTTTATCGGCGACTCTCGGCGCCGGGTATCAGTCACATATCAACAATCGTCTTCTTCAATGGGGATCTAAGTACGATGGATCCCAGAGCTCATACAACCATCCGTACCTCGTTGAGGGAGTGGGGTGAGGAATTGGCACAGGCGTGGAGCCAGTTACTTGCGTGGCGAGGGGAAAACGTTGTCAATACCGACAATATTGACACTGCCAGCATCCGCACCCTCCGGCACGAACCGACAGTTGCTCTCCCTGCGCTCGTCCCCTTTTCTCGTCCCCAATGAACTGCTCCCAATTCTCTACCTTCAGCCTTCCCTCTGTCTTCCCTACCTTCTGGCAGTCAGCTCTCCATCCTCGCCTCTCTTTCTGTGTATGGCCGCTTGTCGTCCCGCTCATCAAGCCATCGCAGTGGGAAATATGGTGTGAGGCGTGCTCCGCCCTTTCTTTGTGCCTTGTTGGGATCGAGCTGACATGGACTCAGGACAGTGAGCACTGTGCCAAGAGTGAGAGTGTGCAGCTGCTTATCATCCAAGCTTGGAGGACAGATGTGGAGGGGGACCTTCTCGGATTCCTCTTCGAAACCATAGATCCGGAGCATCGGCAGCCGATGGTGTGGGAGCTCTAGGTCCCTTTCTTACAGCTGCTGGACGACCTTCCGACCGACATCGTCCCGCATTGCGACGAGAATCCGGCGCTGCACGTGCTTTCAAGAAGATTGAAGTCGTACTTGCAATGGTTGGCCTGCTTGGAGGAGCGCAAGGGAGGTGGGAGCTACCCATCGCGAGTGGAGTATCTGAACCCCCAGGGAATAATCGACGTTCTCATCTTTCAGCCCTCCGCGGCGTCAGAGGAAGAAGCGGTACAGGCAGAGGAGGACGAGGAGGAAGAAACCTCTAAAGGGGAGGGAAGCTTTAGCGAGTACAACGAAGAAGAGTCGGGAACGGTGAGCGAAGAAGAAGAAGAAGAGGAAGAAGAAGAAGAAGGAGAGGAGTCTGAGTGGGAAAGTTTGGGAGGAGAGGCCAATCAGGCAGAAGTCCGAGAAGAGGATCCTGCGGCAGCGGCGCGGAGGAGGGAAGAGATAGCGGAAGGGAAGCGGCTGTTGGAGCATTCAAGTGGCACAAATCTGCCAATCCCCGACAACTCGACCAAAGATCCCGAGCCGCCCGCAGTAGAAGATGAGTTCCCACTTGCAAAGACTTCGAGCGCGCCGGCGCTGAGGCGACGAAGCCGATCCCCCTCCCCCTCCCCCCGTCCCTCAATTCGAACACGTGCCGATGCGGGGCATCGGGCTACGTCCCCGGTCATTATCTCGTCGTCCCCTTGATTTCCTTACCCTTCAGCAGATCAACACCCCGCTCTCCTTCCCTTGTAACCCCTTCCCGACTCCCACCTTCCATCACTTCTACGCCGCTCGCCTCGATGTCACGGTGTATCCGCATTCCACCACGAGATGCGCCTCCTTCTCCTTCTCCCTCCACGTTCTTCTCTTCAGCGCCGCATGGTGGGGACATAACATGGTCAAAGTCTTCTGCATGATCACGAGAACTATCCCTGTGTGCAAGACCTATGATCACTTCCACATGGCCTTGCTCCGCACCTTTCCGACCCTCTATCCCGACTATCTCGCTTCTCTCCCCCATAGCGGTTGCCGATTCCCCCGTATACATCGCATTGTCCGATATCAAGAGCTGTCGGAGACGGTGGCAGGGATGAAAACTTTCTTACCCCCACTCCCCTGCGATCCTCCTCCTCGCCACCTCCCCATGTACCGACTCCCTTATCCCTTTCCCGCGGGTCACTAGCGCACCCTCGGATCTGATGACGTGTTAACAGGATGATTTACCCACTCATATCTTGCGATAACGACACGTGTAAATTGGCAAGATCCCCCCCCACCTCCTCCTCCGTCTGTGGTCAGATTGCCTTCCTGGAGAACTTATAGGATGGAGCCCGTGTATGCCACGGTGGATGACTTTCACACTCTTATCATTGTCAGGATCACGGAGTCAGCAATTGACAAAAACGAATGGTATTGGTCCAATATTCGAGACGATGTTTAATTCATTGTTAAAAATTGTCCGGTCTGCGTGGCAGACAAGGCGCCGGTTCAGCCGCCTAGGTCCATAGTGCGCATTGTAGTCGAACGGTCGTTCCAAAGGGTTAGCATGGATACAACGGATATTGTCGTGCCCCCTAGACCGAATAGCTGCGAATATTCAGTTCTTCTGGTATTCGTGGATCATTTCTCGAAATGGATCGAGGCCTTCCCATGCAAAACACAAAAGACGGCGAAGATTGTGCGGTATGTCAACCGCTTCCTTGGAATGCATCAAGACATCGAGGAAATTCTTACAGACAACGAGGCAGAATTCCGTGGAGAAGTCTTGAGGAGTCTAGTCGTACATGGCGTATCCATTCGCAATACGGCTCCCCATATGTCACAATGGAACGGACAGGTAGAGAATGCAAACCTGGTGATTAAGACAACTTTGTGGCGAAATATCGTGGCTAGAGACACGAGGACTTGGCCCGATATCGTAGACCACGTCCTAGCTATCCACCTAGGGACACCCCATGAGTCCACCGACATGACCTCTTTTCCGTTACGGACCAACAGCTTGGCTTGCGTAGCTCTGCCGAGCCTGAATGACGAGACAACCCTTGCGCAATGAGCCACGAGGGCGACGGTCAAGGACAAGGCTCAATGCCACTTAAAATTGATAGAAAATACCCTCCCCCGATTAGCCAGAAAAAGACAGCGGATGACCGAAATGGCCCACAAACGATAGGTCTGGAGGTCTGGGGCCCGGAATGGGAACATTGGGCCTCGACCCCAGTATAACTTAGGGGACATAGTGCAGGTAAGGAAATGTGCTCGCCAGGGCAAGTTAGCGCTACGATTCTACGGGCGATTCCGCGTTGTCGAGCTCGGTTTTAGCGGAGTGAACACGGTGCGGCTTGCGCCGGAGGTCTCAGAAAGTCGATCCGCTCGACTGATTATTCGACACGTGTCCTCTCTTCATCCCTTACCTCCTTCTCCTTCTCTCCCATCGTTTACGTCGTCCCTCAATACTCAGGAGGAATATGACGATCTCAAACTCATTGACAAATACACTGATTAAGTGATTCTCCTTCTTCTCAACCTTCGTTTTCACCTTCTCCCCCATCGCCATGCGCTTTTCTACAGAGAAGGTCATTAGCGAGCATCTAATGAGACATGGGGGGCATATCTCGTAAATCTCGCAGGCGCAGCGACCACGGTTGAGTCCCGATCTGCTCCGATTTGTGGCATTCTTCAGCACGGTGAACATCCACGCGGCGATAAAATTTTGGTTCGCACGGGTCAGCGATCAAGCGCGAGTGTTGGCCGAGGTGTTGGCTTTTCTGTGACTATCTCCACCAGGCGTCAGCCACGTGTCAGTAATCGTTGCCTTCACCGACGATCTTACAGCGTTGCATCCGTCGTCCCACATAGGCACCCTGCGACAATTGCGACTCTGGGCGTGGGACCTCACGACCGCGTGGATCCAGCTGCTAGCGCAGCCTGGCGATCAGATGGACTCCAGTAACGACGTCGATCTCAGCCAGCTTTGACTTTCTCCCGCTGCACCGGAGGTCTTCATCCCGTAGCTCCTTCCCTTTGCGCCGCCCCAATAAACCGGCACTGCCGCTCAGTTTTCGGGCTTCCCTCCAACCTCCCCACGTTCTGGTTGTCCACTACTGGCATCCCTCTATCCTTTCGGATCAGGGAGATGGACGTGCCGATCCCTGACGCTGGCAAGTGGACGGAGTGGTGGAACGCGTATGTCACGCTCAATTTTTGTCTCCTCGAGATGGTGTTGCATTGGGCCAAGCCGGCCAACAAGGACAAAGAAGTCAAAGTCCCCGACGACGAGGTGGAGCTGTTGATAGTCCAAGCGTGGAGAATGGATACGGAGGGGGAGCTGTTGGGGATCCTGTTCAGAAAGGTGAGGGACGGCCATCTGGAGCCAATCATGAGTGAAGTCCTGATGTTCCTGGCTCAACTCTTGGACTATCTGACTTTAGACATCCTTTCACGCTATGACGAGCGGCCCACGCCGGCCGCGCTCACCCGTACGTTGGTATCGCATCTGTTGTGGTCCGCGTGTACGGAGCTCGATGGCGACAACTGCTACTACCCCTCCTCGGGCCACTATCTGATCATCGACGTGACCGATCTCACCTTCTAGGATCCGATCACTCGAAGGGTGGAGGTAGAAGAAGAAGTAGATGAAGGAGGAGGTAGAGAGAGAAGAGACAAGTAAAGAAGAAGAAGAAAACTCGGGGGCAGAATCGGACGACCCTTATGACAACGAGTCAAAGGAGAGTGAGTCAGTCCACTCGGGAGGGAGTGGATCGGATGAATCGGGCAGCCCTAGCGAACGGGGCAAGGAGGAGGACGAAATTGCAGCGTAAAGGAGGCGAGAAAAGGCGGAAGGAAAGCGGCCAGTAGATGAGTCGGATGAACCAAAAGCGCAACTGTTACTAGGAGATCCGACGTGTAATCTAGAGCCGCCGCATGAAGAACTCGGAGGAGATGGTCTCACCACTGCGTAGGGATCACGAAGCAGACGCCGTAGAAGGCACCCTTCACCGGCTCAATCCTCTCCACCACGACATCGTTCGCATACGTGGAAATGCGGGCGTTCGGGCTTCGTCCCCGGTCGTTATCCCACCGTCCCCTTTATTACCTTACCCTTGATCAGCTCGCGGGCCGCCCCCCGTTCCCTTCTAACTGGCATCCTTCCCCAAACTTTTATCTTCCACCAACTCTACTCCACCCGCCTTATCGCCACCGTCTTCCCACACACCACCACTCGCTTCCTCGTCACCTTTTTTCCCCTTCACATCCTTCTCTTTAGCGCGGCATGACAGAAATTCAATAATATAGAGGTCTATTATATAATCGCGGGTACTATCCCCGCGTGTGAACATTATAAGGACTTATGCGCCGCGATTCCCCGCACTCTCTGCACCCTCACCCTGACTACCTCACTTCGCTCCCCCACCAAAACCATCGCTTCCCCCTAATCCATCGCACTGTCCACTACACTCGGCTCCCTACTGGAGACCGACAACTTCGTCGCTTTCTGCCACCGCTCCACCCCCCTCCTCCTCCACCCATCATCAGATTACCCTTCCCCGCTAATCTCTAGGATTGGAGTTTCTTAGTGCCACCCGAATGACTTCCACACTCTTATCTCACGGCAAGTGACACGTTTCAGCTCCACGTCGATCGCTGGTGTTTTTTAGAATGATGGATGATTGGGAGAGCAAGCAGGAGCTTGCTAAAGATTGGAACTGTTTTCTGCAACCACGCGACTTTCTGTGCAAGGCTACTTCAGGGGTTGAATCGAGATGGCCCGTTGGATTACATGCGTGCGCTTCTTTTTCTTGTTTTTCGTGAATTAAGGTTCAACTTGGTGTAGTCCTACAACGGTTGGTAGTTGATCGCGCCTTAGCAAGTGTGGAAGATAATTGTCGTCATTATAGCTTCTTTCTTTTCCTGCTGCGGGAAATGGAAATTTTGGCGCGATCATCGTGTGGGAAATCGTTTTGAATTTTCAACTGATGTCGAGCCCCCGCGGCTCTTGGAATTTGGTTCGTTCAGAATTTGTTTTTGCAATTTGGATTTAGACTAGGAATTTGGGCGCATCTCAATTTTTGTTGCACGACGCTTCTTGCCTGTGCACAATTTGCCGCGTCAGGACCTGTGCTCTAACTTCTCCGCGCCTTAATCTTACGTATAACTGTAATTTTTGTCTTGGCAAGCGTGATTGTAACGATAATCCTCTCTTTCTTGATATCTTTTGTGGTGCTCTGGCGTGTGCATATTCTCGCGAACCCTATTGGCCTAAGCGATACATGACTGGATCGATGCGTGGAGTGGGGCTACGTCCCCCACGCCGCGGACTGACCATGCAGTCGTAGGCACTACCTTCCTCCTCCTTCCTTCCCACTCAGGCACAACCCCGGGTATCTCGCGCAAACATGCATGCTAAGCGGGATTAACTCACTCTCTATGAATTTTGGAGTTAGCACGGTCGAGAGGATCGACTAACGAGCAGGAATTGGAAGGTGAGTAGAGAGTTGGGCGATCCGACGAGCTGGTGCTGGGTATGCGGGGTTGACGTGGGGCCGTGACAGACTGTGGCGCATGGGCGAACTTGGCTTGCATACTCAGACCAAGCGGGGTGACAACTCTGTGTGGATGTGCGGCAACTGACTGCCCGCATCAAGATGTTAGAGAGAGAGAGAGAGAGAGAGAGAGAGAGAGAGAGAGAGAGAGAGAGAGAGAGAGAGAGAGAGAGAGAGGATGTGTGGTGATGGTGTTTCTCTTCACAGTTTATTCTTCTGAGTAATTTTGGTATCTAGTGCAACTCGCCTTTGTTCTTTTTGGATCGACATCTTGGATTTTTCCTTCGTTTCTTCTCAGAAACTGATGTGTGGTTATCTCCCTCACTCCACTTCTCTTTCTATTTGAATCGGCAAATCTGATTGGTTGGTCACCTGCGATAGAATCTTGTGTGATCTTCGGACCAATGGCCAAAGGATTGTTGCATAAGGATTATCAACTCCTTTTGTTGGTGTGTGTGTGTGTGTGTGAAGCTGGGTGCACAAATGTTTGGTGTGTTTCTTTCTAAGTACGAATTAGATAAGCATGCTAGATGATTATATGTCTTTCTCACTATAGGATTACCTGCTTTGTGAGTTGCTGGCCTTCATCCACCCAACAGAAGGACATGTCTTGTGCACGCACGTGTAGGCCTGACCGAGGAAGGTCGCTACTTACACGCGTGTCTGCAAAACCTGTACTCGGCCCAACTTCCTGAATGTCTGACTTTCCGCCCCGCCTTGCAGTATGAATAGTGAAATCCCATTTCGCATCATTGACCATGAGTGCCTGAGGGATCGGGAATTCCGGGAATATTGGGAACACACTTGTTTGTCTGCACGATCAAGGGCGGAACCTCCGGAATTTCCCTACTTAACGGGGAACGAATGGGTTTGCGAGTGGGACATTGATCAGGACTTGGGACGTATCCCCCATTTCCCCAGCTGTCCAAGCTCATACACGTGCCACGTCGTCGCGAAACCTGGAATCATTATCCTGGGTATCAAATTCCCTCCCTATCATTGCATCCTACCCCTAGCGCGCAATCGCTCCCTACTGGCCCCAACCCCCGTGCTCGGAGTGCCTGGAGAACCATGATTATCCAGCCTCCGGCTTCATAGCCATAGCGTCCCAACGGTGCACCAGATACAAGTCCGACCCCGACGATGGAACCAACGGAGGTGGTAGCTCTGCTTTCTGAAGCATAAAACAGGACTCTGATCTGCGTCTACCCTCTTGCATTCGTATCCCTGAAACTTGCCACCGAAGATCTCAGTTCTGACTTAGGACTCCACCCCCACTTTCCTAAAATCCTTTGCACACCCCCTTTTCGCACTTACAGGCCCACTCTCACTCCGATCAGGAAGTCGCGTCGGGCGTGAGGTTGGGCGTCACAACATGTCTCACTTTTGGTTTCCCAATGCCTTCGTCTTCGTCTTCTCTCTTGAACTTCTTTTCGGCTCACCGCGCCCCCCTTCCGAAGGAGGGAAATGCTTCATTTGTTCTACGCTTTCGCCGTTTCTGGGGTCAACTTACGATCTAGGACAAGTGCGCTACTTGTCCCCCGATATTCCACGGGTGGCTCACACCGTACCTACGGTGAGACCAGGTTTAACGATGCAGTTTACGACCTCGGAATTACCAAAGGCGTAACTTCTTGCCGAAAATTAAGCGATGTCGTGCTGTGCCAAACTCGAGAGCAGGCCCTGCCGTCCCCGATGGGAAGCCTCCAGAATTAGCGCAGCGCTCAGTGCAACGTCGTGCCCTCCACTGTCCTCGAACCGGCCGTATGTGCTCAGAATGCATATTCCACTCCACCATAACTAGGCAATTTACACCCGACATTTTGCTTGTCTTTTTCACATTTTGGTCACTAGCACCGTCCGTTGACCACCAGTCGAGGAGAGGCTCCCGCCGCCGGTTGCTTTAGGCCTTGCCACACCACTCCTTAACTGTCAAATCTAGGGAGTTCAACTCTCCCCCCCACTCTTCCCCTCCCCCCCCCACATACCTGCTTCAGCAGATGGGCGACACCAGTCAGGGGTCAGCTGGTAGCATCATGACCTGGCTTAGGGCCTCGCTGCACTACTCTCCAAATGTGCAAAATGAGAATGAATCATTGATCAGAACATGAACGTGAACACATACACCGCCTTTTTTTTTTTTTTTTTTTTTTTTTTAAAGTTATTTTCTTCGCTCATCTATCTCATTTTTCTTGCTAGTACCCCATCTATCTCATCCTCTCACTAGTGTATGTGTAGTACGGGGGAACACCACCCAACCCGGATCTCTTCCCAGCCCACGGGGTAGGTTGGCACCAAAACAGTGGTGCGAGAGCTTGGCTGTACCACTCCCTCATCACGGCGACGAGGGGTGGGCAGGCATTGCCGATGGGGAAATCGGCAGTGCTAGCGCAGAGCAATGGCCTGTCACTGCACCTCCCCCTACACACCCCCAAAACCCTACATGGCGGTGTCTAATGGCCAATATTGTCGATGCATAGCAACCAACAACATCAACCAAGGTCCTGCCAATGCTGGCTTGGGGGGCCAACGGGTTATCTCTAGCTTGTGATGAACCGATTTTTGTTCCGCGTGATTTTCTGCGCGGTAGCAACGAGGGGTCCTAAGCTGGGAAGGATGGGTCAATTACGGGAGTCGGGATTGAAGGGAAATTGCATCAGTGTCCTTGCTTTTTCGTCTGTTCTCTTTCGTCGTTCTTTTTTTTCGGATGGCTGGATTCAGGGTCGGGCAAGTCCCGGGATGATTGATTGACGTCGTTTCTTTTCGGTGCTGCTGTCGGATTTTAGGTGCGGAGACCGCGCGGGAAGTTTGTTTCCTTCTTTTTAATTTTCTTTTTGAATTTTGTCGAGCCCCAATGGCTCTCGGAATTTCGGACTTTCTTTTTGGAGATTGTGCTTCTCGTTTTTCTGCATTAGATAGGAATTTATGAATTTTGCAATTAGGATTTTCTTTTGTCGCGCGGCGCTTTTTTGCTTACGCGCTTATTTTTGCGGCTGCAACGAAGCTCTGATTAGTTGGAGCCCTTAATCGTGTGTGTAACTGTAATTTTGGGCGGGCGCCATTGTAACTGTATCTTTCTTCTTGAACTTCGTCGTTCCCGCTCTCCCTTTTCCTCCTTTTGCTGTGTCTAGTTGGCCCGCGACCTACCTACTCGGATCGATGTGTGGAGAGTGGCTAGGTCCCCCACACCGCGATCTGGTCATGCAGAATGCAGGCGCTCCCTCTCCTAATCTCCTTTCTAAGTCCTTGCAATTTCGTGTTCTTCGCGCATGCATGCACGCTATAAATTTCGGCCACGCGATTAGATAGCTCTTAACCAGCTGTTGGAAGCTCGGGGTAGCTTGATCAGTGAGGGTCGGCTCACGAGCGAAGTAAGAGGTGAGTTGAAGTGGGAGTCGGGCGACCCGACGAGCTGGTGCCAAACGCACGGGGTTGACGCGTACCACGACGGACTGTGGGCGCGGGCGAACCTGACCGATGCAGGAGGACTAAGCGGGGTGACGACTTCGTGGGTTGGTGCGTGACGACGGACTGTCCGCATCGGAGAGAGAGAGAGAGAAAGAGGGAGCTGAGGTTGATGGACGTGGATTTGCAATTTTCTTTGTTTTTTCTCCCTCTTTGCCTTTGTATATAAAGTTTTGATCTCGGCTCAGGGCGATTCACCTGGTTTTTTTTTTCGTTTTTTGGAATCTTGGTTTGGTTTCGGCCCCCACTCGTTTTGTGATTGATCTTGATCTCGTTTGTGTGTGTTATGTCGAATGAATGGATGAATGAATGTCATGTCTGATTGCTTTTCTTTTGTCTGCTCTTTGTCTTTTCTTGTCATGAGCATAGTTGGAACTTCTGCGTGGTCGTCATTACTACTTCCAATGCTGTGTATCCCCTTTTGAGTTACTGTTGTTGCTGCACCTTGTATGCTCAGGAACGATTGCGCACGGATCACGGAGGGATTAGATGATTGGGTAGTTGTTTGTCCAAAAATAAGCGAATACCCCGCGGGGATGCGTGTAAGCGTGATCTAATCTGCGCAGCCTACACGTATCCACGCGCGCCGCTTCATAACCACTGACGACTTGACACCTTTGATATCGGGTAGGCGGGAATTTCCCTTCCCCCACGCACCTAAACGGATAGGAGTTTCCGATATCACGTCGAAAAAATCCCCCCTTGCCGGTTAGATGTGTGCGGAAGAATTCCATCACAATCGATTGTGCCCTGGGGAGTTTCACTGAGTCACCACCAGCGATCCGAGGTGCCCCGATTTTCCCACTTCGGACAACACCCATTACTTCATATCCCCCGGCTTCGTTGTTATCGCTACCAACTTCCCTCCCTTCCGTCTCCTCCCCCCGTATCACCAACTCACGGTGGTACCGTGGAATTCCATCGCTCCGTACTGGCCCCGCACACCTTGCGGAAATTGTCGGCGACGCGGTAACCGACGAGCCTCTAAAACTAGAGGGCCTGACCAAAACGCGCGACGACAGATGCCACGTGTCTGCCGCCGAAGGCCCGACTCATCAGAATCCCAGCCATCCCGGGCAGACCTCCCCCCGAACCGCCGCCACCAAAACAGACGGGTCTGACGGCCTTGAATGCACCGCGCATGTCATCTGCCTTATGCTGCACAACATAGAACGCCAACCGACCGGAAGTAACTCGCCCTTAGCCCTATTGCACCCGTGGCCCTGAAACCCTGGCACAGGAGATCTCAGTTCTGACCTGGGACTCCACCCCCCACGTTCCCAAAAATCCTTGGCACACCCCTTTTCGCACTTCCATTCCCACATCCTACTCCAATCAGGAAGTCGCACTGGGCGTGAGGTTGGGCGTCACAAGCTGGTAGAACACGAAGCTTGCCCAGGCACGTAGTGCGTGTGGAGAGTGGTGCAGCGAGGCTCTTATTCTCAGGGCCTGGCCACACCACTGCAGAAAGGCAAAAAGATTTGACGGCTGTGAGACAGCCTCCCTTCGACAGTTTGCCCCCCTTTAGCGACACAGCACTGTAGAGTGGACGCACTTGTGATTGCAAGATGGAAAAAAGACGAACAAACGCGCCTGAGGGTACGTGGCCCCTGCGCAAGGATGACCCGCATAAATCGAGAGACATTAGGCCATCCCGACCTCATGCCCACTCATCAAATTTTGAAGAGAAGCAGATGACGCAGCCAAGGACTGATGAAAGCATCGGAGAAGCAGGGTGGGGAATCAACAACTTTCGACCTGTTGAGAAGCATTCTCTGACAACTTGCAAATTTTCTTCCCCTCTCCAATTTCAACAGCCAATGAGGCTCGCCACACAGGGTGTCGAAAACCAGGTTTTCCAACAATTTTGCATCACCACACAGGCTTTCAAAGAATTGCGGCTCAAAATAGTTTCAACAGGTGTCAGAATGGTACGCTCGACAGCCACCCTCCCCCATTCGTTTCCTCCCGACTGCAGGAGACGGAAATTCGAAAGTGCCCCTACCTTCCTTTCGAGAATTGCATTCGAATTTGCATTGTCAGGGACTGTTCCGTGAACGCCGTGCCCTGTGGAAAGACGGAGTCCGTTTGGCCATGACCGAAAACCTTGCCCCTCGACAGCCTGTGTGGCGAAGGGGGGGTAAACTGGCGACCGCCGACTTTCAAATTTTTTTGGCAGCTGTCGAAACTCGAAGAATTGCAACAGCCTGTGTGGCGAGCCTCTATGTGGCCAAGAGAAACTATCGAAAATCGTGTTAAACTTTTCGACAGTGGTGTGGAGAGGCCCTCAGCTGCATGCTGCATGCCCATCAGTCAGGAATTTGTTAGGCACATTGCCACTACAGGGGAGAAAAAGAGACCTGTCAGACAAAATTGGGGGGTTTAACTTCACCACACCAGCTCCCAAATTGGACTTGTCAGACGGAATAAGGGAGTTGTCAGGTGGTTTTAGGGCTCGAGAGCACTCCTCAATGCTCCCTCAACCTCACACCTGCAACAGGGCATTTTCGGGAGAACTCGGAGTGTGGGCTTGAAAAGGCATGAACACTCCGGGACCCAAAAAAAACGGTAATCCCCATTCACATAGGACAACCGAGGACGAAAAAAACGGTAATCCCCATTCACATAGGACAAGCGAGGTCTCATTGTCCATCGTCGAATTTGCCCACTGGCAAGCTGACGAGTCATTGGCATAACTCGGATGTACCCGTGGGCCTAGTTCCACTACTCGCCATCCACCAAGTTTGGTGAGTGGGTGCATGGTTGCACTTAGGGTGTCCCTGCAGTACTCTGCACATGCACAAAAGACAAAATATGGTGGTGTACCTTGCCATGTTCTAGCGGAAGGTGCAGGGTGTCATTGGACACTCCTATTGAAATCCTCGGGCAATAGGAAGAATTCCTAATGGTTCAAGAGGAAATTTGAGCCCTTAGTTCCACCTGTCCTTGGGGATGTCACCTGAGGACATTTCCTTTTTTTTTTAAGTCCATGGTGTTGTAGAGGCCAGTCACTGAGTACACAGTGATCACCTGGAGCAGTAGGCCGTGGGTGTCCTGGAATATGAGACCACCTCCCATTTCATCTTCACGTCAATACTCCTAGCGCACCCCCTATCCCATTATCCTACCTCAGTGTGACCAGCACTCAGACCATTACCCTACCAATGGGCTAGGACATTTCCTAAAGAGCGATGTCAGAAAAGAAAAAGAAAAGAAAAAGAAAAGAAAAAAAAAAAACGGTCGTGCTTCAGGCCTTCAGCCAATGGGGTGCCGCCACAATCAAGATTCTCGGCTGTAACGTCTAAATACACATGTGCCCTCTCCTCTCCGTGAAACACGGCCTCCTTGTGCCCAAGGGTCCTCGCGAAGTCCCTTGGGCAATAGGAAGAAATGGCTGGGGAAATTCCTATTGCCCGAGGAATTTCCTTACGAGTGTTTTCTCTTTTTTTTTTCCGATTGCATCCCCGAGGATAGGTGGAACAAACAATTCCTTGGGGATTTCGCATCCCCGAGGAGTGTCTTACGACGCCCTTATTCTCGTTTTGCACATTTGGAGAGTAATGCACCTAGGCCCATGTGAAAAACTGCCAGACTTTGTGGAGAGGTTTTCTTTCCATCCGCCACAGCCGTGAGGCTGAAAACTTCCAGAAAGCCATTTTGTGGAGGGTACTACTAGTGGCCCCTCCACAAAATGGCTTTCGGGAGAGTATTCAGCTCCACGGCTGCAGATCTCACCTACAACCCTTTTTAACTTCTCTGCTGAGCCTAGATCGCCACGATGATGGTTCGTTATTTTCACTCTCCATGCTTCCGCCACAGATTGTGGCCGATGGCAAGTAGTGCAACTAGGCCCCGCTTCCAGAGAGCAGCTTCCCCGCTGCCAAGCTGACGATTCATGGTCGTATTTGCCCACTGCCAAGCTGAGGATTCGTTGTCGTATTTGCCCACTGCCAAGCAGCCCAAGCTCAGATGCACAGGTTTGGGGAGAGCAGTGTAGGCAAGCACCCTCTTGAATGGGGTTTCCATACTTGTGAGCGCATAGCCACACCACTCTCAAATGTGCAAAATGGGAATGAACCTCCTGCTAGAACATGGCCAGATTTGCACGCCACATTTTTGTCTTTTCCACATTTCGAGCGAGGCCCTGACTCTGGAGAGCACTCCTGAATGTTTTGGGGGATTTGAGAGTAGTGTGCCGAGGCCCTTTTTCCTCTTCTCGTTCGGCCTAGTTGCAACGCTTCCCATCCATCAAGATTTTGGATGCACGTGAACAAGAAGTTTTCTAGATGCAATCAGAATATTTGCGGATGGCAAGTGGTGCAACTACCCAGGCCCTTTTGATCAAAATTTTGTTGCTTGTCGGTAACCGCTTCTTTTTTGTCGCGTAGTGCAATGGCAATGGCACTGCTCTCCTCTGCACTGTCACACACAGAGGCACCGCACTACTCAACGACGTTGAAAATTGGCGAGTGAGGGCCTAGCCGCCATCCGCCACAATTCCTGGTGGATCGGTGGAGTGTGAAAAAAATAAGAATCGTGTCGAACTGGAGGCCCGGTTGCACTTACTCGCCACAATATTTCTCAGAATCTACAGAAAAGTTAAAATATTTGGTCTGCCTGATCTCGACTCGTGAAGCCGTGCACTCTCCAGAAAGTTGTTGTGTGGAGAGGTCTGAGGACCATCCTCCACAAACCGCCGTGCACAGGGGGGGAAACAAAAAACACTCGCCACAACTTCTGTGTCCAAGGTGTGGCGAGCAGTCTGACATATTTTTCATTCGCCAGTTTGGCAAGTAAGTGCAACCAGGCGCCTACTCGCCAAACTTAGAGGCTCGCCACACAGGCTGTCGAATGTTGAAAATTTTCGACAGGTGTCAGTAATTTTTCGACAGCCCGGCGCTCGACAATTTCGCCCCCTATCGCCACACAGCCTGTCGAGAGGCGAAATTGTCGAAAGTAGGCAAGTCGACACCGCCTTTCGACAGGTGCTGTGTGGCGAAGGCGGTGGACTGTCGGGAGTTGTTACATATATGAATTTGTCCACACAACCGGACCAGATGCAGACACCGTTTTCGACAGCCACTGTCGACTACATACGGACAAACAGGCCACGTCTGTCAGGGCGCAGTCTCTGCCAACGCAAATTCGAACGCAATTTTCGAAAGCCCGGCGGGGCACTGTCGAATTTCCGTCACCTGCAGGCGGGAGGAAACGGTTGCTGGAGGGCGGCTGTCGAAAGGACCATTCTGACACCTGTCGAAAGTTTTTTGAGCCGCAATTCTTCGAAAGTCTGTGTGGCGATGCAAAATTGTTGAAAACCCGGTTTTCGACGGCCTGTGGCGAGGCCCTGAGAAACAGGAAAAGTAGGCCTGCCGCCTGCGGGCCTAGCTCAGTTGGTAAGGGACAGAAGTTGCATTGAGGAGGTCGTGGGTTCAATCCCTAACGGCCTCACGTACGTGCCTGGGCAAGCTTGGTGTTCTACCAGCTAGAGATAGCCCGTTGGCCCCCCCAGCCAGCATTGGCAGATGTTGTTGGTTGCTATGCAGAGACAATATTTGCCATTAGACACCGCCATGTGGGGTTGGGGTGGGGATAGGGGGAGGTGCAGTGACTGGCCATTGCTCGGCGCTAGCACTGCCGATTTCCCCCATTGGCAATGCCTGCCCACCCCTCGTCACCATGATGAGGGACTGATACACCCTTGCTCTTGCACCACTGCTGTGGTGCCAACCTACCCCGTGGGCTAGGGAGAGATCCGGTTTGGTTGGTGTTCCCCCGTACTATACATAGACTAGCAAGAAGATGAGATAGATGAGTACCGGCAAGAAGATGAGATAGATGAGAGAAGAATAGAGCTTACCTTTTATTAAAAAAAAAAAAAAAAAAAAAAGCAGGTAAAGAAAAAGAAAGGAAAAACTGATGCATCTTCCTGCAGAGGACAGAGAGATACACCTGCCAGTTTACTGCCACTTTTCAAGCTTGGTGAGCAGCAAGGTGAGTCCCGCCAAGATCACGTAACTACTGCAAAAGGACCGAACTGCGGCCTCATTGATGTTTTTTTTTTTTCTTTTTAAAGATAAAACCACCACGTGGCTACTGATAGGAGTGATGATAAGTGCATACACTCCTACCAGCTCCACTGGGAAGTCCAATCTATTGGTGGAGCTGCACCTGCTGGAAAACGGGTCCAGCGTCCCTTGATATACAATGATCAGAAAATGTAACTGATAATGCTGGGAAACTGGCCCAGTGTCCCTTGTACCTCTTCACCCTCACCTGAGTGGTGCCAGATTTCTCCGATAAGCCCTGGTACCCAAATGGATAAATGATAATGTTAAAAATTGATGACTCGAATGTGAGTTGAGCTATCAAACTACTGTTTTGCCATCTCCACCTGCAAGAGAACTCAGTAGACATCCTGTCAGAATCAAACAGAAAGACTCTTCCCCCATTAACCATCCCCTTTTCAATCATAGCCGTACCAACTCAAGGGGACCAGGGATAGAGAGGGGGGGGGAAGGGATCTGGGAACTCTGAAGGAGGGCGCAGAGGGATTGATGGGTCGACACTAGTCCAGTCATGAAATAACAGACGGAAATCTCTTGGTACTTCCTCATTTTGTCCTCCCTTGATACTTCTCTTACCCCCCCCCATCTCTGATCTGTCCAATCTTCCTTCCTTGGGGTCCCCCTAGCCAAGCGCCACTGAACTGTTCAATGTGCTGCAGGATTTCTTTTTTAGAAGATAAGAATTGAATCTTTCCTTTCACTTTGTTCCATTGGATTGTGATGTCTTTCTGCACTTGTAGTTTGATTGCTTCTGTAAACTCAGGGCCATCAATCCTCGCTCCTTCCATCTCGAAAGTACAGCGACGGTTCCAGAGGGCCCGGAGGATGGCCCTTCTTCCAATTTTAAATAAGTTGTGGGAAAAATCATCTAGCAGGGCTGGAGACCATGTCTCACATACCAGGGCTCTCCAGTCCCATGGTGAGGGCAGCTAAGTATTGAGGGAAGTCCAAATCCTATCCCACCAACGCCATAACCACACCGCTCCTGGACATTGCAGAAAGATGTGTTCTATAGTCTTCGGAATGCTCCTACTTGGGAATGTTGAGATACATAACTTGCACCACGGCTGAGCAAGGCCTTTTTCTTCCAGTGATGTTCTGTCCATAAGACAGTCATTCGTGGGAAGGCATCGGTGGTCGATTTGCCATTGAAGAGAGACAATCTTTGTTGGTCTCGTCTTGATTGTTTTGAACCACTTGATATTGAATTCCTGATATCTTCCTTGCCCACATTCAGGTGCTTCATCCATCTGCTTTCAACCCGATCTCTCAAATTCAATCTAGGTCTCAACAATCTATAGGTAGATTTGAATGTTAGTGAGTGTAAAGTACGCATACACTTTCTGTTGCTCCTCACTGGTACCGTCTATGTCCAGTAGATTGGGTCAAGAGCTACTTTGTTAATTGGACATGAAGGTTTGAAGGCAATCCAATGATCCTTTTGCTTCAGAACTCTGATTCTTAATACTTGGTTCATTACTACCCATCTAGTCTCTTTGGTAAGATATTCTTTTATCTGGTGGCTCTGGTTGATTGAAAAAATTGAGAGTAAAACTGCTCCTCCATTGTTTACCACTATTACATTCCCTATTTGCTGGAAATTCCCATGGATACCCACCCAATCGCTTTCTTTAAGTTGTGGACCTTTCCTGAGAATCTTTAGCCATGTTGTCGGGATGGCTTCAGTAATTGTCTCGAATGCACTTGCTGTTCCCCTGCAATATCTTAGCCTTGGCAAGAGGCTGGAGGGTTGGTGCCAATCCTTCGTATCTGGACACCATATGTCCCCTATCCATAGTATCTCGTTCTTTACCCAACCTTTCCAGGGGGAATCTGAGCAGTGAAACATTCTGCCCTGTGTATCATTGAACCATCTGTTATTGAATAAGGGTTGCTGGCAAACTTCCTCTCATCTTTCTAGGGCAATTTTGTCCGGTAAGGGCAATTTGCGCCAAGTTATAAGGAGATCTGTTCAAAAAGGATTATTTCTTACGTCTCTCCTTGTGACATGACGATGAGATTCCGCTGGTTGATCAGCGTGCTGTGCTCTGCTCCTAGGGATGGGCCAAGAACGATTCTTTAACCATGTCAGTGGATCAGTCCCTCTAGGTACTTCAAGGGCTAGTCTCCCAATTTGTTTTTCTGCTATGGCTATCCAGGGTGTCTCCGGATTGAAAAATAGCCTTTTAATCCATTGAATAGAGAGGGTCATGGCTTGGGTAGAGGGGTCTAATAAACCCAGTCCTCCTTTAGCTTTGGGTTGGATCACTGTCTGCCATGCTACTCTGCTTAATACATTCTTATGATCGTGATTTCCTCTCCACAGGTATGTTGTTATTTGCCTTTGAAGAGGCTTAAGTGCAGATTTCTGTAATGCCCATAGTGCAGATTTGTACCAAATTGAGGCCAAGATGACATTGTTTATGATCAGCGACCGCCCTACAATAGAGATCCGTTTGTCCTTCCATAGTTCCAATTTAGCTAGAGCTGGTTTACGTATCCACTTATCATTCTCAGTTGGCTTGCCCATTGCAGAAAGTGAAATGTCGAAGACCCTGATTGGATTCACTGTTGGAACCCAGTTAATCCTTGGGTGTTCTGGCGATCTCACTTCCTGATGGTGTATCCACCATCCTTTCATTTTTGTACCCTAATTGATTCTCATATCTGAGAGGGTGCAAAATTTATCCATAAGTTTCTTAATCGCGCTTAAATTTTCATGGGAAGCTTCAACCATCAAGGAGAGGTCGTCTGCAATCAGAGAGCAAACTGGTATGGCTTCTTCGGGAATGTAGCTGACTTGAATTCGTCTGATGTCCTTGTTACATCTCAAGTTTGCTGCTAGGGCCTCCATCATAATGACGAAGAGGAAGGGGGCAATTGGATCTCCTTGTCTTACTGATCGTTCCAACTCAATGGGTGGGGCTAGGTTCCCGTTTATCATTACCCTCCTTGTAGCATTAGAGTGAAGGATCTCAATCCATTTTCAAAAGTTAGGTCAAAAGTTAAACTTTTCTAGCAGTTTTTCTAAAAAAAAACAGTCTATATGATCATACGTTTTTTCGAAATCTACGAAGATGAAAGTTGCATTGTGCTTGGATTGCCTAGAAAGTTTGACTAGTTCATTTACTAATAGGATATTGTCTTGGATGTTCCTTCCTTCAATAAAACCAGTTTGTGTTGGGTAAATAATATCTGTAATGACTTTCAACATACGGTTTGCGAGTGTTTTTGCTGCCAACTTATAAACTACTGTGAGGAGAGTAACTGGTCTGTAATTACGGATATTTGCTTTATCTCTCTTTTTGTATACGAGGGTCATGATCCCTTGTCCAACTATTTCTCACATAGCACCGGAGGCCCAGACTGTATGGTAGAAGTCCATCAGGTCTTGGGCCAAAAAATCCCACACGACTTCCCGAAATTCTTTTGGTAGGCCGTCAATCCCAGGGGTTTTTTCTTCTTCCATCATCATCAAGGCCGACCAGATTTCTTCCTTTGTGAGGGGCGTCTCAAGCTTTTCTTTCTGTTGATTGGTTAGGGATTTAGTTAGTGGTTTCAGGAATTCTTTTATTTCTTTAACCCTTTGTTCTCTCGGCTGCTTGCATTCCGATGTGAAGAGGGATTTGTAGAAGTCCCTTGCTACTTTTGTGCATTCCGCTGTAGAAGCGACTAGAGAGAATTGATCTCCTTGAGGGTCAAAGAAAGCCTCAATGATTGTGCAACTCATCCTTGTTTTAGCTGTGGCAAAAAATCTCGCATCCATAACTCCTTCTATGTTATGGCCCTTTTGCTTTCCTCTGATTCTTATCCCTTGCCAATGGTGTTTCATAAATGATAGCAATTTGGTTTCAAGGGTACTGATTTTTTGAGAAATTTCAGTTTTCTTGATTTCACAAGTCAAATCTTTTTCTTTTTGCTGAAGTTGTTGCAGTTGTTTTTGTAAGTGGATTTTTTCTAGATGTCGCTGCATAGCAAGCAATTTTGAATATTCATTGCATTTACGGTCCAAGAACATTAGGCCGTTGTTGAACCAGCGTATATCATCCTTTCTTTCTGCTCTCTCCAGAAAAAACAAACATCATGAAGATATACTTTGAAACTGTCTGTATGCAGCAGAGATGTGTTTAGTTTATAGAAACTTCTTCCTTGGTCAGGCTTCTTTCTGAAAGATAGTAATACCACACTCATAGCATGGTCTAGACCAGGGAAGATACTGCGAGGGAAGATCTCTGCTACTTAGAGAACACCCTTCAGTTCCTCTGATAAAAGTATTAGGTCTATCAGCGACTTAGATGCTTTCATTGTTTGACTTTTCTTGAAACATGTGTATGAGCGTTTCGTAGGAAAGAGACGCATGTAAGCATCAAATAGGTTGAAAGATTGACATGTTCTTTCAATAATTTCCTCATCCGTTTCTATATATGATGGACAGGGGGAGGGGATCTGCCAACGGTCAAAATGTTTATTTGGGCCTGCATTGAAATCCCCTACCATTACCACTGGGATTCCTACCGGGAGTCGGCCCTTTAGGGATTCAAAGAAGCGGGATCTTTCACTTACTTCATTAGGAGCGTACACACACAGAATTGTCACCACTTCAATTAATGAAAGTAAAGCTACGGGATTGATTGGGTTGCCTGCCTCCTATATTCAGTTCACCGTCAACAAGAAAGTAGAGTAGTAATAACAACAGTGTACACAGTGAACAACCAAGCAACCAACAACATTAACAACAGCTGTGTATACAACAGCAGGAATTGTCCATATCTCATGACTTAAGGTTGGCTATCCTCCTAGTACATAACATAGGGTTGAGGCTGGCATAGCAGTTCCTTAGTACGGGATGTCGGGGGTGTCATGGCCGGAACGGGATCCAGGGACATACGAGGGAACGGGGGAACGGAGGATACCCAGCTCTCTATCATCACCACACATCTAAGCTAGATGAGAGTCACTGTGCACCCTGATGAAGACCTGTAGAAGCATGTTCATACCTAGCTCCCGAAGTCCCCGTGCAATCAGGCTTGCACGCCATCTGCTTCAACCGGTGTTGAGCAGGGGGTAGGAGTCTCTGCATAGCCCCGGTACCTGCAACCACTGTCTAGTCAGTTCACCCCGCCAGGATGGCAATGGGTGATGGTCCTGGGTGGTTAACACTAGGGTAGGACAGGGGGGATGGGGGTGCGCCAGGGCAAAAAGATGAGAGGAAGGAAGGGTGGGGTCTTCAGAGGGGTTCATCTGAACAACTGAGTGGCCGAGTACTGTGGTGACTGCCATCCGTCTAGTATCCCACCTCTACAACAACCTGGGATTTATAAGAAGAAGAAGAGAGAAAAAAAAAAAAAAAAAAGGAATACAAAAAATCAATCCACCTATGGGCCTATGCCGAGCACCTGAAGTACCCGGGCGGCAAGGCTCTCTCGAGTGTGCTTCGATCAGGGCTGAGTGGGGTGTGTGGGCCTCAGCTTAGCGCTGGCACCTGCAACCACTGTTCGGTCAGGTCACTCCTAGAGCGGAGGGTGACAATCCTGAGCGGTAGACACTGAGTTTTTGTTTGGGAGTCTAGAGGTTCTGAGCATTCTAAAAGAGGTCAGTAGTTGTTCATAGTTTTTCAAAGGGAGGGGCTGGAGGGAGGTGGCCAGATTTTAGACAACTTCTGGCCATCCTTGCTGGAAACTTGGCGTAGATTTCCGCTCCCTAATAGAACCCACCCGGACCGTTGGGAAGAAGTCTATAGACAACCGTTGTTTGGAAACCGATGGGTAACAGACTTGAGGGGTTGTGTTATGATTAGCTCCTCCGCTCCTTGGAAAAGCTGGGTTAAAGAGAGGGGTGTTCAGGGTGGGGGATCTTTGGGACACGGGCAGGCGGGATTGGAAAACAGGGGAGCAGTTGCGAGGAACCCTACGCTACTGCCACCATTTGGAGGAGCATCTTGAGAACCTGATCGAGGCTATCCCCCTTGCATGGTATCAAATTCTTAAACGAGGCCCCTCCCTAAAAGAAGGTGACTCGGTAGCAGGCACGAAGCCTCCACAAAGGATAGGACTGGTACATATGGTCTCGCCCAATGTTCTGGTTGAACACTATGTAATCACCAGAGCAGGCGTCCTTCAAGATAGCAAAGCCCCCTTCGAATGGAAGGAAAAAACTTATGTGCACAAGGTGAGAGTTCTAGAAGAGAAAGGTCAGAGAAAGGTGTTCCAGCCCTTCAGACCAATACAGGACCTGGCCCAGGACCCAACAGATCGGTCATGGGAACCCTCCCCAAGAAGGGAAGGTCTCAAAGGGGGATGTGTTAGCCTGCACCAGTTGTCGGCCAAATCAGCCTACAAAATGCTTAGACCCAAAAGATGGCTCAGAGACATAGTGATTAACCGCTGGGCTAGACACCTAAATGGGCCGCTCCCTACTATCTCCAATTAAATAGTTCCAAGCACAAAAAGCCAAACCTATGAAAATCACTTCCCTCCAATGACAAATTGCCCACCGCTGCTTACCAACAAATGATTGGCTGACTGACTGCACTAATCTAGAGCAGAAGGGTCTGCTGCTCCCGTGGTGCCTCAGATGCCGGAGCCTCTTTTCATTTAACAAAAAAACGGAAACTATCGAACACATCTTCATGCAATGCCCAATCGGTCAATGCATATGGAGATGGTGGGACCGCATTTGGAGAAAGATGGGATCCGCAATTCCGTGGCCTTGGTCCTGGCAAGCCATAATGGCTGGTCACTGGCCACAGGCAGAAGCTGCCTCGACCTTCACAGAAAATATGTTCAGACTTGGAAGGAGAGCAGTAATATGGGCACTCTGGTGGCAGCGATGTGTGCTTGTCCTGGAAAAAGTGAGAGTAGAGGAGCCAGAAATTACCGAACGGATTCGGCAGGAGATACATTTGGAGCTCACACAAAGATGGCAAGACACAAAAGCACAGCTAGACCATTTTAAACAACGAGGAGACATCAGGAGACGGACAACATTCTCCACAGACTGGGTAGGCGGAGAGAGAGAAGGATGGATAGCAAAAGTAGAATGGAGCGGAGACAAGAGAGAGGAACAGAGATATTTGGAAGAAATAAGGGACTATCGCTTACTTTTCAATGACTCGACTGACATTGAACCCTCATTTCCACTCCGCCCCCCCCAGGATTTNGATTGATTGATTGATTGATTGATTGATTGATTGATTGATCGGTGTTGTTGATCTCAGCCACAGTTCTCTTAGCTTGCATTTCGACCCCATGGGGGAGGGGAAATGCTGTTAAATATTTTATTCAAAGTTCTGTTCTGATTGGACGGCATGTCATAATTCAAACTTCTGCTGCAATTCATTTCGACCCCATCGGGGGTGGGGAAATGATGTCAAATTTTTGATTGATTGATTGATTGATTGATTGATTGGTTGATTGATTGATGAGCTTGATTGATTGATAAAGGGAGAGAGAGAAACGAAAATGCAGGGAGAGAGAGACAGACGTAGACTCAGATAACATTTGATCTGATCTCCCATGGCCCCTTGTCGTTTGATTGGGCGGTTTTCAATGTCTGCAGGATGCCTAAAGGAGGTTCAGATGCCATTAAGCGGCACTTCACGCAGCTTGAACCAGTGGGGGATCCGGGCAAGGGCAACTACAAATGGAAGTGCAGGTACTGCGAACATGTCTTCCCGGACACTGCGAATCTCTGCGGTAAGCAATTCATGTCTACAACGAAGGGGCCAAGATGTAACATGGCGAGGGTGAGCAGTAGCCTGTCGGCGGAGGAAAAAGAGAGGAGAGAGTTGGGCCGACTTGAGGCGATTGCTCTGGGCTTGGGAAAGCGGCAAGCGCATGAGGATGCTGACGAATTTGAGGAATGTCGTTCCCAAGAGAGGGACGGGGATGAGCAGGCTGTGGGGGAGGAGGACGAGTGCAATAGCCCAACCTCTCCGCAGGCAAGTACCCAAAAGCAGCCAAACAACACGCGTTCATCCAACATCCGGGCGGGGAAACTACGCTCGAAGAGGGTGGGGGAATCGTGTCAAAGAACGAGGAAGCCCAGCGCTCAATTGATGATTGGTTGGTGTTTGATGGGGTCCCATTCACGATGGTGCGCAACAAGTACTTCTTGCGGATGTTGCAGAAGGTTCGCGAAGCGGAACGGTCCTTATCCCTGCGAAGTACGATGTGCAGCGAATGAAGAGATTAGACCTCAGCGAGGCGCATGTGGCGAAGGGAGTAGCGCAGCAACATAAAAGAAACACCCGCGGACGCGTCCGCGGGGTCGAGCTCGGATCGCGGACCCAAATGGGTCCGCATCCGCGGCCTACCTGGTCCACACCGCAGACCCGATTTTACACGAATTTTCGTGAATTAAATAATAGGTGAAAAAAAAAAAACATATGGGGTTGTAGGGAATTTTGAGCCCTACAACCCCTTTTTTTTTTTTTTGAATCCGACTTTATTTAGGATTTTTTTAAAATAGAAAACGAAATTGGATTTAAAGAAAATTAAAATATATATATATAAAGAAAAGCAGGAATTTTTTTGGTCATTTTTTATCATGAGATATATGGTCCGTGAGTTTACCTGTATTTTTTTAGAAATGAATTCATGTTTTTTGCAGAGGTTGGGGTGTTTTGAAAAAATGCAGATGCAAAATTAAAAAAAAAAAAAAAAAAAAAAAAAACTCTCTTTAATTCTCTTGAATTTCTTCAATCGTTCCCAATAGTTATCGGATTGATTCTCAGCCGAAGCCGGGTAATCGCCCCGGTATCTCAAATGACTTGTGTAACTCTATATGGGACGCTGGGCCCGGTTCCCAGCACGTGTTGCTCCCCACGAATAGATTGGAGCATTTGTCCCAAAAAAAAAAAAAAAAAAAAAAAAAAGAGGTAGGATAGCGGGACTAGGAGTGCACCGGGAAGAAATTACGAGAGTGGTAGGCTGGGAGGGAGTCCCATAGGATTAGGGGGCCTGTACCACATGACCGAGTGCCGAAGGTGACTCTCACCTGTATAATCCAACCTCTACGACAAACTGGACTTTAAAAAAATATTTTTATAGATATATAGATATATACTCCCACGAAACAATTTGTCACAGCCCCTCATTTGTTGTCCTTTTCTCCCTCTCTAACTATGGTTTACGGGGCAGCTCTGTTTGACTATATATATATATATTTTGAGTGAGAGAGAGAGAGAGAGAGAGAGAGAGAGAGAGAGAGAGAGAGAGAGAGAGAGAGAGAGAGAGAGAAACAAAAAAAGGCACAAAAGAACAGGATTAAAGGACATTTTTCAGCACTTTCTATTGAAGGACCAATGGAGCCAGAAATCGGCAATCCTCAGAGGCCCAAGCCAATAAGACAAATTGGGTCAAGCCAGCGAGGATTTCTGTAGAATCAGGCGGAAGATTGGGCGCCAAAGGGCAGTGGTACCAGTCCCCGACTAAAGGAGGATAGTGGGAATGACTTACTGTGTGCCCGCCGGAGGAGCCAACAGATGAGCTATATCTGCGGTAGTGAAAGCAGGGACCATCTTAAGTTTGCTATTTGCGGAATGTTGGAAGTTCCGGGCGATGGCTACGGCTACCTAGTCCAAACAGTGCAGGCGGGCGTTAGTTGTCGAAAGATCTCCCCTTTTTCTGTTTTCGAGCTAAGTGCTCAAAGTTTCGAAGACTCCCACCCACCCCATTTCCCGCCATGCTGGGGCCTTCCAGGCCACTTATTTGCTGGAAGATCACCTCATTTATTTTGCAGACAGTCAAGTATTTAATTCATTATTGCTATGACATTTATCACTGTTTATTAAATTTTCTCTTTTTTTTTTTGAAAAAAAGGAGCAACATTTAGAAAGTTGTGCTGGGAACCGGGCCCAATATCCCTTACAAAGTTCGCCGCAGCTCTAAGGCTGAGCAAAGCTCACTGGCCAAGCAAAGCTCAGGTCATGACTGGAGCAAGATTCTACTCCATGGCTACGCCGGACCCGGACCCGGACGTTTCCGGACATGGAACCGGACCCGTGTCCAGTAGTTTCCGGACGTCGGGATTGTAGCCATGTTCTACTCCTTATTCTCATCTAAATTCAATCCCTTATATCACTAAAACCAAATGTAACCTTATCTTAAAGAAAATCTGAACCGGGCCCAACGACCCTCACAAAGTTCGTCGCAGCTTTAAGGCTCAGCAAAGCTCTCCGGCCAAGCAAAGCCCAGGCCATGACTGTGGCAAGATTCTACTCCTTATTCTCATCTGACTTCAATCCTGAACTAATAATATCCCTAAAACCAAACGTAACCTTATCCTAACGAAAATCTACAGACTCTACTATGAACACTAATTTGGACACTCTAGAAGGACTGGACAAAAATCAAAGGGAACATTAGCAACATCTGTTAACTTAAAGTTGTTTCAAGTTTATTTGACTATATGCAGTATTCTTTTGGATTTTGCCTTGTCAGGCCATGGGAACATCAATGAGGCCGCTCTGAGGTTTTTTGGGATGAGACTTATGTGCAGTTGGTCTCACTGCTGGAGAACAACACGAGTCTGCAAACAGCATTGGATCTAGGTCTGCCTCATGAAATCAGCTAGCAGCAAATGTGTCACAGACTGCTACTTATAGTATCGCTGAGATTCCAGCCCCCGACTGAGCAGGATCAGTCAGCACTAAACGGTAGACAAATATCAGATTCAGGGAAGGGAGCAATAATCCCATTGGGGAACACACAACAGAACAACGACACAGTAGAGGAAGACTCCACTTCCAACCCCATAATCCAGGGGATGGAACAGGTAGAAGCCAAGCTCGTTTCTATCCAAGAGAGTGTTGCATCAGCTATGGTGAACCCCCAAAAGAACAAATTGCCCCCTGAGGCACAATCAGTGTTGGAAATGGAACCAGAAATGGAAACACGAACCAGCGAACCTTCCCTGCATAAGACACCCAACACCACAGAATCAGTTACGTGCATAAAGAGTGGGGGTTCACAGACCAGGGACATGGAGGAAGTGAATGTTCAGTCAAAGACTGTAGATCAGAAGAAGGGGGGAGTGGGGGAGGAGGCGGAAATGGATGTAAGGGAGGAGAGGGAGATGAGTGAGGAAGAGGAGAAAGGAAGGTTGAACTGGGCACCTGCAGACGAGGATGACCCCCCTCGCTGCTCAACAGAAAAGGAAGTAACGTACCAGCTCAAACAAGTGGTTTCTGAACTAACAGGTGGGCCAAAGTATCTGTTACTTACTAAAGCTGGAGGGGATTCAGACAAGCAAAAACACTTGATGCTGGAGGAAGGTATGCATGTAGCAACACCCCAAAAGCTTCCTGCATCAGCAGGGGAAGATGTTCTCCCCCCTCCCTCGGCAAACCAGCTATATGAGATAAGCACATCCTCCACCAGTATAGGAGCTGAACAGATAGTAGACTAGGCAAATCAGTTCGAACCAGACCAGAAACCAGACCACAATTTAGGAATAGAAGAAAAGTATGATCCCAAAAAAAGATAAAAAATAAAAAACGAAAAAGGCGACCCGATAAAGCTCGTGCAGATACAATACCCCCTGCCCCCCATTTCCCCTCTTGAAGGAACACTGATCAGCAGGAGACAAAAGTTACGAATGTTGGTGGCAGGGGGTCATGCAGAGCTAGCTTTGTCCAAACCCGAGGTACTAATCCTGCCAGTCAGACTGAAAGAAGGTAAATGGGAGGTAGGTTTGTCTGAGCCATCAGGCTCAGCACATTGAGAAATTACTATGCACGAAACACCCGCATCCCAACTTTCCTCCCTGACGGATAATTTGTTGGGTGAGGCCTGGTTCAAGGCTGAAATCATGAAAATCATTCAGGAACACCTTCCTCTTGGAGGACTGGCCGTGCTAATTTTATCAGCAGACACGCAGAGAATCTCAGCTAGGGATGTGTTCCTCAGATATGATCACACACGAGCAACTAATTTGCGCTGGTTTACTCATGACACATTAGCAGAGCTACAACAGCTTAAGGTCAGGGCGGAAGTTTTCTGGTCAGAATTTGATGTCATAGTGCTACTGTCACGTCCTCTAAAAAATAATCAGTTATTACTAGAGAAAGGCGGTAAATTGAAATCTGGTCGCTGGTTGTTCCTGTAAAAATAAATAAATAAAATAAAAAATCTTTTGATAATGGAAGATACAATGTTAGAGGTACTATACAACAGGGACAAGAATTGGAAGGGCCTTAAAAGAACAGCTGATCTTGACCTCAGGTCACTTAATGTGAATGGGCTAGCATCCGCCGAACAATCAAAACGACAAGCAATATATGAGCAATTGAAAGGTATTGGGGGTAAGGAATGGCCTGATGCCATCTGTGTGCAGGAAACGCATTTGATGAACAACGCAGATCATCATCATATTCACAAACAGATCTGGCCCCATCAGGCCTTCAGGGCACACGCCCCCAAACCAGGCATTGCAGGTGTAGCAATCTGGCTCCCTCCTAACTCAAAAATTGACCCTCTCCATTGGGAAGTAAATAAGGAGGAAGGGAGATGGGTTTTCCAGCTCGCACAAATGGGACCATACTTCAGATTTAAGGAAACACATTCGAAGAGAACATGTTTCGCCTGGGTAGACGCGTCGTCCTGTGGGTCATATGGTGGAGAAGGTGTATCCTGGAAGTAGAGGGAGCAAGGGTGGAAGATGGGGAGGTCACAGAGCAATTACGGCTCTTAGTTCAGTATTAGATTACAGCCCAGTGGGGGGCGGCTAAGGAAAAGTTGAGCCAAACACACACCAGAGGCGATATCAATAGAATTATCTCTCAGTTCTGCGAGAACTAGTTGGGAGGGAAGAGGGACGGCTGGGTGGCAAGGGTGAGTTGGGCAGGAGATGGGACAAGAGATGGGCAACAGGAACACCAACGGAACATCAACAGGAGGAGGAGGGGGGGGGATGTCCAAAGTAGGAGGAGGGGGAGGGGATATTAAGAACCAACGAAGTCACAAATTTTATCACCAACCATTACGAACCAGGCGCAACGACCATCATTAGTGTATCCACAGTTGGCCTGAAGATGGCCTACAAGGACCTTTACGTGAGATTCGAGGATAATAAGGAGGCAGGGTTGCTATGGTACGCACACAACATGCTCCTAGACACCCAACAACTTAAGTTTAAGCCGAGTAATATCTGGTCGGTAGATGAAATACTTTCATGTATTTGTATATTATTAAGAAAGAACATTCTGAATAGGGGGGTGGACAAGGATACCCAAGAATGATCACAGCTACTAAAGCAATAGAAGTAGGCCTAGGGATACACATCCAATGATGAATTGGGTAGAAGTGGTGTATGGGAAAAGCAAGAAGTTGAAACACATTCTACAATGGGCAGACCTTGATATAAGAAGGATCAACGTTAATGGTCTGGCCTCCCGCAACCTGGACAAAATCAAAGCCCTATGGGATCTAATAAGGGGGGTGGGGGTTAGATCATGGCCAAACGTAGTCTGCCTACAGGAGACCCACCTTATGGATTCACCAAAACACCACAGGGCACATAAGCAAGTCTGGCCCTTTCATAGCTATCAAGCATTCGCACCTTGTCCGGGAAGTGAAGGGGTGGCAATTTGGATCCCATCGAAATCACGATTCGAAGTACTCTGCTGGGAAAAGGATGAGATGCAAGGGAGATGGGTTAAAGTGTTGGGCATGCTGGAACTATAAATAATATGTATCGTTTCTATATATGCCCTGAACACGACTCGCGAAAGAAGGACTCGAGTTTTTCTGAAAAACTCGAACTAGTACATACTCCGGCCGTCCCTCTTATACTAGCAGGAGACTTCAGTGTCGCACCTGACAGGTGGCTGGACCGATGGAAGGTCCCCCCCCTCACCACGCACAGCGCAAAGGAGGATGAGCGGATGTTGAGAGACATATGTGCCCCCCTTTCGCTCTTTGACACTTTTAGGCGTAGCTACCCTGCTGAGAGAACTTTTACCTGTATCCAAAATAACGATCCTGCCAGACTGTCCAAGTCCCGAATTGATCTAATTTTAGCCTCAGAACAGTTGGGGGGGGGACTCTCGGCGACGACAATCTTGTCGGCCAACCCATATCCTGGTCTAGACCATAGGATGTGCATGGGAGTCTGAACTTTTCGTAAACGGTCGGACCAAGGTTCTAGCTATTATAAACTTAACACTTCTTTCTTAGAACCCAATCATTCCAGAAATACCTATAGCCGGTCTGGACCTTCGGGAAAGAGCACCGCACTCAACGTGATTCACAAATAGCTTGGTTTAACAACGGGTTGTTCTTTTTGGTCAAAAAAAGCAACGAGTTTTCTAAGTATCTGGCCGCCCAGAGACACCAGCACGAATCCGCAATCATTCAAAACTTGGTGGACATAGAACAGGAACAGAACTCGCAGGGGAAGGAAGAAAAGATTGTTGAATTACAAACACGCATACAAGATTTGAAGAATAAATTATTGAAACACACACAGTAGTAATAACAAGGTGCCCAAACAAGAGCGAGGTTATCCAAGTTATCCACCAAAGGAACAATGGACTCTCATTTTTTTAGGCTGGCACGAACACCTATTCAAAGAACCACCATTGAAGCGCTTTATGAACCAAACGCCATGGACTCAGAACCAGCAATTACCACAGCCCGTTGTACAAAAATAACATATGATTACTATAAATACATTTTTTCTTCACATATAAACAAAGCGGATAGGTCATATCATGAGCGCCTTTTGAGTGAATTTCTAGAACCAGTTAATAAAGCCTTGACTCCTGAACAATATGATGCCCTAAAACCCCCTCTCTCGAAACACGAGATATGAGCGGCCCTTCTACAAATGAAGGAGGGAAAAAACCCAGACACCAATGACTTCCCCAAAGAATTTTGGGAAACCACATGGGACTTTATGTGCTAAGACGTCATGGATTTCTACAATGAAGTGTGACTTACAAGGGAGATGGGACAAAGGGTGGGGCAAAAGATTCTAACCCTCATATATAAAAAGGGAGACAAGATGGATATCAGAAACTACAGGTCAATAACGCTACTCACAGTAGTGTACAAAATGTTGTCTAAGACTCTAGCAGAAAGAATAATCCTGGTAATGGAAGACATCATCCATCCTGCTCAAACTGGTTTCATGGAAAACGGGAACATATAAGAAAACATATTGTTGATCCATGAGGTCCTCCAGCTTACGCCCACTCCTAACAAAATGCGGTTCTGATCTTCATCGACTTCGAAAAGGTCTATGACCAGGTGGACTGGTTGTTTCTTGATAGACGTCTAAAAAAAATGAATTCCGGGTCGGATTTCCAACCTTGGATACGAATCCTACACCATAACGCTACCACATGTGTCAAAGTCAACGGAAGTCTCGCACCGCCTTTACACTTGGAGAGATCAGTCCGACAGGGAGATCCAATAACCACTTTTATTTTCCTAGTCATTATGGAGGCACTAACCATCAATCTCTGGGCTAATAAAAATATTACAAAAATACATGTCACACGTATTCCGGAGGACGCAATCCAAGTATGCTTTTTGTTCTCGGATGATCTCACAATAATGACAGAGGCCACACACTGTAACATAGAAGAAATTCAGTGGATGATGGAAAAGTTTGTCAGGGTGTCTGATATGGTAGTTAATTGAAGTTCTAAAACATAGGGCTGGTGGATCCACTACCAAGGGGGGCTCCCGCCAGAGTCACCAATGCTCTCCACGAGTCGCATGGAAACCACTAGAGGCCCCAATAAGAATTTTGGGGGTATCCATGACCACCGAGGGACGACAGCCCATCAACGATGAGTGGATTAGCACTCCGGCCCAACACAAACTTAATAACTGGAGGAACGAACACACATCCCTTTTCGGCCGAGCGCTGGTTATTAATAACGTGATTTTTGTGTCCTTATGGTACAAATCCTTGTTGCGGCCATTAAGCAAAGCAGCCCTTAGAAGCCTGAGGAAAAAGGCAGCAACCTTCCTATGGAAAGGAGATGGGGAGCAAACCAACACAATAAGCCGTGTAGCCTGGGACTCAATTATCCAACCCAAAGCAGGAGGAGGATTGATAATAATTGAACCAGCCACACAGGTCCAAGCCCTTCGTATAAAATGGATTAAGAAGCTTATCTTCGCCCCCCATAGCCCGTGGTGTGTCTTAGCTTTGGAACATTTGGCTCGAATGGCTCCGGAGGCCCCCCATAAGATCCATCCGCTGACATGGTTGGAGGATCGTTTCTAGACAGTCCCGCGCAAACTCCCACAAGTTAGGGACAGGCCGGAAGGAGGGGCTTAATCAATGGATACATTCTGGCCATCCTTGTTGCAAACCTGGCATAATCTCCCGCTCCCAGACAAGAACCACTCCAACTGTTGGGAGGAGGTCCACCGACAACCTCTCTTTGGGAACAGATGGATAACGGACACGAGGGGCTGCGTCATGAAGAGTTCAGCCCTGCCCTTGAAAAGTTGGGTTAGACATGGCATCCTTAGGGTAGGGGATCTCTGGGACCATGACAGGCACGATTGAAAAACAAAGGAACAGATGCGAACATCCTTAAAGTATTGCCACCGTGTGGAAGAACTCTTTGAGAGTCTCATTGAAGTCATCCCACTGGAATGGTATCGGATCCTCAAACATGGCCCTACCTTGAGAATAGGGGATTGGGTGGCATGCACAGGGTCCCCGTTCAGGATCGGCCAGATTCACATGGTCTCACCCCAACTAGTCCTGGTTGAACATAACACCATCACCAAAAAAGGCACCCTCCAACACCTGTCAAATGGACAAATAAAGAGGCAGTGTATCGGGTAAGGGTCTTAGAAACATGGCAGCGATCCGGACTACCGGACCGGGATCCGGCCTGTCTGGAGTCCGGTGTCCGGTGAACCGGTCCGGATACCGGTCCGGGTTCCGAACATTTTTGGCAACGGCCTTTTTTTTTTTCACGGTCCGCGACGTTTCCTCATGACTTGGGCCGCCCACCAAAAATAAGGGCCCGTTTTTTAAGGCCTCGAAGTGAGATCCGGTATCCTGGTAGGGGTCGAAACTTTCCTCTTGTGATTGTTTGTTTTTTTTCCCTTTTTGTTCTTCTGCCCGTTTGAATAGGCTTTCTTCGTTTTGGCGGCCCGGAAGTGAAAGCGGGCTTTGATTTTGAAGTCCTTCGTTGGTGACTTTGGCTGCCCCCCTCCCGGTACGACATTCAAACGTATGCACCCCCGGTACTGCCGCCATCGCCCGAGGGAGGAAGAAGCAGGGCAAGGAGGCAAGCACAGCAGGCAAGGAGCAGACGTGGAGCAGGCACAGCACGCCTAGCAGCGGCCGCAGCAAGCGCAACGTGAGGAGCACAACACAGGGCAGCGCAAGCAGGTCAGTCTCTCCCTCTCTCTCTCTCTCTCTCTCTCTCTCTCTCTCTCTCTCTCTCTCTCTCTCTCTCTCTCTCTCTCTCT
>BFEA01000748.1:64813-80503 GCA_003427395.1 Chara braunii | reverse complement strand
GGGTCTCTTATACACATCTAGATGTGTATAAGAGACAGGGGTTGCGCCGCCACGTGGCGCTTCCCGTTTCCCAAACCCCCTTCCCCAGCGGCCGCCACACGTCCGCGAAGACGCGCGTCCGCGCGGACGCGTTCACGGGGTCGCGGACTTGGTCGCGGCCGCAGACTTGGCCGCGCCTGTCCGCCGCCGAGGGGGATTAATAGGACGGATCGGAGAGGACGGCCACACTTGAATGTGATGGTCTTCTTTCCGACCGGTGTGTTTTTTTGGAAATCTCACTGCATGTCGGGAAAGGAGAAAGGATCAGAGGCGTACTTCAACATTCTGTCGCAGTCAATGAAGTAGGTTGGCGAGAAAGTTGTGGTCGGTGTCATCATGGACAATGCGGCCGTGTGTGCAAGAGCCAGAAGGCTCATGGAGGACACATTTCCCACCATCTTTCATGTACCGTGCGCAGCGCATTGCCTGGACCTCATGTTGCACGACATCGGTCGGACAAATTAAGTGAATGAGGTTGTGGGAAAGGGCAATGGCGTGGTGAAGTTCTTCATGAACCACCAGCGCGTACATGACATCTTCTACGTGCACTCCGGTGGGAGGCAACTGTTGCGGCCTGCTACAATATGGTTCGCTACAAATTTTCATATGCTCGACCTCTTAAGAAAGAAACGCAATGCACTGGTTGCCACAGTCAGGCATGATGCTCGTTGGAAGCCGACCGTCGTACCTCATGCGCAGCGCGACACATTCCACGAGATGGAGGAGATTGTCCTTGATGGAGCGGGCTTTTGGGAGGGCGTCAACAAAGTTATCTCCGCTGTTTATGACATTGTCCTGCTGCTGAAGGTGGTGGACGGCACTATACCCACCAGCAGCAAATTATATGCGAGGATGGACAAGGCAGTGGAAAGATTGCGAGTCAATCTGAAATTGTCAAAGGATGAGCGGGAGGACATCGAGGAAATGATCATGCGCCGATGGAATGCGATGACCACCCCGCTGCATTGTGCAGCATTGTTCTTGGATCCGGAGTACCGCTCGTATGAGCCACACAATGACCCGGAGATCCAAGACGGGTTCTTCACGTGGTTATACACGTGGTTGGGGGGACGCTCGCAGGAGGTGATAGACCAAGTGGAATATGAGGTGGATTGTTGGGTGCAAAACATTGGGAAATTTTCCTCGGAGAAGGCAATGGCAGCGGCACGAAAGCAAAACCCTGCAGCATGTTGGCTTCGGTGATGTACCGAGTTACCGTACTTGCAGCCACATGCCATCCGCATTCTTGGTCAGGGAACATCTGCCTCGGGTTGCGAGAGAAATTGGAGTCTCTTCAAGGCGATCCTCACTCGCCCGCGCAACGACCTGGCCCCCGAAACAATGCAGAAATTGGTGTATTGCAGGTGGAATATGTACCTGCTTGATACCTTGCAGCAGATGCCCTAGATGGGCCAAGATGTGATTGAGTGGGATGACCTGCCCACCGAGGAAGAGCAGAAGGAGCAGGCTGAGCGGGCGAAGTTGGTTGAGCACAGATTGAAGCGGATCGAGTCGAGTGGGGAGGATGTTGCTCCACCTCCAGATGAAGGGGGTGACGAAGGCGGGGACGAGGCTGCTGATCATCGTCGTGAGCCATGTGAGCTGGATGCCATCGAGGATGGGTACGCAGAAGACTGGAGAGGATTAACGAAGGCAGGCATGTATATGGCCTCACGTTCGCATACACAAGCGCGCAAGAAGGCACCGTCTATGGGAACAACAGAGCATATGCGCAAGCATATGAAGAGAGGTGGTGTAGCAGATCCTCGTGGTGTTGCAACAGCAGCGCAGGTTGGGCAGCAAGAAAAACGCGGAAGACGCAGGCCGCGAAAATACAACGTGGCCCCCGAGAATGGAGAAGCTTCGAACTTGGCTGCTATAGAGGGAGTTCAGGAAGAAGGCACAAAAAGCCAAGCACATGCAGAAGAGTGCAGCGACAGCGATAGCGAGGAGGAGAACGAAGGAGAGGGGGGCGGTCTCCAACGAAAGAGACGCCGAGATGGAGGACAATTTGAAGAGGTCACTGGTGTTGCTACATCTGAATATCACACAAGTGATGAAGAACGCCCTATCGGTGAAAAGCGCCGAAAGGAGAGAGAGAGAGAGAGAGAGAGAGAGAGAGAGAGAGAGAGAGAGAGAGAGAGAGAGAGAGAGAGAGAGAAAGAGAGAGAGAGWGAGAGAGAGTAAATTGAGTTTCAACTTCTCATTCACAATTAATGACAAAGAGACATTTTAGGAATGTCTGAACTTTAAAGTTTGAAGTTCGAAGTTCGAACTTCATAGTCTTCACACCTCAAAAAGTTCAAAGTTCAAATTGTTTATAAAAGGTTATGCAAACTTATTCCTAACTTCATGGCAATTTGGTGTTTGTTGAGTTGTTTGCAATTCATGTGGTGTTTGCTGACATTTGACTTTCTTTCAAGAGTAAAGCTATGTTCTTTCACAAGGTATGTTCAATCACTTCGGTGAGGTTTCAAAACGTTTCCCACTCCCCTACTTCCCACATCCCTCATTCACCCCAAGGCTTTTCTGGCGCCACTTGAATTTTTTTTTTTTTTTTTTTTTTTTTTTTTTTAATCCGGACATATGTACCTATCCGGACGGGAATCCGGACATGTCAATCCGGACATGTCCGGATTAACCGGAAAATACCGAAAACCCGGACGGTCGGATTAAACCGGGATTCCTGGTGTCCGGTGTCCGGTGTCCGGATTTGTCCGGTTTGGTTATCCGCCGCTGCCATGCTTAGAAGAGAAAGGACAAAGGGTGACGTACTAGCCCGACAAACCAATCCAGGAGCTGACCTTTGATCCGGTGGAATTAACTTGGCCGCCTCCCCAAAAGAGGGGAACCCCCAAGGTAAACCATATTAGCCTGCACCAATTAACGGTCAAATCCCCCTACAAAATGCTTTGACCTAAACGGTATCTGAAGAATTTGATCAACGGCAGATGGGCTAGGAAGCTGAATGTGGACCGATCCCTCTTATCGCCAATCCAGTGGTTCAAGGAATAAAAATCCAAGCCCATGAAAATCACCTCCCTTCAGTGGCAAATAGCACACCAATGTCTGTCAACCAAGGATTGGTTGGCTGACCGCACAACCCTCGAACAGAGAGGAATGTTGTTCCCTTGGTGTCAACGGTGCCAAAGTCTTTTTCCCCCCCAACAAAAAGCCAGAAACCATTGAGCACATCTTCATGCAATGCCCAATTGCTCAATTTATATGGAGATGTTGAGACCGTATATGGCGGAAGATGGAACCAGACATTCCCTGGCCCTGGTAATGGCAGACCATATTGGTTGGGCATTGCGCGCTTGCAGAAACAGCCTCGACCTTCGTGGGGAATATGTACGGACTGGAAGGAGAGTAGTGATTTGGGCTCTTTGGTGGCAGAGGTGGACCCTGGCCATGGAGAGGGTGCAGGTGGTAGGGGCGGAAGTTATAGAATAGATACAGCAACAAATTCGCCTTGAGCTTACGCAGTGATGGTTGGACACAAGATCTCAATTAGACCTTTTCAAACAAATTGGAGACGTCGGGAGATGGATTACGACTTTTTGCACAGACCGGGTGGGGGGAAAAAGAGAAGGATGGATTGCAAAAATTGAATGGAGTGCGGACAGGGGAGTTGGGCCGTATGATTTGAGGCAAATAAGAGACTATCGTATAATTTTTAAGGACTGGAACAACATAGAGCCCTCCTTCCCTCTACGCCCTCCCTCGAATTTTTCGGACCCCTTTCGTCCTCATGCCCCGTCTCTAACAGAGATTTTGTCTTGAGCGTGATACTCTCCGACTTTCACAAAGCGGAACACCTCCCTGGAGCCCCCTCGGGAGGACCCCGCCAATGTTTTTTTTATATTCTATTTTATGTTGGGGTTGTCAATGCTGACCTTTTGAGTATTGTGGAAGCAACTGAGCACGAGGGTTCTAAATGCAACTGAGCATGAGGGTTCTAAATGCAACTGAGCATGGTTTTGGAGTGAGTTGCTCCTTTGAATAATATCAGTCCCTAGTTGTTTATTTGACGCCCTTCTTATAAGGGTGAAGAGATACAAAAAAGATTGGTTGCCCTGCATGCTCACACAAGGCTACTTCGCTGCATATTACACAGGACCTGCTCAATCAATCCCTTAGGTTTCAAGGCAATCAATGCTGGCAGACTCCATAGCCACTATTTTCATAGGGTCTGCTCAGTCCATCCCCTGTTTTGTAGGGTAATCAATGCTGGCAAATCTCACGGTCACTGTTTTCACCTTCTCAAGATATTTTTCATAGAAGGGACGCTGGAGCCGTTTTCCAGCAGGTGACGCTCCCCACTAATAGATGGAGCTCTCCCCAGGTGTTAGTGGTGTCTGCTCTTACCAGCAACACTAACACTTGTGGGGGGGTGTTTAAAAAAAAAATAAAAAAAATAAAAAAGGGAAAGCAAGGGGGACAACATGTAGAGATTGAAAGGGATTATCAGCTGCATTTTCATGAGTGGACAAAGGTTGACCCTTGCGACCCGTTATGTCCAGCCCAGGAATTCCCAGACCCCAAAAAATATGAAGAACTTCTTCGAGGAGAGCACAACAATTGGGGTCAGGCGAGTAAATGGAAGGAGGCTCCCATTGGTGCCCCCCAGTGGCTCCTTCCATTCTCCTGAGCCTGGCCGCATGTCAGGAGAAGGGCAGGACGCTGGACCTGGTTTCCAGCAACGGGGTCTTTCCCGGACCGTCGCATGATCATGAAATTTCTTATCGTCACCTATGTACTTCTAAAGGACGTTGAGCCTGTTTCTTCGCGAAGATGTATCAATGGGACATTGGACCCGGTTTCCAGCAGGTGTTGCTCCCCAGCAATAGTTGAAGCTTCCCCGATGGTGCTAGAGGTGTGTGCTCTTATCAGCAATCCTATCAGCCGCTCGGGTTGTTTGTAAAAAAAATAAAAATGAATTTAGTCCAAGACCTATGCCCCTGAAAGATGCGGTATTTCGTTGGATCCCCTCAGTGATAGGATGCTTGGCAAAAACACTTCGAACTGAAGTTAGAATCTATGGGACTAGGGGAGGAAGGACTGGAAAACAGCATCCTAGTTGCAAGGTACCATCAGCCTGAGGTACTGTCGTCATACGGAGAGGCACCTGGAAACGATCATCAAAGCAATCCCTCTGGCCTGGTACAGGGTGCTCAAACATGGCCTCACCTTGGAGGCAGAAGACTGGGTGGCTCTTTCAGGGGACATGACACGAATATGCCAGATTCACATGGTGCGGATATCGGATGTTTTGGTGGAATACTACACAATCGGGCCAAGGGGGAGGCTTCACGGCTCTCGCAATCCCTTTGAGTGGTGGGAGAAAGTCGAGTGTTCCGCGTACGAATGCTGCGGGAGTGACATGATATTACAGTCTTTCTTCCCCGAACACCGATAAACGAGCTGACTATTGACCCCGAAGAATGGCAATGGCAGACGGCCCGGGGGCAGCAGCGGCGACCAGTAAAAGACTCCACCTAAACACTCTATCCGTCAGATCCACGTATAGGATGCTTAGACCCAAGAGAGTGTTAAGGGACTGTGATGCCCTAACCTCACGCCCAACGCGACTCCCTGATCGGACTGGGATGGGGGCCCGAAAGTGCGAAAAAGGGGGTGTGCCAAGGATCTTAGGAAAGTGGGGGTGGAGTCCCAGAACAAAACTGAGATCTCGTGTGGTAAGTTTCGGGGGTAAAAGCGCGAAAGGGAAAGTGTTCGCGCGGCGTTTCTGGTTTTTCGAGCAAATAGACCGCCTCTCAGACTTAGTGTAAAGAAATGAAAGCTGCAGACGTCGTGCAACATAAGGCAGATGGCCTGCGCAGCGTATCCCGGGGATAAGAGCTCTATCTTAATCACGTTGTTAGCAGATTTAGACACTTTTGCATTCTCAAACAGAGTCCCCTGTCGTCGATCTCAAGCATGTTTCGTATGCCTTAGGCCCGAGAGATGGGAATGACCATCTCCTCTGGCTTCGCCTTTGTGGTCGGTCGCGGACCTGATGGACAGGGTGCATGCTATGTGTATCGCGTTGTCCGATCAACTGTTGTCGCTGATCGCTACAAACTTCAGAATCAGACGACGAGGGGCTCAACTGGAGGTTGTATGCCCGTCTCTCAAACTCCGTTCGGGTTCGGCGAATGAACCCCAAGGCTTGGTACTTGTTGTCTCGCTGGCACTCAGAACAAGGGGTTCGAGGCCAATAGGGAGGGATAGCGTGCCACGGGATGACGGTGAGGTAATGGAAAGGCAGCACCACTCGGTACGGTGGGCAGTGCGTTATAAGGACGACGACCCCATGCTCTGAGAAGACGTGGCTCGTGTGGGACTCGGGAAATTAGGCTGCGTAAGGAACGGCGTCCAATGCCCTTCCTATATCCCAATCGCACACTGGTTCGTTTCCTCGTTGGTAGGGGAATCTCGGAGGATCAGGGCGGGGCTGAGCGAGAAAGTACACGTTCTTTCGTTCCCAATATTTCTGATTATTCGGGGTCCCGCAAACTTTCTCAGTCCGTAATGCGAAACATCCTGTCAATCCGGTGAAAACACTGTCATGGCCCACGCGCAGCGCTTACAGACACACGTGTAGGCACCGTCCCCTTCGGTCGGGCTTACACTTGCGTGCACAGGATCTGCTCACGACCAAGTGAGGGGCTGGTTCCGGAGGAGCAGGAGTGGGCGTAGGTGATGGCCGATCAGAAGTTGCAATCTGCGTTAGCTTAATTCAAATTTTGTCACTCTCTAGTACCCATCATCATTGCCCCCCCTCTTCCTAAGGCGCAAGTCATGCGCGACCCCTCAGTCCCTCCCGGATAGTCAACTGCGAACAATAAATCACGGGTCCGTACAATCGCGACCTCTGCGTACACATATTTGTTATACCATTACGCCCAAAGTTCTCACTCATGCATTCATCAAACTCATTCGTTTTTAGCGACGATGAGGAATCGACTCGGACAAGAGTGCGTATCTTAGATCGAAAGGAAAGACGACATGCATTCAAACAGAAACCACCGATCATCTTGCAAGAAATTGAGAAGGGCAATCACGTTGCAAACAGAGGGTGAGAATGTACAAGCATTCATCGGACTGTCAACCATGCAAAACTACTAGAGTGGAAAACAAATAATGACGCACACCAAAATGCAAAATAATTCACAGAGAAAATCCGAAGTTGCCACAACAAAATAAGCCAAGGCGGAAATCCAAAATTTATACAGGAAGGTTGGAAGAAGAAGAAACAAAAGGAAAAGACACCATCCCGATCCGTCTCCTCTCTTTCCGTTGCGGGCAGTCCGTCGCCGCCCATCAACACCACGATACCCGCAGTCTGTCACCGCGTATCAACACAGAGTTGTCACCCCGCTTGGTCCAAGCATGCAAGCCAGGTTCGCCCGTGCGCCACAGTCCGTTGTGGCCCCGCACGTCAACCCCACATACTCGACACTAGCTCGTCGGATCGCCCAACTCTCATACTCACTCACCTTCCAAACTTGCTCGTTAGTCGACCCTCACTGATCGCGCTAACCTCGAGATTCTTAGAGAGCGAACGTATCGCGCTTGCGAAATTTATAGCATGCATGCTTGCACGAGGGATATGGGATTAGCCCCAAGTGATGAGAAAAAGAAAAGAGGAAGTGTCTACGTATGCATGTCCAGGCCGCGGCGAGGGGGACGAAGCCACTCTACGCGCATCGATCCGGGCATGCAAACGTGGGAACCACTTAGAACAGAGGAAGAGAGTGTACATGCGAAGACGAGGCAGGAAAGAAGTCAAGAGAAAGGTCATCAAGAACAAGAAGATTACAGTTGCGCTTGCGCCCGCCAAAGACTACAGTTACGCATAGGATTAAGGCGCATATGGAAATCATAGCCCAGATCTTGTCGAGGCACGGCGCGTGCAAGCAAGAAGCGTCGTGCAGCCAAATTACAAGGTGCCTAAATTCCTAGTCTAAATCCTTATTGCAAAAGAAAATTCCGAAAGAAAAACAATTCTGAGAGTCTGCGGGGGCTCGACATTAGTTCGAATTTAAAAACGAAAATTCCCCCGCGCTAATCTCGCCAAAATTCCTGTTGTTTTTAGCAGAACAAGAAAGAAGCTATTGCAACCGTTATTTCTCGCGCTCGTTAGGGTGTGTAGCAGAAAAATTCCCGCAAGAAATGGAAGTTGAAAAAACATTCCATAAAAAAAAAATCCTTCATATTTATAAATTATCATTCCAATGTTTGTCAAATTCTAAAATTTTCAGTTTTATTTGATAAGTTCCCGTCTAAATATGAGCTTTCCTTTCCAACTACATCTATTTATTCAAGATGGAATGGAAGTCTGGACGAGTTTATGAAATGTTTTAATTAAACTTTCATTCTACTACAACAAATATCTTGTAATTTAGATTGAATCAACCTATTTAGGACTAAAAATCCTTACTTAGATTGACAGTCCAATTAAAATATTTCATGAACTCATCCAGACTTTCATTCCATCTCTAGCATGCAGTCTAAATAAGAAGGGATACCCCATTCTTGGAATGAAAGTTCTCAAGTACGACGGAAACTTTTAAAATTGAAATGACATTTTTTAAGATGGAATGAAAATTTAAAATTTTGAAGGTAATTTTACTATAGAATGAATATTTAATTCGGGAAAGTTTTTCTGTTGTGGTCACTCAATCGTCGGCGCGGGACTTTCCCAGCACCAGCCCGACGAGCTCCAACAAAATCGAAAAAGAAGTGAGGGCATCCATACAACTTGCCCAACCGACCCCTGCTTACGCTCCGTCACCCATCAAAGCCCTCCCGTTTCCCCACAGCAGCCTCCCGCAGGAAGTCGTGCGGTTACAAAAGATAGTTCGTCACATCGACACCAAAATTTGGAGTTTTTCATGGTGCACAGGTCATCTGTGGTTCAGACGGGCGGACACCACCGGCCTCCAGTAGGGGACGGGCCCCCAACGACATTGTGTCGTTATTGTTGGCGCGTAAAGGCGTGGGGGTGGTTCTTCAGCTCCGAGGTGGTTCATGTGGCAGGCTTCTCCTCGTGCGTGTCGTCGAGCGTGGTGTCCAACGGTCGACTTTTTATATTTTTTCATCACCAACGTGTGAGAAGTGCCGACAAACTGCAGTTCTCCTTGGCAGCGTGCATTATCGGGCATTGACAGGCGCACAAGAGGAAGCTTTGGTCGATGCATTTCTTGCCTGGTGCGATTCATGCCAGATGCGCTCCGGTGGGTCCCGCTCCTGCTGCTGGCCACTCTTCTCCTGCTCCTTGTGGTCTTGCTGTGCGTGTGTGTCGTCGTGCAGGGTCCAGGGAGCAGACGAAAATGATGCACGGCGAGGAAGGCGACGATGGAAAAGCGGGAAACCTCCAGCGAACAGCACAAACATGCGATCGACTTCGCCACTCCAAACCCGGCGGTAGCGATGCATCGTACACTCGCATATGACCCCACATTGTACAATCATCTGGCACCACAGGAGCAGCCGTTACCAGTGGATCCGAAAGAGGAATGGCTGGAGGATGTGTCCTACACTCTGCCTCTGGGGAGCGGATCTACGCAGGACTGGATGGGGAGCCATTGTGGACAAAGGGAGGCAGAGAGTTCGCCAATCATTCTCGGCAATGCTGAAGGAGGGTATCGATTGTGGACTTGGATTTCGGTTTGTCAAGGGGAACTGCTGCACCAGTTACGAACCCTTGTACATCGAGCCACGTCGCTGCCATGACTGTCGGACAAACGTCTGTGCATGGAGCGAGAGTGGCGAGGCGTGGTGAAAGGTCGTGTTTGGTGAGTGGCAGTGCAAATGAGTGTCGTTCGGCGCCCTCCTTTTTTCGAGGCGCGGGAACATCTGGCGACAAGGTGATGACAGTGTTACCCCCCCCACTCGGCAACGCCCTCACCCCCACCACGTCGAAGGGTGGCCGCACCAGCGGCGAACACGAGCACTACCATGCCAGAAGAAATTGGCAAGCACGTGTGGGAGTCCTGTCACCAACAGATGCGTGGACCGACTGTTGAGAACATAACGAACGGGGTGTGGACGATGCGTGTTGCAAGCGATGCCGATGCGGAGGACACCCGGAGGGCGACTGGTGACGAATCTTCATATTTTTATTGCGAGGACGAAGCGGACGATGCGGAGGAGTTGGAGATTCGACCCCTGGGTGTAGGTCGTAGAGGGAGGGGTGGATGCGGGTGTCAACAGAATCAGGGATCCCGTGGTGGTCGAATATCGAAGGCTCCCGCAGGCGACAAGGGTGGCAAGCATCCGACATGGAATGTTGAGGAGATGCTAAAGCTCGCTCGGGCGAAGCGGGATCAGCAAGCTCATTTCATTGGAATGTCGCACAACGACGGGCGCGTGCACAACAAGGAATGGAAGCTGCAGGACCTGCAGAAACGTTTGGTGGAGGTGTGCGTGAAGAGGACGACCGATGACATTTGGAAGAAGTGCAATAACCTCTTCCAATCGTATAAGAAGGTGCAACGATACTAGAACATCTCCCGGGGGAAAAACTTCTTAAACTTAACGTCTGCGTCGAGAACGGAAGAGGGATTCAACTTCTGAATGGATGAGCAAGTGTACCTTGGGATCGATAAGATCTCTCAAGGCAATAAAACCATCTACCCTGACAACCTCACCGACACGAGCGCCTGTGGAGAAGTGGAGATGTCGGGGGACATGCACCGTCCGCCATCGGTTGAAGGAGAATCCGTCGCCGAGGGAGACACCGGTGATGACAACGACGGAGATGGAGGGTCGGCGCGGGGGTCTAGGTTCGGTGCAGGCAGCACGGGCGGCGCTGGCAAGAGGAAGATCATGCGCCAACAAACGATCAACAACATCGTCGAAGTCATGGAGAAGCACGGTGCATTGATGGCGGACAATGTGGAGGGGGCAAGCAAGCAGCAGTGTTCCATCCTGGAGCTGCAATGCGACAGACTCGAGCGCGAGGTCGACGCCAAGAAGCGGCACTATGAGGCGTCCAACGAGGAGAGCAAGATGATGTGCACTGCGTTGATGGAGATTGCGAAAGACATCAGGGACAGGTCCTGATGCCGCCTCAGCTCTGCGGTCGGTCGTCATGCCAATGCATGTGTTGACATTGCATCCCTCACTTTTCGTCGGTGCCGCAATTATGGTGTTGAGTCTGCACGTCTTCCTTCAAAGGGTGTGGTTCATAGCGTAGTCGAGGGTTGGATTGCTCTCATAGTTGAACGGTTGTGGCCCATGATATATATATATATATATATATATATATGTATACATATACATATATATATATATATCGTCACAAATAGATATATATATATATATACAGGGTCACCAGCCCGTACGTACGGAGGTCCCCAGGCAGACCTCCGTACGTACGGGCGTTCGGGGTCCCGTACGGGGTCCAAACCTGACGGCGTTCGGCCCCCGCCAAAACTTATTTCGGGGCCCAAAAATAATAATTTTTTTTTGAATTTTTTTTGTGAGTTCTTCTTGACGTTAGGTACATGCCTGTAAATTTTCAAGTCATTTGGCCACGCCAAATAAGAATTAAAAATCGCCAAAGATGGCCGTGTCAAAACGTGCTCGCCCACGTATTTTTTTACTTTTTACTTTTTGTTTTCACTTTAGTTTGGGGTCTAAACAATTTTATTATTTTTTTAAACGTTTTTAGTGGGTTTTGTATTATGTGAAGTACACATCTTTAAATTTTCAGGGCATTTATCTATGCCCAAAAAAAAATGAAAAATCGCCAAAGATGGCGGTGTCGAAAACATGCTCGCGCACTCACTAAATTTAATTCTCTTTTTATTTTTATTTATTTTTATTATTAGCATTTGTTTTCCGTATTTTATTTTTATTTCAAATTCGGTAAGGAATTCGGACGTAACGCTCAGGCAAATCTTGTTTAATTTATTTTTCTCCATAACATATCTTGTTTTCAGATTTTTTTGATGACTTTTTTTTTTTTTTTTTTTTTTTTTTTTTTTTTTTTTTTTTTTTTTTGGGTCCGCGTTCGGCCCGAACGGCCGAGCGCATCCCCAAGGGGTCCCATACGTTCGGGCGTTCGGGTTCGGGCGTTCGGCCCGTCCCAAACGCCGGTTACCCTGTATATATATATATATATATATATATATACTTTTGTTCGGTTTTTTAAAGTAGGAAGTTCAAGCCGTCACGTCGGGAGTGCGTTGGGGCAGGGGATGCTCTGTTCAAGCAGTATAAAGGTCAGTGCCAGTCTGCTGCTGCACATGTCCTACGCTTCATAGGTGTTAATTCCTTGTTTCACCTGTGGGCTGTCTTCCACGTTGCTAGGAGCTCATTGTCCCCGCTGTCACTATACACCTGCGCTATCCTCACGGGCGCGTCCATCGGTGGCATAGTACGCAGGCGCTTCATGATCTGTCTGTTCGCCATCGTCCACGCCACGTGGCAGACTCACACTGCATTCATTTGTAGGATGGGCGAGATCGATCGTTAGCGCATGGCGCCACGTGGATAGTCCCAGTTGAAAAGGCGAGACAGCGGATCCGACGAAGGCGGGCCCGAAGTCGAAAAGGTCGTGCGGTGATGGATCAAAGGGTGTGATGGGGGCCAGGGGGGAGAAGATGTCTCAGCCGTGGAGATCCGTTTGACGGGGACGCCGATGCTAGGATTTGGGAGAGATGGCATAGGCAGGGAGCATTTTCAAGGACTAACTGCCCTTAGTGTGCCAAGAATTGCTCATGGTGGTGGAAGTGGAAGCCTGCGCTCTCAAGGGATCGTCATCTGATTCAGCGAGTCAGCACCACAACAGTTTGTGACTTCAACGGCGACGATCGTGTCCACTGTTGAACGTGCAGAAAAAGGACCCGTTCATGTGCCATAAGCGTGCCACGTGGAGCCGTTGAACATTAACATGGTCGACGGGTCGTCGAGGGATGTCGTCTCGTTGCCACATGCAGGAAGCGGTGTTGTCCAATGTCCATTGCCCGAGCACCACTGCGGGGGAAAGGCGAGAAGAACGGAGGCTTGATGAGGCGGGAAGGAAAGACGAGAGGAGGGATGGCACTCTGCGACCGGATGACGAGGACGACGAGTCACTTCGCATGAGGAAGAAAAAAACGCGGTAGGAGGAGTTGGAGGCGAAGTCGAAGTTGTGGACAGACGGGAAGATATTCTGGGGAAGTGGACCTGTTCGCCTGATCGCGGACGCTGTGCACGATTGCACAGACTATTACTGTGCAATCGTCAATGGATTTGCACGCGCCACCTCACCACGTGGCCTCATCATGCCATCCCTCGACGTTCCGTGTTTGCGAATCCAAGATTCTGCGCAGCGAGGCACGGTCCTTGGACGAGCGAGAAGGACGGAGAACGTCGTTATGGGCTTCATCCACGGGTGGATCTTCAGGTCGTCTTCAAGATCCGACGGTTTCGCCTGCGCCGAGTCATGTGCCACCGCTGATTACCCGACAGATCTCACGACAGCAGTTTGGCAGAGCGTGGAGTGGTAGAGGGTAGTGTCGCCTAATGTTGTTTACCACGCGCTCGCTCCGAGATGGACATTCCATTGGTACACAGGGGCCTACATTGAGGACAAGCCTGAGGACGATGACATGGTTTCCCATCAAGAGTCCACAGTTTTTCGTTTGGCGTCCTTCTTTCAGGATGCACTCCGAGACAGCCAATGGTCTAACAACAGAAAGATGCCTTCCGCCTGCTTCTCATCGCGTGCATGGGGATCATGCACATGGGAGGGGACGACATGCGCTCTCACGAAGAGGCGTCGTACTACTCGCAGCTCGTGGCGAAGCCTACGCTCATGGCGGTAGGGTCGCAGTCCTTTAGCTAGCACAGGTATATACTCCAGTCCGCAAATGCAGTTCTGACTCGCCTCGCGAAGCCGCCCTTGATGATGGGTGCGTATTCCAACTACATCCCGAAGCGGGCTTCATGTGGAGTGAGGCTCAACTACCACGCTGGTTTGGCGGACCCTGACGTCGCGGCGAGGATGGATCGGATGGGGATTGGACCTTTCAATGGCGACCGGAAGGAGGACCGAGGCGATGACGAAGAAGGGTCGTGGAAGTGGTGGAGTTGCCAGTCCTGCACGCCGTGCCATCCTTCTTTGGCCATGGACTGGAAAAATCCGCAGTCTTCTGCGGCACGCCCGTCGTCTTAGTTCGTGAATGGGGGGGGGGGGGGGGGGGGGGGGGGTAGGTATGAGGTAGTTATCGTGAAGCGCTTTCACCTTAGTCCGCTAGGTTCGGTCTCTTTCCTAGACGGGCGGTGTGGTGGTCTGTTCGTTCGCCATTGTGCTTGCGTGGATGGAGCGCCGACTTGTTTTTATTCTTGTAGTTGTGTATTGTGACACGTCGCCTACTGCAGCGTATTCATGTGACAGCCGACTGCGGAGGTGGTCGGAAACTTTGTCCTTCCGTTATGTCTTTGCACAACAGTGACAACATTTGTAGTTGTAAATGAAGGTCATGAAATCAATAGCACCTTTTGACAAATACCTTAACAACATCAGTAGAGTCCACGTGTGCGATTGTGTATGCGTTGTTTACAGTGTTTTCTCGCAAATAATATAAACGACCTGCGAAATTTTGTGATTTTTTTTGTTGTTGCTGTTATTTTTTGTTTTGTTTCTTTAATTGCAATCATCCTCTCTCTTGGTAGAAAGGGTTTCTTCGCAGACTTGATTGACTATCTCATCGACTGATCAGTTGATCGACTGCTCTATTGATGGGTTGATCGGTTTGTCGATGGACTGACTGATTGATTGATTTGATTGATCGATAGATTGATTGGTCGATCGATCGATTGATTGATTGATTGATTGATTGATTGGCCGATCAATTGATTGATTGATTGATTGATTGATTGATTGATTGATTGATTGATTGACTGATTGATTGATTGATTGATTGCTGCATTAATTGAGTGATTGTTCGATCGTTCGATCCATTGATTGCCACTGATAGATTGATTGATCGAATGATTGAATGATCAAATGATTGAATGATCAAATGATTGAATGACTGATGGATTAATCGAGTGGATGGTTGATCAATTGATTCCGTGATCGATTGATTCGGTGATGGAATGTTTGAATGATCGATTGATTCGTTGATTAATTGATCAATTGATTGATTGATTGACTGATTGATTGATTGATGGATTGTTCGGTCGAAGGAATATAGTTATGGTGTGCTCATCAATACATATATCGATCACAAGGTTTGTTGCGCTGCGGAATGGCAGTCTGCAAATAAACAAAATGCGCATTTCATAAAACAATGAACAAAACCGTTCACAATTCAAACATTCGATGTGTGTATGCTCGAAAAATAAACCAACGCATGCAAATGGCATTGAACAAAAGATTTCCCACGACACAGCTTCGAACCGTAATTTGTCCACACAGAAAAATCATTGGAGCTGTGACAGAAAGAGATGCAAGGAGACAAACATGTATCAGTGTATACCGCGGTACGAATACGGCCCGTCCGTACGTACGGGCCCCCTGGCGCCCGTACGGCCCGTACGTACGGACTTCGGGCCGTCCGTACTTGGCCTTCCGGAGGGGTGCTGAGGGGGTGGATGGGCTGGGCGGGGGTGGGTGTCAGGGGGTACCCCCCCATTAAAAAAAACAGA
>BFEA01000748.1:54268-62408 GCA_003427395.1 Chara braunii | reverse complement strand
GTCACAGCCCCTCGTTTGTTGTCCTCTTCTCCCTCTCTGCCTACGGTTTACCGGGCAGTTCTATTTGACGATACATATATATATATATATATATATATATATATATATATATCGTCACATATATATATCGTCACAAATATATATATATATATATATATAGTCACAAATATGTACATATATATATATATATATATATTGAAAATTTTCAGAAAACAATGCTGGGAGTCGGCCAGCAATGGTACTACAGGACAGTGCCGCTGGAGCACTACAACACCCCTCGAATCCTGGACATCACCACGTTCGCCCAAGCTACCTCTGTGGGGAGACTTCACACGTTCACTCGCGCTTCATGCACTCTGTCAGCGCTTCGCGCAGGGCCATCGCACAGGGACGATTTAAGTTCTCTGCAATGGGGTGGGGTGGGTGATCCAAGCCGAAATCCATTCGCCGGCGCATGCCATTCGCGTCCACATCCCACAGCAAGTTTTCATCGAAGTCTATGCCAGCATCGAGGAGGATGTTGTGTAGAATGCACACTGATTGAAACTGTTGCGGGAGAGTGTCCACATTCGTTTTGTGTGTGCGGAGGAAAAGCCTCCACATCCCCTTCAGTCTTTTGAAAGCTCTCTCCACTACTCCTCCGGCGACCTTATACTTGTTGTGGAAGCTCTCCTCGTCGGCGCATTGATCGGTCCCTCCGTAACGCACGACGACCCACTCCATAGGAGGATAGTCGTTATCCCCGAGGATGTACTTATGTGTCTTCACCCGAAATGGCAGCACCACGACAGGTCCATGGAAAAGATCCCCCTCCTCCGCACGCGCCCACAAACTGGAAAGTTGAAGCACCTGAATGTCATGGCAGCTCCAGGGATAACCGGCGAAAATGTCTGTCACACGCAAGTCCAAGTCCACCACCACCTGTGCAACAACCGAAAAACAACGCTTCCAATCAAAGTAGTTCTCGGATGGTGCGTTCACCGGCTTAACAACATATATTTGCGTGCAGTCTATGTAGCCATAGCAGTTGGGGAAACCCTTGGCCTCGAAGGCGCACAAAATGACCACCCGCCACAACCCGAAATGCCAAACGATGTTCCCCTGGTACACCCTCAGAAGCGTCAGAGTCATGTCCTCCACCTCAATCAAGCCTGATGCGCGTCCTATGCTGAATGACGATGTGCTGCTCTGGTACATCTTCCCGCTCGCCAAATGATAAAGCTTGTACGCGATGATGTGATCCGGCATCAAAGGCACCCTGTAGAATGTCACCCTCCGCTGCAGATGAGGGGACAACGCCGACACCCTAGGGGACATCCTCAACTTCTCCTTATAGTACCCGTCCACCGGGTCGTCCATCTTCCGGAGATCCTCCCATGTCCCTCCCATCCTTCTCCTCATCCACCACCTTGAAGTCGCCCGCAGGATCACACCGGAGGCCACAACGCAGCAAATTTGCACTATGGATTCTGATAAGGACACACAGTCGAGCGCCTCCATCACTTGTTGCATTAGCTGATGCTGCCTGCGAATGGACAGCCTCATCTTCAGGCAAGCTGTCGTTCTCTGTATGCACTATCGTATGGTGACTTCCGACACAGCTGCAACCACCACATTTCTCTCCAAAGCCGTCAACAATTTGCACCGCCCCGCAGCTCTCCCTCCATCTTCACAACGCGCAATGCGGAACTGCCCATCACTGTTTCGGTCGCCGGCACCCTCGCTCCGATGTCTCCACGTGGACGGGAACGGCAGCAGCACTACCCACGTCTCACAGAGGCCTGACGCGTGCGCTCAGCTATGACTGCCCGCACAATTGTCGCAGACGGCCCGAATAGGAATGTGTAACTCCTGACCGTTGTCGCACTCCGAGACCGTCACCGTCCACGCTGAGTCGGCCCGCGTTCCAATGCCGACGTATTAAGCGATGGCCGCCAGCACTCCTCCGCAGATGTTTCGCTCCGGTGTGCGCTGCACCCAACTCAACAACCCAGGCGTGTATGCGTTTCAGCGAAGGGTTCAAAATTAGAAATTCGAACAGGGATGTTCGCGCCTTTTTTTTTCCCCAGCCCGGAAGGCCTCCCTGACGCCTCTACCAGACCACGCCTGACGACGCACAGACATCCCACCGCGACAACGTACATCCAGCCCCGTGGCGGTGTATATGCGTATGAAATTGGCCGCGGGAGACCTCCAAGGGTTTTCCTTGGGACCCATTGAATTAGGACGCGGTGTAACGACAGCGCCGAAAACTGGAAAATTTTCCAAGGACCTCATCCTAATTCCTGAGGATTTTCAAAGGAGGGTCTCACGAGGCCCCATCTCTGGAAAGTGTTCTTTTCCTTCCGGGTAGTTTGTTGAGGTTTTCCCAGCCTCTCTTTTGGTGTGTGTAATCAAATGAGCCGAGTTTTCTTGTTAAAATATATATATATATATATATATACTAATTTTTATTTTTATTTTATTTTTTTAATTGGTGGAACACTTTGCTTTGTTTTTTTTTTTTTTGAATCGGTGGAACGCTTTGTGCAAGGAAAATGAACAACAGCGAGATGACAGAACCCAGATTGCACAATCACATTCGAAGCTAGAAAGTCCCACAGTATCCAGAAAGTAGCATTGCACCAATAATACACAAACGGAGAATCGTAACACTGAAAACCGAGTGTCAATGCGAGCTTACACTCGTGATCACCAACATAAGAGTTCAGGCCTTCCCCCTACTTGGCGCTCGGCGCCCAGACTACTCCCCACACAGCAACTATCTGCCTACTGATTGACAATGCAACTGTTGACGTCAGCAGCCACCAAAGTACATGAAGATGTCGCCCGATGCAGACCATCGCCAATACCAGGTATGAGCCCTCACATCATCATCCTCATCTCTCTCTCTCTCTCTCTCTCTCTCTCTCTCTCTCTCTCTCTCTCTCTCTCACTCACTCTCTCTCTCTCTCTCTCTCTCTCTCTCTCTCTCTCTCTCTCTCTCTCTCTCCACCTTGTCTTCCCTTTGTACACCCGAAGACCACCCCTGCGCCTTGCTGTACTCCAAGCCCAGCCAGCTATGGACGCCGGGCTATGGCGCTGCCCTCAGCAGTGCCCTTCTTCCCACACGACCGCACGTGCTCAGCACCTTGTCCCTAGAGCTAGCAGCAGCACGCGAGAATCCGTTCCACCAACGCTCCGCAAACTGGCAAGTGCCTGAATGAGCCTCCAGGCAGCGAGCTCTTTCCTATATGGAAAGAGTCTGCCTGTCCTTCGACCTAGCTGGGCTGGGCCTGTGCCCAGAAGCTTCCGGTAGGCTCCAGGTTGCTGGGCCTCTGCCGATGCTGCTGGGCCTCGTTCAGTTCCTCCTCCCAACTGTATGTGTATACCGCTGCGAATGTGGCCCAGGGCCTGTACTTCAGAAAAGGCCTACAAAGCCGTGGAAAAACTTTGCTGCAACCACCTGACACGACACAACTGCCTGAAACCCCAAATACGAAATTGACAGCATTGGGCCTCTCGTGTTTTGTTAGGCCGGCCTTCACTTAGGGCGGGCACGCTTGCATCCTGGGCCCCCTTAGGCCTTCGAAGGAGCCTTATCCTCCCATTTGCATCATCCATTATAAAAATATGTGTGGTGAGAGAGAAATATATGGCTGTCCCCCGACGAGGAGAAGGCAGCTTTTCCAAAAAAAAAAAAAAAAGGGGGCTGATGCCATTTTAGGCGCTGATTCGTGGGGTTGCCGTTTTAGGCGCCGATTTGCCGAGGGAGTTGGAGGAGCATGAAGAGGATTGCGCTAGCGAAGTTCTGTTGGAGGTCTTCTGGTTGGAGATGTTTTCGCCTAAAGTTGAAGATCGAAGATCCTCTCGAGTCTCGAGAGGAACGAAGTGTGTTTGGTACGCATCGTTTGAGGGCTAAGTGGAGTTTTAGGGATATCTCTGTAATTGCCTGTAACAGTTCCCCGACTAGTTTTAGGGATATCTCCGAAATTGCCTGTTTCATCGACTTAGTGTTTTCTTTCCGAGTTGGAGTGCTTTGATTTCTCCTGTGTTTCGATTACTCCCTATCTTAGGTTATGTGTTTTGCAGGATTTGGTCTAGTAGATGTTTTGTAGGATTTTCTTATTTTAGCCTATGTGTTTTGTATGATTTTCTTTTACGTGTTTTGGCCTATGTGTTTTGAAGGATTTCCCTTCCCTTTTTGCTATTCCCTGTTAAACTTTTAGCTTATGTACTTGGTACGATTCCCCTTTCCGGATTTGCTAGGATTACCCTTTCCGTATTTTAGTCTATGTGTGTAGGATGTCCCTTTTCCATGTGTGTCGCTGTGGGTCCTTTCCATGGCTCCTGGGTATTTGGGGCATTGACATGCGTGTTCCTGGGTCGATGTTGACGTTTGGTTACATATACCTTGCTCGAACAAAATGGCCTTTGATTTCCTACGTGGGCAACCCTATTTCACTCTGTTGCTGCTGCTTAGTTCGATGCTTGGTGGGAGATGGGGTGTGTGGGTGGTATTTTCTACGCTGCCAGACTTGAACTACGAACGCATTGGAATTAAGATAGGTGGGCGACCCTAGCTTGCTCTGTTGCCGGCGTTTGGTTCGCAGGGGGGTAATGATGTGGAAATACTTGGATACCCGTGACAGCCTTGTGTTGGGAGTTGGGGGGGGGAGTCTTCTATTCTTTGGACAGGTTGTGTTTTCCTGTCATCTGGAATTGGTAGTTTTTACTTCGTGTGTGTAGGCCCTGTAGGGTGTTGTACGTGGGTTGGTTGTTGGTGGGAATAGAGATTGTTTTCGTGGTACGGCTGGTGCCATGTTAGGGTAAGGAGTATGGAGACTGGGAATTCCAGTCATCTGGAGTCTGTGGTTTTTACTTCGTGTGTGTTGGGTGTTGTACATGGGTTGGCTGTTGGTTGGAAAAGAGATTGCACGTGGGTTGGCTGTAGCCTGTAGGTGGGAATAGAGACTGCTTTCGTAGCAGGGCTGGTGCCGCGTTAGGGTAAAGAGTGCAGAGACTGTGTATGCAGGGATGGGGCTCCGGGCTCCTGGTGGGGCAGGACAACCTGTCGTGCCTGTTTTTGACTATCTTCATTATGTAATTGCCATGGGCATTGGGCCCTGTTAATAAAAGTGCAATTTCGTGAAAAAAAAAAAGAAAAAAAAAAAAGAGAGAAGAAGCAAAAGAACGCTTTGCATCATCCATAGGCTGCAGGTTGGGAGTGCCTCGCCCAGCTCCACGAGACCGTGGCAAATATGTAATGGACGCAAGATCCATTCATCGACTATCAAAAGAATGGTCAGTTTTGTTATTAAAAAGAAAAGAGAGACAGATGAGAGAAATATACATATATACAGGGTCACCAGCCCGTATGTACGGAGGTCACTGGGCCAACCTCCGTACGTACGGGCGTTCGGGGCCCCGTTTGGGGTCCGAACCCGAAGGCATTCGGCCCCCGCCAAAAATTATTTCGGGCCGAAAAAATACGTTTTTTTGTCTGATTTTTTTTTGGTGAGTTCTCTATGATGTGAGGTACATGCCTATAAATGTTGGAGTCATTCTGCTAAGCCAAACAGAAATTAAAAATTGCCAAAGATGGCGGTGGATTCTGTTATTTCGCTAAAATTCTCAGAGCAGCCGCGGACCACAGGAGAGCTTTGCGGAGTGGCTTAGCCCGATGCTGCTTGGGTGAGGCAAGGTGGCGACGTTGCGGGCTGGGTCCGGCGGTGGGCGCCGCCACGGTTGTGTCACCATGCTCAACTGGTCTCATCCGGCCCTGCCGCTCCGGGCTGTGGGTTAGGCGTGGTTATGCTGGCGTGCTGAGTTGAGAGTGCATTGGTGTGCGGGTGTGGCGTGTCTGCAGGAGTATGCTCTTAAACCCGGTACGAAGCTTGACCAGCGTGCTGGAGCACGTTTGATCTTAGGTATGAAGACTTTGATTGTGAAGATGTTGAAGATGCCGTTTTAGGCGCGGTCTCGTGAGGATGTCGTTTTAGGCGTTGATATGTCGTGGGAGTTGGAGGAGCATGAAGAGGATTGCGCTAGTGAATTTCTGTTGAAGATCTTCTGGTTGGACATGTTTTCGTCTGGAAATGAAGATCGAAGATCCTCTTGAGAGGAATACAGTGTGTTTGGCATGCATCATTTGAAGACTTGGTGTGGTTTTATTGTTTGTTTAACCACCAGTACTTGGCCCAGCTATTGGCCGCGCCGCTTTCCGTTAATGCGCCGCGCCTTTAGGACTTCGGGGTACCGGACCTCAATGGCTGGAAGCGCCAGCCAAAACAATTTCGAAACGGTACCCCAGCGCTTCGGCGAAAATCAGCTCGCATGGGCATTCCAGGCTCGGCATCGATAGCTGGGCCAAGTACTGGTGGTTTAATCATGTCCTCTATTCATCCAAAGTTACTACCAACCCTTGCCAATCCATTCTGCCACCGGCGCGGCAGGGGTCTGTGCCCATAGGCCCCAAACTGCTGACAGAGACCCCGCAATACCCACCCACCTCCTCGCGAGTCAAAGCGGATAGCACCTTCCCACACTCTTCATACGAAAACAACAACTCCCACCGCGATGCTGTTTTCACAAACCAGGGAATCACCCCCCCTCCCGTGCGGCAGGGGCCAAAAAGCCCCGCAAAACCCTCCCACCTCCTCGCGAGTTAGGGTAAGTCCCTCCCTCAATTCTGCATGCACCCACTACGGATGCTTCCCCGCCCTCCATGACGAAGCCCCAGTGGAGAAATGCTCACCATTCTACCTCGAGAATTAAGATGACGGCAGGACACCGGCCTATAAGGATGAAATGAATACCTGGCCTAAATTCAACATCTCAGTCGTAATACCCTACCTCCCGCACGGCAGGGGTCGAAGACCCTGCGAACCCACCCACCTCGCGATTTATAGAAAACCACTCCACTAGTCTGCACCTTCTCACAAGGAAGGAAACCCCACCACCCAACCATTAGGCGTTTCTACAGAGCGGCACTCTCTCTTTCATTTCATCGCATGCAAAAGCGCTATACTAAAATCGCAACAAAGTACACAAGTCTAACCAAACGACGAACAAGAAAAACACCAAAAAACACACAAATTACATCAACCCTAGTTTAACACTAAAACTAAACTACAGCTGAAGGCCCAACACTCTCATATGCCGTTCTCTCTCTCTCTCTCTCTCTCTCTCTCTCTCTCTCTCTCTCTCTCTCTTTATTGCGGGACCTAAACAATTTTATTAGAGTTTGATTTTTTTTAGTGAGTTCTGTACTGCGTGAAGTACACACCTGTAAATTTTCAAGATACAAAGAAAAATCGTCAAAGATGGTTGTTAGTGAAAACAGAATCGTGGTGGGAGTTGGTGTTTTTGTAAAGAGGAGTGTGGGGAAGTGCTATCCGCTTTAAATCGCAAGGTGGGTGGGTTTGCGGGGTCTCTGTCAGCAGTTTGGGGCCTGTGGGCACAGACCCCTGCCCTACAGGTGGTACGGCGGATTGGCAGGGGTTGAGAATAACTCGGGATGAATGGTGGACATGTCACGCAGTGCTGACTGCTTGTTTCCTTTGTGGTTTTGGATTGAATTTCGTTTTTCTTTGGTATTTCCTTTTTCACATGATTTCTTAATGGTTGGTGGAATTTAGGTCACTAAATTAGGGTTCACATGAGTATTGTGAACCTGTATAGCTATGCCAACGACTTCCTGATTGGAGTCATCGGACCTAGAGCATTAGCCGATAGAATATGAAGTCTAGTGGCACTATTTCTCTATGTAAGGCTTAGCCTTCCGCCCCTCTTTTCAAAGACGCTCATAACTCAACGAACTGAAGGCTCCCACGGGCCGGCTTTTCTCGGGTTTCTTATCAGCTCCTACAGGCTCTCCCACTTTGTGGCCTTTGAATATCGACGAACATACAATGGGATATATATTTATACATATATGTATTTTTTAACTGTGACAGACCTTTCTTTGTTTCGTGGATGATTTGCTGGCTTGTGATGGGGTGTGAACCGACAGTCTGTAGAGTTTTCCATCTGGTGTGGGTGAGTGGTAATAGGAATATCTGAAAAAACTCTCACCCATATTTTACCATTTCTCCGAAATTTCCTGGTGATGGCACGACGCGCCGCTTCAATTCCTTGATATGATATGCGACCTGCTTCA
>BFEA01000748.1:31411-49245 GCA_003427395.1 Chara braunii | reverse complement strand
CCTCTCTCTCTCTCTCTCTCTCTCTCTCTCTCTCTCTCCATTTCCCATCTCAACTTTTCGTTGACGTCTCGGCGGCTCTTCCAATTTACCTTCAAGATGACGTGTTTTATTTACCGCATGTACGACCACTCGTTCTAGGATGGTAGCAACCTTGAGATCAGCCGGTCGGGATCGAGATCCTGATTCGCGATAATCATACTTATGAACATCATCCACCTCATCACCATCGTCAACATCATCATCATCATCATAGTCATCATCAGTTTCCCCTGATCATCATCGTTCGCGAGAGCAGCTACTTACGAGACAGCCAGTCGAGCTATGCTCCCATTTATTATGCCCCGTTTGGTCATTTATGCCTCTTGTCGACCTCTAGCCTCTTTTTTTTTTTTTTTTTTTTTTTTTTTTTGCCGCTTGCTGATTTATCTTCAAACTCCTTTTGGTCATATGTCCAGCAAAACCAACCGAACCGGCAATCAGCAGCAGCGAAGCCGCTGGCCCTACAGCCGGCTCCATTTTCTGAACACGTCGAAGTGAAGAATCTACCGAGCATTCGGTGAAGAAGCAAGATCATGTCTCCGTCCATAAACGTGAAGAGTCACTCCACAACGACCAAGCCCGCCACCAGCCGGGCATCGAGCACTCAATTGAAATTCTCCCCACGAGAGCGACAAACTCCAGATCAAACCTCCATCACATCCATTCTCAGCACCATGCTTCCCACCCGCGCGACGATCCTTCCTCCTGACGGGCACACAGATAGCCCCCCACTCTTCCCCTCTTCCCTCCATGAAGAGCAATCCAGACCATCTCCTTCAGGCTCCCCATTATCATCATCGTCCTCCTCCTTGTCATCATCGTCGTCCTCCTTTTCGTGATATAAATGGTCCAAATGTAGGCGGAAGGAAGATGATGATGATGACAAGGAGGAGAACGTGCATTTGGACCATTGTCATCACGAAGAGAGAAGGCGGAGAAAAGAGTACAGTCGTGGCGACATCATCTGGGGGCGTAAATCGACGAAAACCCTGCACTGGCAACGTAAATGGGTCGCGACGCCGGAGGGGGCTGATCTGTTCCCTGGAAGGATGATGAAGACGAAGATCTTTGGCTCCCGGCTTCTCTTGCCGCACTCTCTACGAGTTTCACGCCGATCCTCGTAGCCCGTTGCGCGATTGCGCAAATCGTACACAGCTCCAACATGTTCGCTCGCTTGCCGCTCGACGCCCACGGGCAACTAAAACTTACCAACGACCTCACTTATCTACTACGACCTTCCGCGTACTCACAGATGAATTGACTGATTACTGACCGATCAAATAGAATAAGACTCTCGGTCGATCGGATCGATCGGGTCTCGATCAGTCGTCCTATCGATTAGATCCGCCGCCTTCGATCCGTCGTTCTATCGATTAGAGCCGCCGCCCCACGAGGAGGCAACCAACCAACCAACACTCAAAGATCACTGACTGATTGATTACCAACCGATCAAATAGAATAAGGCTCTCGATCAAATGGATCGATCAGGTCTCAATCCCTCGTTCTATCGACTACGACCCCCCCAAGGCGGCAACCAACCAGCCAACCAGATACACAGATCGACCACTGATTTCGAGCGATCGGATAGAGATCGGTTCTCCGTTTATTGATCTGTAAATTACCCAACGAACCAATCAACCAACCAATCAAATACACAGACCGACTGCTGATTTCAAGCGATCGGATACGTAGATTGACTGCCGGTTCTCGCTCGACAGCCGTCAGTTGTTGATGAGCCGAGTAATCAAGATTCAATACTCAACCGACCCACTTTTCAAATACGTAGATTGACCGCTGGTCCTGAGCGATCAAATGGATCGTGACTCACTCCGGTCTCGATCGGTAGATCTGTCGATCAGCGAACGAATTAACCAACTGCGTACACGCAGATCGACCAGTATATTCCGAACGATCCGACTCTCTCGATCGATCGATCTATCGATTGGCTCAGGAATCAAAGCACAGGTCGGTCGCCGACCTCGATCCCTTGATTTATTGATTATCCATTGGAGTAATCTCGGGATCAATCGATTAATCAAAGAATCAATCGATCACGAAACTAACTTTCGAGGGAGTACGACGCGACTCTGTTACTTTACCACAGCAGCACAGCTTCTGTTGTGCCGAACACTCGCGTCGTTTGCGGCATCCGGCCAGAACGACGGCGAGAAAAACCCCGGTAAGCGAGAAGGTCTGTTGTGCCGAACACTCGCGTCGTTTGCGGCATCCGGCCAGAACGACGGCGAGAAAAACCCCGGTAAGCGAGAAGGAAGAAAAGTTTCGCCTCCCTTGGAAGGATCCTTCTTCTTCTTCGTTACGGATATGATTAAATGGCAGATCGAAACCCGACACCCAGCTTGCCAGAGGACGGGTTAGGCTCCACCTGTCAAGAGTACGTGCCCAAGTAGCCAATGTAAACAGCCCTTCCCACCTGTTCCTCCTCTTCCGTCGGGATCTCGCAATCCCACGCCCTCCTCTCAATAAAAGCCATGCTGACCTTTGCTGCACTCTGCAGCAAAGATAACAATGCACACAAGACAATCATCTCTCTCTCTCTCTCTCTCTCTCTCTCTCTCTCTCTCTCTCTCTCTCTCTCTCTCTATCTATCTATCTATCTATCTTTGCCGAATTCAAATGTAAACGATAGAGACTAGCTCAGAGATCGACAGAGTCTGCGAGCTGGTATCAATGAATCTCTACAATGCATAAAGTATGTATAAAAGTAGGGAAAACAGATAGCATATACCCAGCATTTTTAGTGGAGTTCTGAAGCCGTACTCAAGAGCTCGAAGCAGATCAACCGCTTGTCTGCCGGGATCGCATGGAACTCGTAACCAAATGCGAAGCGAAGGCCGAGTGCATCCAACCTACAGACCGTCACAAGCTCTACTTAGAAAAAATTCGACAATCGCTCCAAGGCAATTAAGCAACAAAGCTGCGAAGCTGAAGAGTCCAGAACAAGGCGTTCGACTGCGCTGACGAACCTTCCAGTAGAAGAGACTTTGGACCATCAAATCACAAGGCGGGATAGCCAAGACGAGCAACTCCCTGCCCTCATTGACTAGCGGATCAACGACGAGGAGTATACTGACTTATTAGCAAAAGCTGTTCCTCGAGTATTTCTAGCGGACTGCGGCTTGTCTCTGTTAAACTTCTGTAATGATCGGGAGGGGCCGATGACCATGAGCGAATAGCCAAGAGCCAAGAGCCAAGAGCCAATAGCCAATTAGACAGGAAATCGCCGATAGGGAAGATCGAATGGCCAAGAGCGAATATCCAAGAGCCAAGAGCCAAAAGCCAATACCCAATTAGACGGAAAATCGCCGATAGGGAAGATCGAATGGCCAAGAGCCTAAAGACTGATTAGATCGGGAATTGCCGATAGCCAATAGTCGATAGCCAAGAGCCTAGAGTGATCGATGATAGGGATCAACCTCGTAGCCAATAGCCGATAGCTAACAGCGTGGAGAGATTGATAGTAGCTAATTGAACTATCAATGAACAAACAATCACAAGAATGATAAGTGATCGTTAGTGATCAACCTCGTAACCAATACCCCATAGCCAATAGCCAATAACCAATAGCCGATGGACAAGAGGCTGAACGAGTTGAGAAGAGGTAATTGAACAAGAGAAAACAAATGGGATACTATCGATAAGAAAGGGACCAACCTCGTCCTTGTATCGGTATGATTATAAGAAAGTGCGGAATCTGAGGAGGATGAGGATGATGATGATTGATAGGGAGAAACTTCCGATAGGGTCGGCCACCTGGTAAGGGAGAGTGGAATTCCCAAGCGCGCGCACTCGCAGCAATCTTTCAAGGAACTTGAGGAGTGAAAGGTGTACCTCAGCTCAGAGATCGAGAAGACAGAGAGAACAGTACGACAGGAGAGGAGAGGAGTTGTAATTCAAGCCCAACAAAGGAGTGACTTGTGCGACACTGCCGTCGATACTCGGACACTGTGTAGCGACACAGATCGACACGCAAGAAATCACATGACTTTCATAGGTCTCGAGCCGATCACCATTCGATCACCATTCGCAGCCAGGGCATCTGACTGGCACTCACAATTAACCTATCAACTAATCAATCAACTAATCAATCATCTAATCAATCAACTAATCAATCAACTAATCAATCAACTCGATCGACCCTGATTCTTCCAAAAGTCGCCTACTTGACTTGGCCCTCGCTTGATCCGCACAGCATACGAAACAACCAGTGACGTCCTTCGGACGCAATGCGCGCAATCCTCCAGCCGGCAGCGTTACGCACGCTCGTCGCTCCGCCCGTCCACCCGCTGCTCTGCGCCGTACTCCGCACGATTTACCGAACCCGTCCACCCCCCGCTCTGCACCGTATTCCTGCGATTGACCGCCCGTCCACCCTGCGCTCCCACCAAACGCGCAGGCGCAGGATGAAGCTACGGCAGCGAGAGAGAAGCGGATCCGCGAGAATGCGGAACACAAGGCGATGGCCGAGGGAATCGAATGCGCGAAGATGCGGGTCACGGCGCTGCAGGTCCCTTCTTCCCGTCACTTCCCCCCCCCTTCCCCTTGCTAACGACTCCGCCGCTCCGCCGCTTGCGGCACATACCCCAGACACAACCGTTTTCCCCGCAACCGTCCGCGGCAGCTATCTTCCTACGCCCTGCAAATTGCCCTCGCTCTATCTCTTCAGTCTTTAAAAAGAGGCGTGGGCCCTCGCTCTACCACTCTCCGCATGTGAACAAGACAACAATATACGAACGAATCTTTCCACGATGCAGCCGAAGATTCACTCCCGAGAACCAGGCCCCACTTCGACGGATGGTGCGGTCCTCCCTTCGATCTTCAAAAGGGACGGTCAGCATTGAACAAGTATGGCGGGACTTGTACCACGCGGTGAATTTGGCCTCACGTCCATCCGGCACCAGTTCCCTCTCCATTCCACCCGCTTTTGTCGCCCGCTTCCACTGCCGCAATGCGATTGTTTTACTTTTTGTTTGTTTGTTTCTCCTCGAAGGATTCGAGCCTCGGGCTTCATTTCAAAAATTCGTGGGCATACAGACCGAGCGGCTGGTAATTGTTATCGTTAAACGGCAGGGTGCCGCAAAAATCAATAAATCATGAATTTGCAGAGTGTCCGCCAAATATATATATATCGCCAAATATATATATATATATATATATATAGATATATATATATCGTCACAAATAGAACTGCCCGGTAAACCGTAGGCAGAGAGAGAGAAGAACCCCGTAGCAGCCACATCCGTGCTTCAGCCTCCAATGAGGGAACATGCGGGAGCTGCACCCACAAGCAGGTGCGATACCTCCTACAGCAGGTGGGCGATACCGGCCAGGGGTCAGCCTGTAGCATCAGGACCGAGCTTCTTCGATGGGCCAGTCACTGTGGGCCTTGCCACACCACCCTCGAATCTCGAAAATTCGTGAGTTGGGCACCGCCACACAGCATGGCTCGAAAAAAAAACTCGAAACTGCTCGAGAGCTGTCAGAAAGGCGTTTTCGAGTGCCCTCTGAAAACGATGTTTTCGCCCAGCCTGCAGCGTTGGAGTTTTCCTGATACCACCCCTCCGCGCTCGAGTTCGACGTCCATTTTGAGAGTTGTCAGGCCGTTTTTCGTGATGCCGCCCGTCCGCGCTCGAGTTTGTCCATTTCGAGAGGCCGGTCTAGTGTGCTATGTGGCAAAGGGCCATTTTCTCTCGAAAACCGGCCTCTCGAAAAATCCTGACAGCTCTCGAATATTTTTGAGATTCGAGAGTGGTGTGGTGAGCCCCTGTGCCTCCCCTCCGGTCCACTCCCCCTATGAACATCAGCAATCTCTGCTCAATGCCACTCGGGGGGACCAACGGCATATCTCTAGGTGGCGGGCGCCAAGCTTGCCCAAGAAGGTACATGAGGCCAATGGGGATTAAACCCAAGACTTCCTGAATGCCAATTGCGTGCCTTACCAACTGAGCTAGGCCGCTGGATTATGTCCACCAAATATGGGCCTCGCCGCACTATGACTCCCAAACCTCACGCCCAGCGCGACTTCCTGATCGGAGTAGGATGTGGGCCTGGAAGTGCGAAAAGGGGTGTGCCAAGGATTTTGGGGGAAAGTGGAGTCCCAGGTCAGAACTGAGATCTCCTATGGCAGGGTTTTTCGGGGGCACAAGTGCAATTTGGCAGAGAGGGCAGATCGCCTCTGGTCACGAAGCAGAGGGTACGCGTGGGTTGCTCAGGGTCGGGCGAGCTATTGGTTTCCGGGATGGCGGTTTGCGGGAGGGTCCCTTCGGGGTGGATGGGGCTCCGGTGATTCAGGCCGTCGGGAGTTGCCACGTGGCGCCAGCCGTCGTGCGTTTGGGTTGGGCCTCCGGGATTCCGAGGTCCTTTGATCGCCATGTCGTCGACAGTTTTCGCAGGGCGTACTGGGCCAGTATGAGGCTATGGCTGTCCACGGGACGACGCTGAGTTGGTGATATGGAAGGAGGAGGCGAAAGGGAGGGAAACTGGTGGTGATAACGACAAATCCGGGGTGGATGAAGTAGTAGGTATGATCCGGAGAGGGGAAATCAGAGCACCGAGGTTGCTAGTGGTGGCGCAGTGGAATTCCCGAGGACACAGTCGGTTCTCGGTTAGGCAGGGATATCTCTGTCTGAGGAGTTTGTTTATCCAAGGGGTGAAGTAATCCGGGTCGTATAATGAGTTTGAATTCCAGGATCGTGTCATTGTGTCATCGCCGAGCTACAAGGTGCCTGAGGGCAGGTCCTTGTCGAAGGCGATCGCCTCAAGCAAGCACGTGCAGGCCTCGCAATTGAGCCGCACCTACTCGTGCTTATACGGGACGATGGCTTCGCCCTTAGACGTAGAACTGCCACGTTCGATCAGACAATATCCCCGCAATCGCTAATTCTTTTTTAGATTTGACGAGTCGGCCCACAGGAGCGCGTGTAAGTGCGCAGATCAAGTCGTGCGGCGTTCACTCCGCGTATGCAAGATGCACCCAACGCAACAGCCCGATCAAGAGATCAAAAAAAAAAAAAAAAAAACGAAAGCAGAATTGCTGATTGCGCAAAAACTCCTATCCTACTTACAAGTGCATCAATCAGAAGCAAAGGCAAGGATTCCGACAGAAAGATAACTGACCAAACATTGCATCCATACATTCATTCATTGAACAACGTGCACACATTACATCTGAGATGGAATCATGAAGATAAGTGCGAGCAAGAATCCAAGTCCGAATTCCGAGAAATAGAAAAACGGGCAAACTGCCCGGAGCCGAAATCAAAATTTATCTACACGAGACAGGAGGGAGAAAGGATAAAAGAAACACCAAAACCACGTCAATCAACCTCAGCTCCCTCTTTCTCTCTCTCTCTCTCTCTGATGCGGATAGTCCGTCGTCGCGCACCAACCCACGAAGCCTTCACCCCGCTTAGTCCTCCAGCACCCATCAGGTTCGCTGGCGCCCACAGTCCGTCGTGGCCCGCGTCAACCCCGTGCGTTTGGCACCAGCTCGTCGGGTCGCTCGACTCCTGCTCTACTCACCTCTTACTTCGTTCGTGTGCTGACCATCTCTGATCGCGCAACCCCGAGCTTCCATCTGCTGGTTAAGAGAGCTAACTAATCGCGCAACCGAATTTTATAGTGTGCATGCAATCGCGAAGAACACGGAATTACCAGGACTTAGGAGGGAGATTAGAGAGGGAGTGTCTGCGTTCTGCATAACCGGGCCGCAGCGTGGGGTACGTAGCCACTCTCCACGCATCGATCTGAGCATGCAGTTTGTAGCTACAAACATGCAGCAAAAGAAAGAGAAGGGGGAGGGCGGAAAAGACGAAGCGCAAGAAGAAAGATACAGTTACAATGGCGTCAACCCAAGATTACAGTTACACACCCGATTAAAGGCGCCGACTAATCAGAATTCCGTTGTAGCTGCATAAGGAAGCGCGTAAGCAAAAAGGCGCCGCGCGGCAAAAGAAAGTCCCAATTACAAAATTCCTAAATTCCTAACTAATGTGAAAAAGCAAAAGTACAGGTTCCGAAAGGAAAGTCCGCAATTCCGAGAGTCATCGGGGCTCGACAAAATTCGAAAAAGAATTCAAAAAGAACGAAGCAAATTCCCACGCGATGTCCGCGCCCAAAAGTTCCAAAACCGAACCAAAAAGAAATGACGTCAACATTTATTAATCGTGCGCTTGGCGGCGCGCCGCAAACACAGCCAATCAATCAATCGATCGTCCCGGGACTCACCCGGCTCCGAACCCAACCATTCGAAAAGAGGCGACGAAAACGACAAAGAAACGAGGACACTAATGCAATTTCGCATTCACCCCAATCTCCCGTGATTGGCCCAACCTTCCCAGCTTAGGACCCCTCGTTGCAACCGCGCAGAAAATCGCGCGCTACAGAAAGTGGTTCATCACATATGTGACGCCCAGGGGGTTCCAATATTAGCGAGCTCCTGCTTGCTTGTTGACCCGTGCCGATCGCTCTAATCGGTCGACACGAGGAACCCTTCTTTCTATGCCACTTACCGTTCGAAGGAGTGTGGACGTCATCCAATCGTGGCAACACAACTCTACTACTAATTCCTCAGGGAGGGCCATCAACAATCCAAGTAGGGGATTACACGTGTCGTTGTCATGATGCGTGCCCATCTGTCCTACATCAGCGAGCGTCGGGAAGGGGAAAGGGGAGGCGGTACATGGAGGGGTGGTGAGGGGAAGGGTTGATAGGTAACGGGGGAAGGAAGCTCTCCATTCCGGCCACCGTCTCTGGAAGTTCCTGATAACGAACGATCCAGTGGAAGCGGGGGAATCGGTTACCTGTGTGGGGGAGGGACGCGAGGTAGTCAGGGTAGAGGGTGGTGAAGGTTCGAAAGAGGACCGCTCGAAAGCGATCGTGGTTCTCGCATGCGGGGATAGTCCCCGTAATCATGCAGTATACCTCGATCATATTGTGGCCTCGCCACACGACACTAAGGAAAAGGATATTAAGGCAGAAGACAGGTCGGGCCCATCGGGTGGAAGGGTGGGGATGAACAATGACAACGAGACGGGTAGTGTAGAAGAAGCGGAAGGTATCGATGGGGAAAGGATTGGCGGGGAAGGTGACGCGGGTGGTGATTTGGCGAAAGGAGAGGTGATCAAGGGGACGGCGGGATAAGGACCGGGGATGAAGCCCGATGCCCCGCATCGATACATGGACGAGTTGATGGGCGGTCGGTGGTGGAGGGGGAGGGGGATCTGCTCCGTCGCCGCCTTGCTGGTGCGGCCGAAGTCTCGCCAGCTGTCTCTCCATCCTTGGGCTTAGGCGGCTGTGGGTCCCGGACCAGATCGTCGGTGAGCGGCTGGCCGGCTGCTCTGGCGAATTCCAATGGTCGCTTCCCGACCGCGATTTCTTCCCTCTTCCGTGCCTGGGCCTGCGCCCGAGCCTCGTCGCGCACTTCCTCCTCGAATCCTTCATACTCCTCCTCGTTTTCTTCTTCTTCGTCGTCCTCTTGCTCTTCTTCCTCCTCGTTCTCGAAAGTTGTTCGATCTTGGAAGAAGACGAGGTCGACTTTTTCGTGCGGGTCCAGATACCCACGCTGTGATGGTGGGTTGCGGTCGCTTCCTGGTTCCTCTAAGCACGCCGAACACTGAAGATATGGCGCCAAGGTCCGCGTGAGAACGTGCGGGACCGGGATGTCATCGCTCTGCGAGACGATCTCAAGAGGGAGATCGTCGGCCAGCTGCACGAGGGGGATCGTTAACTCGTGCGTGATCGGTTGGCGGTGATCTGCCGCACCGATCTAAAGAGGAATCCGAGCAAATCGCCTTCCACTTTCGTTCGCCACGCCTGGATGATGAGCAGCTCGAGGTACTCGGCCCACTGGCAGGGATCTCCGTGGGGCGTGAGCCAATAATTCCACTCCGCTGCCAACTGTTGTGCCCACAGCCGGAGCGTCGTCTTGATAAGCCGTATGCCGCAACGGGCCGATGGTGCTGATGTCACCGCTGAAGGCGACCACCGTAGATACGTGGCAGATTCCCGGAGCCGATCGCCGATGAACTCCTACCGCTTCTGCTAAAACAATCGCCCGGGGACTTCCCGCAAAACGAAACTCAGCAGTCGCGTACACTCCCTGGGTACAGAAGAACTGTGCAAGTCGCCGAAGATCTGGATTGAGCCGCGGATGATGAATTTGTCAAATCGCCGAGATGTGACACCGTGGCACCAGCAGAGAATTGTCGAGAGCTCGCTCCATAAAAAAACTTGGCGATGGCGGTGGAGACGGAGTAATGGAAAGAGAACGAGAGGGGGACGGAGAGATAGGCGATAAGCAGTCATCGTCCTCTTCCGCCGCGGAGGAGGAATCAAATGAAGGAGAAGATGGGGAAGGAGGAAGGGGACGAAGGTAGGACACGTGGCGGATGATCCGACGAGCCGATCGGCTGCCGGAGACCTCTGGCGCAAGCTGCACGATGTTCACGTCGTTCAGTCCGAGGTCGATCACGCGGAATCGCCTGAACAATCGTGGTGCTAGCTTACCTTGACGAGCACAATTCCTTACCTGCACGATGTCCCCCAATTTGTACTGGGGCCCCGGACCTGCGTTCCCGTTTCGTGCCTCGTGGCTTCGGACCTGTCGGTCATGGGCCAACTTGGTCATTTTCTGGCGTTTTTGGGCTAACCTGGGGAGGGACCGTTCCATTAACTCTAGGTGCCGCTTGGCCTTGTCTCGCGTTGTGGCCCACGTGGGCCGTCGGTTGAGCATTGATTCGTCGAGGAGGCTTGGTATCGAAACGCAAGCGACGTTATTGGTCCTTAATTGGAAGGGGCTCAGGCCTGTCGATTCGTGGGGCGTTCCGCGATGGACCGCTAGGATGTGGTCGACGATATCGGGCCAGGGCCTCGGGTCCAGTGCCGCGATGTTTCGTCGCAGCGCTGTCTTTATCACCCTATTTACGTTTTCTACTAACCCGTTGGATTGGGACATATGGGGTGCGGTGTTCCGCACAGTGACACAGTGTATGACCAGGTTCCTCAATACTTCCCCTCTAAATTATGCCCCGTTATCGGTCACGATCTCTTCCGTATCCTGGTGCATCCCGAGAAAACGGTTAACATACCGTGCAATTTCGGCGGCTTGTCGCGTGCGACACGGGTAGGCCTCGATCCATTTCGAAGAATGCCCGATAAATACCAACAGGATTAAATATTCACAACTATTAGGACCAGGAGGCACCACAATATCGGTGGTATCTATACTCACCCTCTGGAACGGCCGTTCAACTACTGTATGACCAAGTTGGCGGTTGGATCGGCGCCTTGTCAGCAGCACAGACTTGACAGCTCGCGACGATGAATTTCACATCGTCCCGAATATTGGACCAATACCACTCATTTTTGTCAATTGCTGACTCTGCAATCCGTATGACAATATGGGCTGCCATTTCCTCATGTGTCGTCTTCACCCAGTCGTACCTCATGAATGGATGCGGTACAACCATCCAAGTCTCACTGCCGTCCGTTTTCCGTTTTTCTAACCTACCCCCTATCCATCGATAATCTCGAGCCCTTCGTTAGCCCTCCTCCGATCTTCTTTGGTGAAATTATGGAGGGGGTTACCGACTAAGGTAACAATCAGAGCGATGTCGGTCCATACTTCGACCCTTCGAAATTTCCGGGTCTTTTCCAACCCTTCTGACGTGGCGTCCAGAAAGCGAGCCTCGATCAGGATCTTGTCAACCTGAGACAAGGGGCATAACCATGGTTTACTGTTGCTTGGGTATTAGATGCACGAGCCATGGGCTCATGCGACACGCTACCGACAGTCTATCCATTTCACATACCCTTCCCCGTTAGGACACATGGAGACAGAGTATACGCGAGAAATTGCTTCGCAAAAATAGCAAAATTTATTAGGAAGGGAGATACTAGACGAAGAGGAGATGGGAGAAAGAGGGTTAGTGAGATTACCTCCGACACCCATTACCACCGGTCTGCTTCGTGCCACGTGGGAGAACTGCCACTTGTCCGTATTTCGGCTCGTTTGCCGGTTCTGATTCCTTTCACGGGGTGATTTCCTCGCCCTTCGGTACTTCAGCGGGCCGATGCAGACGTGTCAGTTCGTCCGCGTTGCCGTGCCTTTCTGTCTTCCGATGGACGATGTCGAAGTCGTATTCCTGTAGTCGTACCGCCCATCGTCCAATCATGCCCGTGTAATTAGTGAGCTTCTTTAAAGCCAGCAGGGGCTCATGATTTGTCACGAGGTGGAACTTCTTCCCGTAGAGATACGGATGGAAGTGTTGGATTCCCCAGACTACTGCATAGCATTCGCCTTGGGGAGCTGAGTCATTCCTCCGCTCGTTTGGCACCGTTCGCGATGCATACTCGATGACATGCTCGTGACCATCGTTCCCCTTCTAGGCTAGAATAGCGAAAATAACTTCCGATTGCCAGTCCGTAATAAGAATGAATTGTTTTGAGGGGTCCGGTTGAATCAAAATAGGTACCGTCGCCAGAGCATCTTTGAGGGTTGTGAAGGCCTATTCACACTCCGCGTCCCAACTGAGAGGCTGATCCTTTCGAAACAGATTCGTTAGCGGCCGTGCAATCGTGGCGAAGCCTTTGATGAAATGGTGATAGTCTGAAGCCAACCCCAAGAAGGCTCGAACCTGCGCCAGTGACGTGGGAACAGGGTTTTTTTTCACCGCCACGACCTTTCTCGAGTCAGGCCGCAATCCTCCACGTGTCACGACGTAGCCCAAGAACGAGATTTCCGAAAGGAAGAATTCACTTTTTTCGAGTGCGATCTTGAACCCAGCGTCTCTCACCGCTCCCAGCGTCCACTCAATATGTTGGGCATGTCCGTGATAGGTCTCCGAGTAAACGAGGATGTCGTCCATGTACACAATCACGCAGAAGTTAACCATTCCCTAAGTTAATCGCGTTTTGTTGACGACGTTCAGGAATGTCATGTTTATTGCTCGCTGAAACGTGGCAGGCACGTTACAAATCCCCATCGGACACCGAATTCACTGCCACGTGCCTTCAAACAATACGAAGGCCGTCTTCGACCGATCTTCCTTCTTAACCAGAATGTGATGGAAGCCATGCCGAATATCAAACTTGCTAAAATAATTAGCGCATCCAATCACATCCAGCAAATCATCAATCCGAGGGAGGGGATACACATCCTTAATCGTGATTTCATTCAGCTTGCGATAATCGATGCATATGCGAATTGATTCGTTCTTCTTCCGTACAAACACTACTGGAAATGACCATGGTCTGGTGGCAGGATCGATTTACCCGCTTGCTTCGAATTCGCGAATTCGTTTGAGAGCCTTTTTCCGTTCTATCAGGGAGTATTGGTAAGGCTTGCAGTGGATGGGGGAATGATTCCACGTTTGAATTTCGTGTTGGATAACCAATGACAAGTCAATGTCAGTGTCGGTCACGCTAATCGCTCCTTGATATTCTACTAGAATGTCTACAATCACACAGTGAATCTCGTAAGGTACGTACTGTGGGACATGTAACTCAAATAGCTGATCCCAAAATTTAATCCATACGTTGATCACCTTCATGCTTGCTTGTTTTGCAACATCGGGCGGTGGTGCAGAGATAAACAAATGGTCCGATCGCCAGGAGAATACTGTGACCATCATTTAGGCATCTTCCTCCCAGATGGCCACGTGTCCGTCCGGAGTTATCCCATCACAGATATCCTGCCATGGTACGGTTTTAGCTGCAATTTTGTTTTCGAGTTCATCTGATTCAGTCTCGAGGCGCCCAGGGGATTCCAAAGAACTAGCCTCCGCCACTAGACGTAACAATCGTACTTCTTTTGCGGGTATCAGTAGTGACTTTGGTAGATCTGTAATATCGCAGTAGTGCTTTTTGTCATTGTATCGGGCGAGGAGAGGGGAGATTCCTTCGTACAGGGTTTGAGGGGGTTCCAAAGAATCGACCATCCTCGAAATCTAAACGAGGGGTTCACCCAAAATCATTGCCCTGGTTCTTCGGATATTCCGACTGGTTAGATGCAATGTTTTCGCGATTGTTTTGGGCGGCAGGTAATAAATGCGCTGTCGCGCCAGCCTTAGAATTTTCGGGTCGTTTTCGTCGCTGTTGTCCGCATCCTTTGATGATGGCTCATCGTATGCGGAGTCTTCCCAGGTGATCACACGAAGAGTCCCCACCATCATTGACGAAACTCGCGAGACTGCATTGATGGTAATACGAAGGGTTAGTCTCATAGGAATGACATAGGGCTTTCCTCCCGTATTTCAGAGGATGATTGACCATTGCTCGAAATCCAGGTTCGCTCGTAATGCCACAAGAGCGGGAAGCCCGAAAAGAACGTCGTAGGTATTTACATCCAGCACCATGACATCTCCCAGTGCATGCACCTTTCCCAATCGGAAAGCGACATTGGTCATTCTTCCCACCGTTTTAATCTTCTCTTCATCTGCCGATACGAGCTGATCTTTTTCCGAAAGCATGATCAGGTCGTTTTTCCTACCTGCCCTCTCAAATACTCTCAGCGAGGTAGCCAAAACAGCGGCTCCCGAGTCGATGATTGCATTGTACGGAATGCCCTAGATTTTGATGTCGCATTCCACAGATTTCCAGGGGATGGGTTTAATCCTTAGAAAATGATCGTCTTTCTGTATTAGTCCTACCCGTATTGGATTTGACGTGCCAACCACGTTTTCGTCTGGCGTGGGGCCTTTAGCTTTCATGTTTGGTGTTCGAGCAAGAACGAATCGTTTCCGATTCGCCTTGCAGTGTTGTAACATCCGCTCATTAGCTTGTTCAGAGATCGAGAGCAAATGGCCGATCGGGAGTGGAATCCGATGGTCCAAAGCCCGGATGATGTTCAGTACATCAATTTCCCCAATGACGAAGGTGGGTCCTCCCGACTCCATCTCTTTGGAAGAACGTCACCACTCCGCTAGCTCCTTCTGTTCCGGGGCAGGTCGGATTGTTCCAATCATTCCAAGTCCCGGATAACCAAGCGAAACATACTGATCTACTGGAATGAGCTCAGCAGCCTCTTCCGTGGTTGCTAACGCACTTCCCACTTCTTCCATCTCTTCCATGAGGACACCTACCCTCCCTGGTCCGTTAGCGATGGGGGCCGCTGCCATTGGTGCGATCCCGATCTGCTGTTGCGGGGGTCGGTGGGGGCAGTCACGCGCTAGATGTCTTGGCTGATGGCATGCATAACAGACATTCTGATTGTTCGCGGCTCCCCCGAGAGCAGGCGTCGGGGCCAACCCTTGTTGGATTGGAGGGGCGCGTACTGCGATGGGCCGCATGTTCCTCATCATAGCTTCCAATCGAGCGTTATGCTCCCGTTGTTCCTTTTTGCTTTCCTAGATTAGACTAATCAATGTTTTGGTTAGTTCGAATATGGCAGTAGATTCATTCGATCGTACGGGAGTCTCAATTGGGGGCAGGGGTTCCGTTCGTATAGGCGTCGGCATCACAGGAACAGGGGCACTCGGGATCTCACTTGGAATCGGTCGTTTATGGGCTACCTGTTCCATGTAAGTGACAAGATCCGACACAAACCCCATGTTTTCGAACTTGTTTTGCATCGCAGCCAGTTCGGTTTTTGCCCTTGCGAGTTCAGACGAATCTCCTTCCCTAGAATAGTCTTTTCCTTCCAGGAAGTTCGCCGCAAACTTCCGTTCCATTTCTTCTGCAGCGGCCATGATCTGCTGCAGCGTATGATTGAGTGGGAAAAACTGCTTTCGCAGCTTCGCCCTTATTGTTCGACTGCAGAATCCGTCTATGAACATATCTCTCCCTACTTGCTCACCTCGCTCAGTTTTTACAAGCATTCGGTAGAACCAGTTCCGATACTCTGCAACGGATTCGAGAGGTTTTTGCACTCGGTCCTTGATCATGTAAAGCGCTTGCTCTGGGTGGACGTAATCAAATCGATTCAGAAAGTCTCGTTCGAAGGTCTGAAGATCTACCCATACATAGGAACTGAACTAGTGATGAGTGTCTCCTCCTAATCGAGCGAGGATGTTTACCTGAGCTTCGTTATCGTTATGCTAATGTGCTCGGAGCGTGGCCAACCATGCTCCTGCAAGGTGGTGCGCAGGATGAAATAGATAGAGATCAGGTGGCGTCATGGGAGCCCGTGCTCGTGGGGCGGGTTGATTAGGATTCGGTTGGTTAGCATTCTGCTGCAGATTCGGGTTCAGTTCATTAGCAGCCATGTTGGTTGCCCGTCGATTAACTGATCTGCTTCGGGTAACGATGGGGTCGCATCTATGCGCATTCCAGGGCCGAGGTCGCCCTCGGTTAGCCATATCGCCCAATTAGTGTGCTGTTAATCCTAAAACCCGGCCACGTGTCGGGCTTCGATAGCAACCTCACGCCCAGCGCGACTTCCTGATCGGAGTACGATGTGGGCCTGGAAGTGCGAAAAGGGGTGTGCCAAGGATTTTTGGGGAAAGTGGAGTTCCAGGTCAGAACTGAGATCTCCTATGGCAGGGTTTTTCGGGGGCAGGAGTGCAATTTGGCGGAGAGGGCGGATCGCCTTTGGTCACGAAGCAGAGGGTACGTGTGGGTTGCTCAGGGTCGGGCGAGGCATTAATTTCGGGGACGGCGGTTTGCGGGAGGGTCCCTTCGGGGTGGATGGGGCTCCGGTGATTCAGGCCGTCAGGAGTTGCCACGTGGCGCCGACCGTCGCGTGTTTGGGTTGTGCCTCCGGGATTCCGGGGTCCTTTGATCGCCATGTCGTCGACAGTTTTCGCAGGGCGTACTGGGCCAGTATGAGGCTATGGCTGTCCACGGGACGACGCTGAGTTGGTGATATGGAAGGAGGAGGCGAAAGGGAGGGAAACTGGTGGTGATAACGACAAATCCGGGGTGGATGAAGTAGTAGGTATGATCCGGAGAGGGGAAATCAGAGCACCGAGGTTGCTAGTGGTGGCGCAGTGGAATTCCCGAGGACACAGTCGGTTCTCGGTTAGGCAGGGATATCTCTGTCTGAGGAGTTTGTTTATCCAAGGGGTGAAGTAATCCGGGTCGTATAATGAGTTTGAATTCCAGGATCGTGTCATTGTGTCATCGCCGAGCTACAAGGTGCCTGAGGGCAGGTCCTTGTCGAAGGCGATCGCCTCAAGCAAGCACGTGCAGGCCTCGCAATTGAGCCGCACCTACTCGTGCTTATACGGGACGATGGCTTCGCCCTTAGACGTAGAACTGCCACGTTCGATCAGACAATATCCCCGCAATCGCTAATTCTTTTTTAGATTTGACGAGTCGGCCCACAGGAGCGCGTGTAAGTGCGCAGATCAAGTCGTGCGGCGTTCACTCCGCGTATGCAAGATGCACCCAACGCAACAGCCCGATCAAGAGATCAAAAAAAAAAAAAAAAAAACGAAAGCAGAATTGCTGATTGCGCAAAAACTCCTATCCTACTTACAAGTGCATCAATCAGAAGCAAAGGCAAGGATTCCGACAGAAAGATAACTGACCAAACATTGCATCCATACATTCATTCATTGAACAACGTGCACACATTACATCTGAGATGGAATCATGAAGATAAGTGCGAGCAAGAATCCAAGTCCGAATTCCGAGAAATAGAAAAACGGGCAAACTGCCCGGAGCCGAAATCAAAATTTATCTACACGAGACAGGAGGGAGAAAGGATAAAAGAAACACCAAAACCACGTCAATCAACCTCAGCTCCCTCTTTCTCTCTCTCTCTCTCTCTGATGCGGATAGTCCGTCGTCGCGCACCAACCCACGAAGCCTTCACCCCGCTTAGTCCTCCAGCACCC
>BFEA01000748.1:0-31046 GCA_003427395.1 Chara braunii | reverse complement strand
ATCAAAACATGCAAAACCGAAAAAAATAAAACTGAGGGGGGGGGAGACGAAACGCAAGAAGAAAGATATAGTTACAATGGTGCCAACCCAAGATTACAGTTGCACACCCGATTAAAGGCGCCGACTTATCAGAATTCCGTTGTAGCCGCATAAGGAAGCGCGTAAGCAAAAAGGTGTCGCGCGACAAAAGAAAGTCCTAATTACAAAATTCCTTAATTCCGAACTAATGTGGAAAAGCAAGAGTAGAGGTTCCGGAAGAAAAGTCCGCAATTCCGAGAGCCATCGGGGCTCGACAAAATTCAAAAAAGAATTTAAAAAGAAAATTAAAAAAGAACGAAGCAAATTTCCGCGCGATGTCCGCGCCCAAAAGTTCTGAAACCGAACCAAAAAGAAATGACATCAAAATTTATTAATCGCGCGCTTGGCGGCGCGCCGCAGAGACAGCCAATCAATCAATCGATTGTCCCGGGACTCACCCGACTCCAAACCCAACCATCCAAAAAGAGGCGACGAAAACGACAAAGAAACGAGGACACTGATGCAATTTCGCATTCATCCCAATCTCCTGTAATTGGCCCAACCTTCCCAGCTTAGGACCCCTCATTGCAACCGCGCAGAAAATCGCGCGCTACAGAAAGTGGTTCGTCAGAGCACGGTGCACGAGATGGAAAAAAAAAATGACTTCCTTTTGCGAAGGAGTCGTCGCACAGCACCCACACGACCTCTGTCAGAAGACAAGTCGTGAATGCTATCAGACTCCAAGTGCAAGAGGTTAACATCTTGCGCGAGTCTTCCCTGCCTACAGCGCTCACGAACTCGTAGGTCCTCCACTGGCCGGCTGGGGGCCTCGCCGGATGACACAACTAAAGAAACGAAACGACCACCAAACTCGCGAGGCCTCGCGAGGCCTCGCGAAGCCCGGATCCACCGTTTCGCTTCGCTTTTCGCCTCACCGCCCCACAACACACACGAAAACTCTCACGAGAACGCCCTGGCGAGAGTAGACCAGGATTCGTTTCGCTACAGTCCAAATTTTTAAACGGACCTCGGTTGGAGCAACGCGACACACTCGTTGGATTTCGCAGCTCCTCCAGCCTACCAGCGGAGGGCCTACGAGTTCGCGAGCATTGTAGGTAGGGACGGCCTACGAGTTTCCGTGTGTGCTGTTTACCTCACGAACTTGGAGTCTGACAACATTCACGACTTGTGTTCTGACAAAGGTCGTGTGGGTGTTGTCTGGCGACTCATTCACGAAACGAAGTCGTTTTTTTATTTGTTTCGTGCACCGTGCGGCGACCCCCTGGAAGAGCTGCGAAATCTCACGAGTGTGCCGCGTAGCTCCAACCGAGGTCTATCTGCAAAGTTGGACCATAGCAAAAAGAATCCCGCATGACTCTCGTTTGGCATTCTCGCGAGAGTTTTCGTGTGTGTTGTGGGGCAGTGAGGCGAAAAACGGAGTGAAATGGTGGATTCGGGCTTCGCGTGGCCTCGTGAGTTTGGTGGTCGTTCAAGTTTCGTTAGTTGTGCCGTCCGGTGAGGCCCTATACGTAGTGAATACATATGGCATCACCACACAACTCTCGAAATGTGCAATATGAGAATGAACTTCCTGCTCTAACGTGGCCAGATGCACCCGCCACAATTTTGTCTTTTTCACATTTCGAAAGTGGTGTGGCAGGCCCATATATATATGCTCTGTTTGACGATAGATTATAGGTACATTTATTTATTTATTTTCCCTCAAACCGTTTACTTATTATAGCAGGGCCCAGTGCCCAAGGCAATACGTATAGGGCCTCGCTGCACAACTCTAGACTCTCGAAGTTTTGAGAGTGGGTCTTCGCTGCACTTACTCTCAATTGGGAAACTCTGGAAACCCGATTGAGAGCTGTGTCAGTCAGAAGCCACAATATAACGCCACTCTCGAAACGTCGAAAGTTGCCCGCCTACAAAGAACGAATTTGCAAGTGTCCTCGGGAGTTGCCCGCCGACAGGCTCGTTTTTCGAGAGTGGACCTCTTGTCCCGGCAGCCAGACTTTGTCCCGTAGCGCAGTGGTGCAGCTCTTCTGTCGAGTCAGACGACACCCAGGGTTTCGGGAGTTCATTTGGTGTAAAAGGTTCTATAGTAAGTCCAGCGAAGGCGGTTATTTTGAGAGTCTCGCCTCTCTGACAATGGTAGTCGAACTCTTGAAATATTTCGAGAGTCTAGAGTAGTGCAGCGAGGCCCATATTCTTTTTTCCGTTGAATGAGTGGGGTATGAATTAAGTATTATGGCCAGGGGGTTAGTGCTCGTTTTTCTTTCGCTATAGAACAAGGTAGCCTGTACAACATCTTGGTTTTCACCTAGAACCCGTGCAACAGGGCTTGCATGGCATCCGCTTCAACCATGGTTGAGTGGGGAAGTAGGGGTCAGGTTGTGACGATCGTTTTCTGCGACTGCGTGACTTTCTACGCAAGGCTACTTTGGGGGTTGAAGCGGGATGGTCTGTTGGATTATGTGGGTGCCCTTGCTTTTCTTGTTTTTCGGAATCGAGGTCGGGATAGTCCCACGACAGTTGGTAGTTGATCGCGCCTTAGAGAGCGCGATGGGTAACTGTTGCCATAACTTCTTTTTTGTTCTGCAGTGGGAAATGGGAATTTTGATGTGATCGTCGCGCGGGAAAATCTTTTTCAATTTTCAATTGACGTCGAGGCCCCGTGGGCTCTCAGAAATTGCTTCGTTCCGAATTTCGTTTTGCAATTAGGATTTAGATTAGGAATTTGGGCGCATCTCAATTTCTACTGCACGACGCTTCTTGCTTGCACACGCTTTGCGGCGTCAGGATCTATGCTCTGACTTTCCCGCGCCTTAATCCTTGCGTGTAACTGTAATTTTTGTTTTGGCAGGCGTGATTGCAACTGTAATCCTCTCGTTCTTGATATCTTTTGTGGCGCCCCTGTGCGCCCGTACTTTTCCCCCTGTCCTATTTGCCCGAACGCTTGCATGACCGGCTCGATGTGTGGAGTGTAGCTACGTCCCCCACGTCGCAGCCTGGCCATGCAGACGTAGGCACTTCCTTCCTCCTCCTTCCTTCCCACTCAGGTACAACCCCGGATATCTCGCGCAAGCATGCACGCTATAAATTTCGCAAGCGCGATTAACTCGCTCTCTAAGAATTTTGGAGTTAGGGCGGTCGAGAGGATCGACTAATGAGTGAGAGTTGGAAGGTGAGTGGAGAGTTGGGCGATCCGACGGGTTGGTGCTGGGTATGTGGGGTTGACGTGGGGCCGCAACGGACTGTGGCGCACAGGCGAACCGGGCTTGCATGCTCAGACTAAGCGGGGTGACAACTCTGTGTGGGTGCGAGGCGACGAGCTACACACATCGGGATGGTGTGAAGAAAGAGAGAGAGAGAGAGAGAGAGAGAGAGAGAGAGAGAGAGAGAGAGAGAGAGAGAGAGAGAGAGAGATAGGATGTGTTGTGATGGTGTTTCTCTTGTATTCTTCTGAGCAATTTTGAGAGCAATTTTGGTATCTGGCGCAAGTCGCCCTTATACTTTTGGATCGGCATCTCGGATCTTTCCTTTATTTCTTCTCAGGGACTGATGTGTGATTGTCTCCCCCACTTCCCTTCTCTTTCTATTTGAATCGACAAATCTGATTGGTTGGTCGCCTGCGATCGAATCTTGTGTGATCTCCAGGACGATGGCCAAAGAAGCATTGCAAAAGGATCATCGACTCCTTTTGTTTGAACGTGTGTGTGTATGTGAATCTGGATGCACAGATGTCAGTATGTTTCTGTCTGTGTAAGGATTAGATAAGCATGCTAGATGATTAGATGTCTGTCCCACTATAGGATTATCCACCTTGTGAGTTGTTGGCCTTCATCCACCTGCCTGAAGGACAAGTCATGTGCACATACGAGTAGGCCCGAACGAGGAAGGTCGCTGCTTACACTCATGTCTGCAAAACATCTACTCGGCCCAACTTCCCGAATGGTTGGCTTTCCAACCCGACTTGCAGTATGAATATCAGAATCCCCTTTTGTATAACTGACCGTGAGTGCTTGAGGGATAAGGAATTTCGAGAATATTGGGAACACTTTTGCTTGTCTGCACGATCAATGGCGGAACCTCCAGAATTTTCCTATTTAACGGGGAACAAACGCGTTTGCGAGTGGGATATCGATCAGGCCTTGGGACATATTCCCCATCTCCCCAGTTGTCCTAGCTCATACATGTGTCACGTCGTCGAGGAACCCGGAATCATTATCCTGGGGACCGAATTCGCTCCCTATCACCGCATCCTACCCTATCCCTAACCATCGTCCCATGGCGCGCAATTGCTCCTTCCCCCTTGCTCAGAGTGTCTGCAGGACCATGAGTACCGAGCCTCCGGCTTCATCCTGCGAACTCGCTCGGAGGAAGAACGACGGGCGCACAGCCTTCGGTTGACGCCACCCGCGTCGGATTCTGAGACTTGCGACATTCGACGTCGGCAGATGACCAGCCAGCGGGATATCCATAGCGTCCCAACGGTGCATCAAATACGAGTCCGACCTAGACGACGGAACCACCAGCCAGCGGGATAGCCATAGCATTCCAACGGTGCATCAGATACGAGTCCGACCTAGACGACGAAACCAATGGAGGCGGTAGCTCTTCTTTTCCATTTGCGCCTACCCTCTTGCATTCGCATCCCTGAAACTTGCCACCGGAGATCTCAGCTCCAACCTGGGACTCCACCCCCACTTTCCTAAAATCCTTGGCACACCCCCTTTTCGCACTTCTTGGCCCACTCCCACTCTGATTAGGAAGTCCCGCCGAGCGTGAGTTTGGTATCAGAGCCGCCACGTGGCAGGCCCAAAGATTGTCAATTAGGTAGGATACAAGGAACAATCTGGCAAACATGGGGTGTCCTAGGCAGAGGAACGCGCCACAACGCGATCTTATAGTAACTAGGGGCAGATCGGTAGGTCGACAGGCCGCCAACATGAAACCCAATCCAGGACCAAATGCCAATGCGCTGCAAGGAAGTCCTAATCCTCAAGCTCGCGCACCTGCGACCCTGCCCGATCTGTACCTTTTCGATCCCGCCCATCATCTGGCCAGAGCATGGCTAGCCATGCTGCGAGCTCAGCAATACGACAATGACGAAGCTAGGATTAACATCCCCGCCCGGTTGGGAGGAGACGCCCACCACTGGTTCAGCACTTACGCCCGGGTAGATCTCCCAACCTTCGAGAGGGACTTCCTAAACCGATTTGACTGTATCCACCCTGAACAGGCTTTCTTCATAATTAAAGATCGAGTTCAGAAGCCCCTCGAATCCGTCACTAAATATCGCGGTAGGTTTTATAGGTTGTTTGTCAAGTCAGAGCGGCGCGAGGAGGTCGGGAGGGATTTATTTATCGATGGGCTTCGTAGCCGTGCAATAGGGGCGAAATCGCTAAAGCAGTTCTCCCCAATCAGTCACACCATGCAGCAGATCATGGATGCTGCGGAGGAAATGGAGCAAAAGTTTGCCGTTAACTTCCTTGAAGAGGAAGACCATGCCAAGGAAGGGGACTCTTCAGAATGGGCCAGAGCGAAGGCCGAGTTAGCCGCGCTTCAAAACAAATTTGAGAATATGGGTTTCGTCTCTGGCCCCGTCACTTAACATTTAGAACAAGTAACTAAGAGATCGATACCGGTCACAACCATGGGATTGCCTGTGATGGCTACACCTACGCCTCCCCCTGATACCTTTACGAGGCCAAGCGAATCAAATGTCATATTGGAACTAACTCAAACGCTAGCTAGCTTGATGCAAGAGAGCAAGAAAAAACAACATAAGCATAATGCTCGAATACAATCTTTTATGAGGTCGATGCGCCCCATCCCCATCCGGCCTGCACCTATAGCACAAGGAGCAGCCCCCGCTCAAGCTGTGGGCGGTGCGGTGGCTAATCTAGGCGTCTGTTACACGTTGTGAGGAAACCCGGGGAGGGTTCGCCTGCTCGTTCGCTGAAGCCAGGGGCTGCGGCGTCTGTCACCCGCCGTGCCCACTTCAAAGGTCTTCAGCGACCAGCAGGGTGATGGAGTTTGCTCTGTCTGTCACACGCTTCTTTCTATCTGCTATGTATGAAGGTTCATGCAATCAGTCAATATAAAAGTAAAATAAAATAAACAGACGACCACTCAAACCCACAGATCTGAGATACACACAAATATGGTTGAAATATCAGATACAGTCTAGAGATGTGATGGAACAGCAGGGGGGGCATTCACCAAATTTTCCATTGATGGGGATAGTGTGCCTGCCTATCAAACATGCCCTCCTGATAAGTCTCACGTCCATCTCTGAAGGAGGTACACAATATGACCAGTTTTCACTTTGTTGTTCGAGTAGTAAGCAGGTAACCCAAGTTACCACTTTTAGACACGGGTGGTCATTGTCTTGCCTCCAACCATGATGTCCAAATATTGATGGATTGAAAATCCGAACGGTAAAGCCTTTCGCGTTAAAGTCCCCCTGAAGCGTGTGAAAACGGATCGTCAATTGCTACTCTGTGTGAAAACTTTCGAACTTTCAACTAAGATCACGTCCAAAAGTCCCGTGAAATTTCCATATTGAAGGAAGATCTTTCATCCCCTTCATAGTGGGTGACTTCTCCCTCTCGTGTACACACTCTCTCTCTCTCTCCCTCCCTCTCTCTCTCTCTCTCTCTCTCTCTCTCTCTCTCTTTCTCTCTCTCCCTCTCTCTCTCTCCCTCTCTCTCTCTCTCTTTCTCTCTCCTACGCTGTCACTCTCCCCTCTCTCTCTCTCTGCTGTGCTGTCAGTCTCCCACCTCTCTCTCTCTCTGTTGCGCTGTCACTCTCCCGCCGGTTGGCTCATCACTGGAAATGTACTCCCCCGCTAGCAGCGGGTTACTTGATTGGCAGTTCACTTAAAATGTACTCTCCCGCTGGCAGCGGGTTGCCCGGTCGGCTGATCACTGGAAATGTGCTCCCCCGCTAGCAGCGGGTTACTTCATTGGCTGCTCACTTGAAATGTACTCTCCCGCTGGCAGCGGGTTGCCTGATTAGCAATTCACTTGAAATGTAGTCTCCCACTGGCAGCGGGTTGCCTGATTGGCAATTCACTTGAAATGTACTCTCCCGCTGGCAGCGGATTGTCCGGTTGGCAGACCACTGGAAATGTCCTCTCCTGCTAGAAGCGGGTAGCCTGATTGGCAGCTCACTTGAAATGTACTCTCTCGCTGGCGGCGGGTTGCCTGATTAGCAATTCACTTGAAATATAGTCTTACGCTGGCAGCGGGTTGCCTGATTGGCAATTCATTGGAAATGTACTCTCCCGCTGGCAGCGGATTGCCCGGTTGGTAGACCACTGGAAATTTGCTTTCCCGCTAGCAGCGGGTTGCCTGATTGGCAGCTCACTTGAAATGTACTCTCCCGCTGGCAGCGGGTTGCCTGATTAGCAATTCACTTGAAATGAAGTCTCCCGCTGGCAGCGGGTTGCCTGATTGGCAATTCACTTGAAATGTACTCTCCCGCTGGCAGCGGGTTGCGTGATTGGTAATTCAATCGAACCGTGCGTGTCTGCCAACGCGCTGAGCACAACGCACTCACTCTCGCCGAATATGGACGCCGATCAGTTGAACCTCCTGAGGGTTGTGCACGCCTAGCACACTCCCTGAAAAAGCCTCCCCCTTCCCCACGTCATAGGTGCTAACAGAGCGTCAGATACGCCTGGCACGCCGGTGTTGTCCGCCCACTCCCCGGTCATGGCCGCCGCGATGACCTTTTCCCCCCCTTGTTCGCACTGTACTCCTGGTACTCCCCCGAATAAAAGTCGCCCTCTTCTCCTCGTACGCCACCCCATCCCCCTTCATCATCTGGTCTTCCCTCTATATCCCCCTGCTGGCCCAGCCCACGCCCAACTCGTAGGCGGAGTGGCACCAGCCCTACCAGGCCCTCTGGGAAGGCACCGTAGCAGTGGCTCCCTTGGTTAGTACCGAGGGTTTGGGCCCGTAGGTAATTCCGGTAATAAAGTAAATAGTTTCTGGTCCATGCGTGGAATATCGGTGTCAATTGGACCACCTCGTACCAGCACCGGACCATTAATCATAACGCCACGACCATGTCGCCGTAGAGCCAGACCTTACCAAACTAATAACATAAAAATAACAGCAGTGAGTCCCAGCAGCCCGGACAAAGCCAAGAATCAACATTTGAAATAAAGGGACCGCAAACATGTTGCCCCAGTACAGTACCAGGCATCACACCCAGCCAATAGTCTCAGACCTGCCGCAGGCCGCTCAACCAACTAGTCACCGCAATATTTCACCACACCAAATACCGGACCAAAGAGTGTGCGTGCCGTACCGGTACCAACCTCTGCCTGCACCGGATTAATCCTGGACCCGTGATCAGTCCACAATATGCTGTTCCCGTACCGCACCGACTTCGAACCAGTGGGCGTGTCAGAGTAAGGTATCGAACTGCAGACCAGATCTCGCGCCAAAGTCCACCAGCACCGTGACTGTTCCATATCAGCCCCCAAACCGGACCCAGTCCAGATACTGAACCAGTTACAGTATGCCGCAATCATCTCGAACTGGACTGCCATGCCGTACTTCCGATTAACCAAGCCAATAGTAATCGTACCGAGGTTGCACCAAACTAGTGACCATGCCAAAGTGTCAGGACCAGAACTTAGTAAGCCTGTTCGAAGTCTGACCAAGGCACAGATATAACCCAAGCCTGTTTCACTAAGATTTAGTGTCGACTCTAGCCCTCGCACGACACGCAGCATGCAAGGGAAATCAAACCAGATACGGACCTCGTACACCTAATATCACCCGCTCGTAACAACTGTAAAATCAGGAGAATCGGTTAAAATCCAGGGGAGAATTATAAATAGTAAAAATTTGTACGAATTAATGAAGGAAGATAAATAAATATCTTTTTTTAATCTAAAATTTATCAAGAGCAGAATATTGTAAAATTCATTAAATAATAAAATAATCATTCATTTCTTTTTCTTTTTATCCTTTTTAATCTTTCACCATTTTTTTTATTTTCTTTATTAGATTATATGAAAATTGGAGACTTAATTCCTCATCAATCGGTCAGTCCAAAAATGCCGCGCGGAGGGTAGCTAGCATATTCTTGGCCCCCGACTGGCTGATCTGGAAACGGCCCAGAACAGACGGAAATTGCAAGCCCCAGCTGCGGTAGGCGCGTCCACTCAGATTATCCGAATTTAAGGGTTAGTGCCGACAGTTGGCGGAGGAGAATTTAGGGTCCTTCTTGGAGCCCCTACTTTCGTTCGATCGGTCCGACTACAAACCCCTAAGGATCTTGGCCCGACGCTTTGGGGGAGGCCTAAATTCATAGATTTCGGGTGGCCAACTGCATTTGGCCGCCCGACAGTAGCCCGGACCACTTCTCGACGTCCTCGTCGAGGCTTCCCTGTGCTGGTCAGAGAACTCGCACAAGTCCGAGCGAGACTGCCCGTACACCCCTCTTGTGTCTGCACTTAATCGGCTTTCCTTTACAATTCCGCCTGGTGACTCTAGGGCTTAGAAGATGGCTTCTATCCCTTCTACGGCTCGGTCGCTTGGGTCCCGCTCGAGGAAGGCTCTTACGCCTTTCTTTTTGTCGTGACGGGTGTGGTTTGGGCGGACACCCGCACCTAATTCGGACTCTCCGCTTGGGCCTCCTAAGTACGAAAAGCCACTTTTTCCTCTTTCCTAACACCAAACCCTTCAACTTCTTGGTTTCCACTCTTTTCCTCTTCCTCAAACTCTCTCCTACCTCAAACCGAGTCGACATGGACTCATCTATCATTTTTGTTTTTCCCTTTCTGGTAGGATCTGAGGATGTTGGCGCACGGTTCGAAGATCCCCTTGGCCTGAACAATTTTAACCTGGCGCCGGCTACAGAATCCCTCCACTTAGATCCGTCCAGTTCTGCTATCATATAGGCGCCCAAGTCTACTGCCTCAACCACGCGATAGGGTCCCATCCACCTATTAGCTTCTTTCCCTGACCAAGTCCTTTCCAAAGTGGTGTCGTAAAGAAGAACCATATCCCCTTCACATATCCTCTCCTTCCTAATCCTGACATTCTTATCCCATCTTTCCTTCCCCTTTTCTCTTTCCACCGCTAGCCGATCCGCTGTTGTCATGAGTTTATCCTCCAACCTGTACGCTATCTGTCTCGTTCAAGCTGCTAGAAGCTCCTCGCGCGACATGCGGTCCACCCACTCGACCGTAGTCCAACTGTCGACGTGAAACTCTGTCAGTAAAGGACAATGTCACCCAAACCATAAGGTATAGGGAGGATAACCTGTACTAGCCCGGACCGTGACATTGTCCGCCCAAATTGCATATCTGAAGTATCGCGGCCAGTCACTGTCCTTCCCTCTACACCACTTCGATAAGGATGCAATCAAGGACTGATGACCTCGCTCAACAGTAGAGTTGGATTGAGGGTGGTAGGTCATGGCTATCGATACTCTGGCTCCTGCCCTCTTGAAGACACTCTGGACTTCGTCTGCTAGGAATTCTGCTCCTCTATCCATCACAATCCTACCAACGCAACCGTATCGAGACAAATATTCGAGGACAAAGTTCTTTACTTCTTTGGCCGATTTCGTCCTGATAGGCTTGCCGTCTACAAACCCAGTGAAATCATCCCGTATGTTAACCACGTAATTTAGGGTCCCTACACCTTTAGACATTTTCACTAAGTCAATATGAACCTTCTCTCCTAGTCTGGTAGGATATGATGGATGAAGAGACTCTTTGTACATCACTAGGGCTCTCTTCTGACACTCCTTGCAAGTCAGGCAATACCCCTCTACGTCCTTGTACTTCCCTTCCCAACAGTATAGCCGGCGAACCTTTTCATAGGTGCCTTTCACTCCTCTATGTCCACCTACTACGCCATCGTGGAGCTCCGCTACTATTGATTGCCTCTCCTCACGATCACATACGACACGTAGAGGCATTCTCGATCCAGTAGGTCTACGAAACAGATGCCCTGACCTAAGACAGAATTGTGCTGCCTGCCTCCTAATCTCTGGGTCCGAACTCTCGCCTCCCGATAGGTGTAAACCAATCGCCCGGTATTTTCCCTCATAGAGGTTAACCAGAAAGCGATCAGTCCGCCTCGGCTCAGCTATTGCGAGCGCTCCTGCAAATATCGGTCGCTCTTCCTCTAGCGGAATACGTGGTAATCCATCAGCGACTGCGTTCTTGGTCCCTGAAATTCTTTCGACTGTATAGTCGAAGAGTCGAATCCTAATAAACCACCCCGCGATAGTGGGATCAGTCAAGCTGAAATCCTTTTGTAGAACAGAAGCCTCTCTCCTTAAACTCCTCCTTTAGCGCAATCATGGAAGCCTCCTAGGAGGACCCCCAATCAAACGGCGCCACCTTCGTGAGAAGCAATCTTAGAGGTTCCGCCTTCTCGCCGTAGCGAGGAATAAAGATCCGCCAGTAACCCACGACACCTAGGAACTGACGTATCTCAGTAGGACTGTTCATGGGTGAGTGCCAGTTTAGGAGTTTTTCCAATTTAGCCGGGTCAACTCGTCGACCGTTCTGATCACAAATGAAGTCCAAAATCTTGATCGACGACACCGCCCATCTGCTCTTTGTACCGCTGATCGTAAGATTAGCGTCGTCCAAACGTTCCAGCACAACGTATATGTCGGTGAGGTGTTGTTCCACAAATCTCCGCACTCCAGGCACAACCTCTGTCTCATCCTTTTCCACAGGACATTTGATAGGAAAATCATCCAAGAAGACTTCAACCTTGTTCGGTATGAAGTCTTTTAATACCGCGACCATTGCTCTCTAGAACACAACCACTTCATTGGTCCATCCCATGGGTACGACCATCATCTGGACTAGACCCAGTGGAGTATGCATCGCGGTCACGTGTCTATCCCTTGGGTTTAGTGAAATCTCATCATACCCGGAGGATAAATCACAAACCGAGTAGATAGATCTTCCAGCTGCCCCCTCAGCTAATAGGTCCGCGTGAGGAACCGACCGCGTTTACTTTTCGTAGATCTTGAATCCATCTGATTTTTCCGTTTGGTTTTCGTATGAAGAACCATCTATTAGCGTAGGCACTATCCGATGGTTCCGCTACGTGTGACGCCATCTTTTCTTTTAGAAACGCCACCACTTGCTCTTTCTCCTTCTGAGCATACTTCCACCCAATATCATTCCAGGGCGTATGGGGAATCGTGTAGATCCTAGCTGGTTTAGCATACCTTGGATCAATCCTTCTCCTTTCGGCATCGTTGAACGCTACAACTTTGTCACAGGACTTAAGAACCTCTATCACCCGTTCCCTCTCCTGCGGGGTAAGATTTCCATCTCCAATATCCATTCCTGCTATTCTTTCTGGCGTTAGTCGTTGCGGTTCGTTCTTCTTTTTCTTCTTGATTTCCTTAGCGATTTCTTCTTCGGATATTCCCTCATGCGCAGATCGTCCGCGGCTCACTGCCACTGGCTTGACTTTGTCCGCTACTCGCTTGTGTCTCTTTGGTAGTCCCCCGTACGGGGGTTTACCCTTAAAAAAGACACCGATACAATGCCGACAATCTCCTCGGCTCTATCCTTGGGATACGACACCCCATCTACCTCAAACCTGTCTCTAAGGTCTTCGACTTTCACCAGTCGACCTTTCTCCTCAGTGAGCAGCGGCGTATATCGTTTTTCGCAGAACTGGAGACTCCGATTACTAAACCTCTCTTTTGCCTTAGCTCCTCCGGATAAAACAGCCCTGCTCCTGGGGTCCTTCCCACCGACAGTTTCGAGCAAAATGCGAAGACCATCCGGTCGCTTGATAGACACCATCTGACTTCCGTCAGATCGTTCCGTAATAATCGCGTGTACGCTACTTAGCCAAGTTCGCCCTAGTAGGATATTAGCATTGCAATCCCTGACGGCGAATATCGGCAGAGAGGTCTTAACCCCTTCTACCTCAATGGTCGCGTCATGGCAAACCCCGAACACGTCTTGTTTTGTCTTGACTGCTGTTTCTATCTCGAATCGAATTGATCTATGTAGCTCGAGATCAAATTGTTCCGCAAGCTTCTCATCGAAGATGACTGCCTCGCAGCCATTATCAACTACACCATGAAGAGCCACCTCTCCGTTTATGATCGTTTCGACAGTGCCACTGTCGAGCACATAAAAACGGCCCATGGGGAATCCCCCCTGATCATCAAGAAACTCCGCCCTGTCTGCTCTAGCACTGGCGGCAACGACCTGTCCCTGTTCAGGCGATAAAGGACCCTCCCCTATCATAGGTATGCAAGCCTTTTTGGTGAGACCCAACAACTCTTCACATGCTGGCTTGAAAGCAGCCAGATATTCCAACATAGAACACTGTATTGGTTGCTTAAGAGCCCGTTTCAATGGCTTCGCAGTGTCTATCTCATCCAGAGAACTCTTCATTATGAATTTCTTCTGACCCTGTTTTCGCGGAGACAAAACCCCACCTTCTTCTTTGTTCTCTTCCTTGTCGATCATGACCATGTCTGGGTTAGTCTTTTTGGAAGAAGTCCCCCGCGACGTTTTGGTGGATGCCACCCGAATAGGGGTTTTAGGAGTATCATCCTCAGACTCTATGATTACCTGGACGCTCTGCCCTCTCATGGGCTCCTTACCCTTGCCATCACGCGTCCGTCTAGCCTCCACATTCTCCTTCATCGAAAGAAACATGGAGACATCCCCCATGTCGTCAGCCCACTTGACGTACTTCCGTTCGTTAAGCATCATGATTCCTTTCTCTATGACCTTCCTCAGATCAGGACAATCCCTCTTAAGGTGAGCCTCTGATCAGCAGTACACGCAGGTGTTACGTGGCGTAGGAGGTCTGTCGTCCGGACGTCTGGGGCCTTGACTCCCCGCTATTACGTCTTGACTAGAGTCCCTTCCATTCTTGCCCTATGCCTCATCGCGCCGATCCCGACCTCTAGAGTCCTCTCGACGGTCCCTACCACGCGAATCATCACGATGATCTCTCTCGTCATAACTTTTGGCCTCCTTGTCATATCCAGGACTCCTAGGGTATTCCTCCCTTCTTTGAGGATAGCGCGGACTGTGATAAGCATCATCTCTGCGGTCCGGATAGATCTCAGACTGGTCATTACGACGGCGGTCATCGTCTCTCCCTCCGAAGTCATCATCTCGAGGTCGGGAGAAAGACTCTCGTCTATCTCCATATTGTCGCTCCCTCCTCGGTGGATCAAGTTGCTCCCTCGTTCTATAATCGGCAAGGGTTCTGGGATTCCTTTTCTCGATGTCTCTCCAAGGCCCGGTATCTCTCCTATCCCATCTCAAAGAATAAGGAGAAAGAGTTTCTTTCTCACGATACCCGACTACCTCAGTCTTTGTCGTCATCTCAGAGACTTCCTTTGCTAAGCCTTGAACCACTTGGGTCAATTTCTCTATAGGATCAACCTTAGTTTCCGGTCGGGTCTTAGGCTCATCGAACGTATACTGTCGAGGTGCCCAGGGTCTATCGTCAATATCCGGATACTTCTCGAGCACTAAATCACGCGGGGTAGCTTCCAAGTGTTTTAACTCGCTCCATACTAGGTCCTTGTAATCATCATTCGCTGCTTTGATAGCAAGCTTTAGGACCTCAGAGAACTCGAGCTCATCTCGCGATAGATCCCGCAGAATGCCCTTTTGTTTGCCTTTAGGCAGTCGACAGATAAATATGGTGCATCTTTGCACTTCAGACAACTTGCCGTTTGCCATCAACGCCTTCGACATCTTCTCGAATCTTCTCCCAAAGGTGCAAACACTCTCGTCTTCGCCCTGCGTTAAGGACTTGAGGTCATTAATGGAGTACCTAATCTCCTCATCCTTAAAACGTTGGTAGAGGTTCTCCCTGTAAGTCTTCCATCGCCTATCCCCTGGCTTCTCACTCTTAACTTCACTCACAAGGTTCGAATCAAAATTAAAGGCGAAGTTATCTATAAGATCCTCTTTTGTCCATCGGCTCCGATACCCATGGAGTTTCCACTTGCCAAGATACTCGGAGATCCTGTATCCTCTGAAAACAGGAGGACGCAAATCTAACTCGGTGGGTTGGTACAAAATAATGTACCTATCCCTCTAGTCATCTGAAAGAGTGTGAGACTCTCCAGTCTCCGGGTCGTAATAACGTCTCGGGGGCGTCCTGGCCGACACTCGCTCTCGATCATGCCGGTCTCCATCTCTGAGATATCGGTTTCTTCGCTCCTCTTTCTCCCATTCATCCCTCTTCTCTCTTCGTTCTTGACCGTCTCTTCGCTCCTGTCGTAGGTGATCTGAATGATGCCTATCCTCTCTAACCAACTCACGACTCGATGGTTCGGTCTTACTCTTCCCGCGCATCAGAATCACCACTCGATCGGGACTCTTCTCAGCGGGTACTTCCATCACTCCTGGTTCCCCGTCGTCACCCTACTCTATACACCTCAAAGGTGACTCCCCTCAGATGCGTTCTTTTAGTTCCTTAAGTACTCGAGCAGGCGAGAAATGATACCCAACCGTCGAATACTCAGTGGCATCTCGAGTTGCTCTCATTGTGTCCGATTTCATAAGCGCTCCATGTCGTGTCGTAGGTACCCTCGCAGTAGCCCGGACCTATTGTTTAAGCGGGTTGTCCAGACTTAATACTTGAGCTGACAGCCCGGACCTAATGCTTTGGCCGGGTAATTCCATTACTAGGACTTTCCTGCCTAAAAGGAACTAATTCTGGTCGGAGAGCTATGCCCAAATGAATCTAAGATAGAAAGAAACAGAGAAAAAAACACAAATTTTAAAAATTTTCGGCAGCATCTACCCACCCCGGAGGGTCGGTTTGGACAAAAGCCCTCAGTAAAGCACGCGATTGGCGAAAAACTATCCCCCCTAGAGGGAGGTACCCTAACCCATCATCCTCGGTCCAGAAAAATGGCTGCTCCTCATGCTTGGGCCTCAAGCGAGAGTCTTCCCAGCCACAGGGCACTCCCTCTGAGCTAGGCACAAGGTAGTCTGAAAGGAGGTGTCAAGGTGGCCTAACAGGGAGATCGATCTCCTGACGCAGGCCGACCGAGCCCTTGCGGTTTGGAGTCGGGCCGAAGCCTCACTAATCTCCTCATCCGGGTAGCATAACCAATGCTTGGACTGACCCGTATAGAGACGGGTTCAAAATTCCGGTTCAAACATGGCCCATATCCCTTATTTGAAAAATGTCAAATATAAACCATGTGCTCTATTTGAATACACACTCCGTGGTTACTCGAATATAACTCCTGATGTTATACTCGAATAGAAAGTGCGGTAAGTCCAAATGGAATACGCACTTTGTATTCGAATATAAAGCATGTGTTCTATTCGAGGGTATTTAGAACTTCCCTCTAATCGGTGCGCCGTCAAAATGAATGAATTTCCAGATGATCAGAATCACAAAAATATTTTTAGATGATTTTATTTTAATTTTTAACCATTCGTTTGATATTAATTAGAATTTACCGAAATTAAATAATAATAATTTAAAACTGTTTTGTACGTTTTAATTTCTTCGTGGAGTATCGTATGTCTGTTTTGCACAAGAAATGTGTCAAAAGTTCTGGAAAATTCAGCCGATCAAAATCACTTCCGGCGCTCTTGGCTTGAATCCGCTTAAATCTCGAGTAAAAAAAAATAAAAAAGTATTTTTATTTTAATAATTTAATGGCCCATTTGCAATTAAAATGCTATTCCCAAGTTTCTCTCCGTCCGTTTAACCCGTGGAAGATCTCAAAATTTGCTGACAAACGAATCGACCGAATTTGGTCGGATGTCTACCGGCCAAAATCGCTCGGTTCAGCAGTTAGTAATAAAAGAAGCGAATTATATTATACATAATTTACTTTATATCTAATTAGCTCGGTAGGGTTTAGCACCATTAGGGTTTCTATTTTGTATGTGACCGCATGCGCACCGTAATCCCCAGATCACCACAATTTTTTTTTTTTTGTGGTATCCCTTCAGGTTTAAGGTAAAAAGTTATCGGATTACTTTTTTTTATTTTCCTTCCTTTTAATTTGCATAAAATTCCAAAAGAAAATCACTTTCCTCTTTATTTTCTATTATTTTTTCCATAGCGGTCACCCCTTAGTCGAGCATTACCCGTCCTGATGGTCTATCTGTTAGGGTCATTGGTTCTGTTCGCTCCCAGTTCCCTACCCTCATTGAGCCTGATGACATGTGTTTTCCCCTGTCACTATGTGTGGATGCCCTTAGGAGTTTTCGACCCCTAGGCTGCATTCGCCACCCTYAGAGACCATCCCACCCTTTGGTTTGCGACACACTTCTCATGTGACATACGGTTGTCTTGTTGATTGCTTTGTTGCTCTCAGACTGAGGCTACTGCCTCCAACATTCTAGGATCTAGTTGTCACTACTTTCTGCTTTCCTAGGACATGTTAGTTGCTTTTGCTTTCCTATGACATATATGTTAGTTAGTTGCTTCTACTTTCACTTAGGTTGTTCGCTGTGACATTGTTGTTTTGTGACATTTTATATCCTAGGTTGCATCGTATGGACTCAGCATGGAGCTTGCTCCGCATCCTAGACTACTCAGGTTTTCTTTTCTGTGGTAGAGTTCCGCTTCTTGGCGAAAGCATGTTTGTATCTAGGCGATCCATCACAGGCCGAGGATCGTGTAGCGGACCTCGGGTTGGCCTGTGAGACCAGCCCCTTGGCCTGTTCTCACAGGCCTGTGTTGTATTCGGGGTAGGCCAGTCCAGGCCGATACCTCTGTCGGTACCAGCCAGTCCAGTCCAGTCGCGTCAGTCCGCTGGGGTATACCCCAGCTATTGTCTGTTTTCATTTTCATTCCTCACTTGCACATTTTGGAGTACGTGCGTTGGAGTCTTGCGTGGGGAGCTGTGTTGTGCCATCTTGCTCCCCCCTTCTTCCTCCATCTCCATCTCTGTCACTAGCGGAGCACCACACCTGGTAGGTCCGCTATAGCGGGAGAGTACATTTCAAGTGAGCTGCCAATCAGGCTACCCGCTGCTAGCGGGAGAGCACATTTCCAGTGGTCTGCCAACCGGGCAATCCGCTGCCAGCGGGAGAGTACATTTCAAGTGAATTGCCAATCAGGCAACCCGCTGTCAGCGGGAGACTACATTTCAAGTGAATTGTTAATCAGGCAACCCGCTGCCAGCGGGAGAGTACATTTCAAGTGAGCAGCCAATGAAGTAACCCGCTGCTAGCGGGGGAGCACATTTCCAATGATCTGCCGACCGGGCAACCCGCTGCCAGCGGGAGAGTACATTTCAAGTGAACTGCCAATCAGGTAACCTGCTGCTAGCGGGGGAGTACATTTCCAGTGATCTGCCAACCGGCGGGAGAGTGACAGCGCAGCAGAGAGAGAGAGAGAGTGGGGAGACTGACAGTGCAGCAGAGAGAGAGAGAGAGAGAGNNAGAGAGAGAGAGAGAGAGAGAGAGAGAGAGAGAGAGAGAGAGAGAGAGAGAGAGAGAGAGAGAGAGAGAGAGAGAGTGTACACGAGAGGGAGAAGTCACCCACTATGAAGGGGATGAAAGATCTTCCTTCAATATGGAAATTTTGCGGGATTTTTGGACGTGATCTTAGTTGAAAGTTCGAAAGTTTTCACACAGAGTAGCAATTGACGATCCGTTTTCACACGCTTCAGGGGGACTTCAACACAAAAGGCTTCACCGTTCAAATTTTCAATCCATTAATATTTGGACATCATGGTTAGAGGCAACACAACGACCACCCGTGTCTAAAAGTGGTTAATTGGGTTACCTGCTGTGCCGGACCCGCCGGGATGGCGGTCCGATAGGATGGAGAAGAAGGGTGGACGAAGGAGGAGATAGAGATGGAGCTGGAAGGGACAGCGCAGCTCCGATGCAGACTCCACATGCACGTATTCCAAGATCTGCGAAAGTGAAGAATGATGAAAAACAGACAACTGTTGGGGTATACCCCCAGCGGACTGACTGACTGGACTGGACTGGCCTGGTACCGACAGTGGTACCGGGCAGGACTAGAACAGCACACGGCCTGTGGGGTCAGGCCACGACCTAGTCCCACAGGCCGAACTGGGCAAAYAGCCAAATAGGCCCTAGTTGTAGGCCAGGGCAGATGAAGGTCCGCTGCATGATCCTCAGACCTGTAATGGATCGCAAGAGCCATAAACACGCTGTCCGCAAAAGCAACGGAACTCTGCAATAAAGAAAGTTGAGAAATCTAGGATGCGGAGCAAGCTCCATGCGGAGTCCATTCGATGCATCCTAAACTACATAATGTCAAAGAAAAACAAATGTCTGGTATACATATCCTAGCTAACGGCAGAAAATGAAATGTAGTATGATATAATCCTAAAATCCTGGAGGCAGTGGCCTCAGTGCTGAAAGGAAAATAGCAATACGTCAGAAGATAATGTCATGTCGCTGAACCACTAAGAGTGGGATGGTCTAAGAGGGGGTGAATGCAGCCTAAGAATCGAAACTCCTAAGGGCAGTCACACATGAAGTTGGGATAGGTCATCAGGCTCAAGGTGGGAGAGTGGTAGCGAAACAAAACCAATGACCCTAACAGATAGACCATCAAGGCGGGTAATGCTCGACAAAATGGTGACATCATGCAGGGTCGACCATGAAAAAAGGGGGGAGCCTGGAATAGGGTGGAGATATGCCTAACTGAAGGCATGCAAGGGCCGGCACTAGGGTGATGAGGCCAGTGGGTGAGGGAAACATGCACACAACTCACCGACTGGGGGAGGGGGGAGCTAGATCTGGGAGCAAGGAAGCCAAGATAACGCGACGGTCCCAATGCCTATGCGATACCAAGGGAGAGCCCAACTCAAAGAGACCCAGCTAAGTGAGAACCATCATGCGACAGATGCAAGGGAATGTACAGGGTAGGGTGGTGGCGTGAAGTAGTCACGTCCAAAGTAGCTGAAGCCGATAAGGTAGTTGAAGTCGTTGAAGTGATCGATGACGTCGATGAAGTAGCAGTCGAGTCGATATCAAAGCAGAGCTGCAAAACGCTGACATCGTGAAGAAGCTGATGATGGAGTACCTGATGGTGTGAGTCAGTAGGGGAAAGATAGAGGATGAGAGTATCAGTCATCGTAACGCGAAGGGCGACGATGAGTGCGCTGTGGACACTCGGAGGCGACAGTCTGCGGCTGAGGAATGACCTCAGAGAGAGCGGGGTCGTCCTCATCAATCTCCTCAGCCGGAGGAGGAGGAAGAGGGTCAGTCGGCTGAGCAGGGACAGATATCTCAGCACGACGAGCACGATCATATGCACGCACCAACATCCTGGCATGCTGCAAGTGCTCGAGGGGCTCCCAAGTAGCCTCCTCATCAGGGTAGCCCTTCCAACGCACAAGGTACTCGATGCATGGAGGGGTATCGTCGGTAACTCGACGTGATACGATGTCGGAAACAATGAACTCCTCGTGACCGTCCACCATGATAGGTGGAGGGCGCTCATAAGGGCGTCCGACGAAGCGCTCAGACGGTCTGCGATAAGGACGCAGCAAGGAGACATGGTAAACATCGTGTACGCGAGCATGTCGAAGGTAATCAGGTAGCTTCACACGTAAGCTGACCGGACTAGCGGCAGTATCAGAACCGACGGCCTGAAGGATGCGGCATGGACCGACGAAACGGCGCCTGAACTTGCGAAGTGTATCTGCTTCGAGGTGTAAGTGGCGTGCGTCGACGAGCACATCGTCACCGACTTTGAATGGATGATTCATTCGTGATCGGTTCGCTCGTGCGGCCATGCGAGTCTGAGAGTCGGTTAACTCTCGTGTGCGCGCTTCATAATCGCCGCCATGTGGGCGATCCAGTCGTCAAGCGGAGGGCAACGAGTGTCTGGGCGCAACCGCGATGGTCGTAGAAAATTTGCGGGTACGTGAGGGTGGTAGCCGAGGTCGCAATAGAATGGCGACATCCCCGTGGCTGGCGAAACAGCGTGGTTGTACGCAATCTCCGCGTGGGCTAAGTGTAAGTACCACTGCTGGTCATCCCTAACAAACTTTTGGAGGATATTATCGAGAGTTTTGTTGGTGACCTCAGTCTGACCATCCGTGTGAGGGTGGTAAAACGATGAGAAGCGGAGCTGGGATCCGTACACCTCGTGTAGGCGTCGCCAGAATGTGCTGGTAAAGCGCAGGTCACGGTCGGAGATGATGCTATGAGGTAAGCCGTCATCTCTCACGACTCGGTCGAAGACGATGTCGGTGACCTCATGAGCGCTAATGCGATAGCGGCACGGGACAAAATGTGCACGCTTCGTGAAGCAATCGACGACGACCAAGATAGCATCATGACCACACTTAGTGGGTGGGCGGAGGGGACCAATGAAATCCATCGAGATGGACTGCCAACGACCCTCAGGTATGGGTAGGGGCTGAAGTAACCCATACGGAAGGTGGTTCGCACTGTTCACCTCCTGGCAGGTAGGACACTCCTGGATGTAGGCTTTGACAAAGTCCTTGGACTTCGGCCAGACGTATAGGCGGCAAACACGAGCCAACGTCTTGTGGAAACCCATATGACCGGCAGTTGCCTGATCATGGAACTCTGCTACAGCCTGGACGCGGAGCTGTCAAGTGGAGGGAACGTTGATACGTGGTTCTAGCTAACCAGATCTGCCATGCCAGTACACAAGGCCGTTCTCCCCGAGGGAGTAGGAAGGGACGGTCTTGCCACTCCGCAGTGTTGCGTGGATGACGCGATAATCGGGGCAGTGGCGGTACTAAGTGCGATACGCGTCGATCACCGCCTGATTAACAGTGGTGATGGAGATGGCAGCAAGATGGATGGGTTCCTGATTGTGATCAGGACGGCGAGACAAGGCATCGGCGACGCAGTTTGTTTCACCCTTGATGGGCTGAGTGGTGAAACTGAACTCGGATAAGTCACACCACCAGCGTGTCTGTCGAGGGGAAAGCTTAGGCTTCGTGAAGAAAGCCTGGACAACTGAGTTGTCCGTGCGCACCGTGAAGGGTGCCCCGTGCAGATAATGACGCCAATGCCAGGTAGCATAAACCACTGCGAGAACCTCACGTTCATCGATAGTGTAGTTTATCTCGGCAGGCAGTAGCTGACGGAAGTAGAAAACGATCGGGCGATCCCCAGCACGAGCCTCGACAGTCTCATCCTTCGCGATGGTCGGGGAGTAAGTAAGAGGAGGACTGTCAGTGGAGGAAGTGGTGGGAGGGTAGGCGTCAGTCGAGAAGCAGTGTCAGCAGGAGGGGGAAGGAAAGGAGGAACATGGGGGTAAGGTGAATCTAGAGGAGAGGGAAACACTAGAGAAAGGACAACTCCTACTGCAAAATCTGATGCATCGGTGGTGACGATAAAGGGACGATCAAAATCGGTGAGGCGGAGAAATGACGCACAAGTCACCGCCTTCTTGAGGGCGCGAAAGACGTCCTCGCACATGGGTGTCCAAAACCACGGCAGGTTCTTCCGGAGGAGGGTGGAGGTAAGAACGTAGGAATACCTAGCGTATCCCTAGATAGAATTACTATAGTAGCTGGTGAGGCCTAGGAAACTACGAAGCTGCTTGGCAGATGTGGGGACGGGCCACTCTGCAATAGCAGTGATCTTCGCGTCGTCCATGTGGAGACCGTGGTCAGACACATTTTGTCCAAGGAAGTTCACTTTGCGCTGGGCAAAGCGGCACTTACTGAGCTTGGCATAAAAGTCATGCTTGCGTAAGCGTTGTAGGACATCGCGGAGGTGTCTGAGATGGTCTTCTAAGGTACGACTGTAGACCAAGATGTCGTCCAGGTATACGAGAACGTATTCTTCAAGGATGTCCCTGAAGATGTCGTTCATCGCATTGGTGAGGCCGAATGGCATCACCGTGAACTCGTAGTGGCCGAAGCGCGACCGAAAGATGGTCTTCGGCTGGTCCTCTGTGGCAACGTGGATCTGGTGGTAACCGCTACGAAGATCGATCTTCGTGAAAAAGCGGTTGCCTGCCAGACGGTCAAACAGCTCATCCACGCAAGGCATGGGATAGCTGTTCTTAACCATGTAACAGTTAAGGCCGCAGTAGTCGATGTAGAGGCGAAGAGTTCCGTCTGCTTTGCGAGCAAAGAGGACAGGTGCACCCCAAAGGAAGCTACTGGGCTTAATGAAACCCAGTCGAAGGAGCTCCTCAAGCTGACACTTGAGTTTCGTCGCCTCTGGAATCGAGAGTTGGTATGGTGCCTGATGATGAACACGATAGTCAGGCACGAGCTGGATAAAATGCTCAACACCGCGCATCGGGGGAATCCCGCTGTATGAGAAGTACGGGGGAAAGACGTCGCGGTACTCTCGAATCAGGTCGCGAACGGCGGGCTCTAAGTCTGTCGCGAACCGTGTGAGTTCCTCAGCGTCTGCGTCGTCATGAGACATATATGTGGACTCAACGGTCGGCAGCGCAGGGGCTTGGGACGTGGAGGGGGTATCCGCAGGCTGACGGGTGGATGTGGAGATGGGAGCCGCAAAGATGGAGGAAGGGTCAGGGGGATCGGGCTCCAGTGAGATGAGCTCAACCTCGGGACAGAGTGGATCGTAGCGAAGAAGATCCATGACGTTCACTGAGTAGAATGTGACGTCCTCCTCTCGGATGAAGTGAGCAAACTGACGAGGGGAAGTGAACGCGATGTCTGGGTGGGACCCAGAGGGACGAGGGTCCTGGGGAGGTAGGTCTGGGGGGGTGTCACCCGTGGTTCCAATAAAGGGGACTCGAAGGGTCTGGCCGCACTTCGTTTTGAGAACGAGTGTCTCGGTCGCCCATTCGGCCTCTGTGCTGCGGAACTGGCGAGACCAGGGAGTGCCAAGGACAAAGTCGTACCCAGTCTCCAGCACGTCGAAGTATGCGGAGGAATGGTAGCGCCTAGGCGTCTGGGTACTATCCGATGGCTGGAGAGTGAGGGAGAAGTGGAGGTCGGGGACCTCATGATCGAAGAAGCGCTGCGTCTTGTTATCTCCGAGGGTAACGGAGATAGGAGAGCGAGACCCAGAGGTAGCTAGGCGAGTTTCCTCAACCACTCGGGGGTGAACGAAATCTCCCTGCGAGCCAGAGTCCCATAAAGCGCGATACACCCTTGTAAATATCCCTAGGCGGATAGGGATAATCGGTAGGGTGCGATCAGGATCAAAGAGCAGAGCAAGAAGACGACGCAGGACGTTGACGTGCCTCGTGAGTCGCTCCTGACGAGCCTGCAGAATGCTCAAGTCCAGGAGAGATGACACAACGTCATCGCGAGTCGCCAGCTGAGCGCTACAACGGGCTGTGCGAATGGCGCGACGCGTCGGAAGTCTCGGGGGAGAAGCGCTAGATGTGGCGGTCTGCGGGGAGGCAGACGGTACCTCGACAGACGACGGGCCAGAGAGAACTGCGTCTGTCGTATCCTAAGGGTCCTCTGGTGGGGTAGCCAAAGGGGCAAACCGCGACTCAGTGGTCGAGAAGCTGGCTACGTGCGAGGCCTCAGGGATACACTGCACTGTGGCTAGCTGGGTGGGGCTGGCCGGGCAGGGCCGGGGGGGGACTGAGATCGGCGCTGACGAGAAATGTCAGCGTAGTACCGATCGAGGGCGGTGTGGTATGGACACCTTGAGGAGGTGTATCCATCCTGGCGGCAACGAAGGCAGCCGCATCGGGCCTCGAGGGCGGCACGCTCCTCGGGGGATAGAGCTCCGCGAGGAGGGACAAAACCCTGCGGGAGGTCTATCTGAGGACCTGTGGGTGTGCGGGCGCCAACCTATGCAACCCGACTGCATGCAGGACCCATAGTAGACATGGCCATCTGCAGGCGCTCGGCCATTGGGACAGTGTCGTCATCCAAGTGGTACTGGATGACGTCCCGAAGCTCGATGTCTTCAGGGGCGTCCCCAATGGTAGGATCGAGCTCAGCTGAGGCGTCCTCTCCATACTCGAGAGAACTGTAGTGCCGAGAGAATGGCACCCCAGGTCGAGTCGGGCGACGAAAACGACCAGCAAACGAGGAGCGGCCTCGGGTGGTACCCCGAGACTGGGAGGTGGCGGCTGGCCGCGAAGAGGATGGAGCCACGGAGAAGCGACTGCACATCCTCTGGTACAGACGCGCAGCCTCGTATGCCTGCTCCGCGGAAGAGAATGATCGCCTCCATAGCTCTAGGCGGTAGTCAGTGGGCAGGCTCACAAGGAACCGGTCGGTGAGTGTGACCTCCGGTAGGAACGTCTCGTCACAAACAAGGTGAGTGTCCTGAAACACCCGGATGTGACGCTCCAAGTCGGCCGGTACAGAGGACCTGGACCATCTGGTCTGGGTGACGCGGTCTAAGGCGTTGGTGGCGTCATGACGAGCGCCGAAGCGGTCCTGAAGGAAGGCCGCGAAGTCGGCCAGAGTGGGCACTTCACCCACGCGGAGGTGTTGGGTATAATGATCCTCCCACGCAGTGGAAGGGCTACCTCGCAATTTGGTTGCGAGCACATCGCACCACAACTCCTAACGGGTGGTCGTCATAGTGAGTGTACATGTTGCTATCTGCAACCAGCGAGAGACACGGGATGTGCCATCATACTCGGGAATGTCCGTGGTGCGCACAGGAGGATGTTCACTACGCTGATGGCGGGGGGGGAGAGATCGAGGCGAGTGCACTGCGGTGGCGTAAGTCGACGCCGCTGCTGGGGTGGAGGTGGGGGAAGGCAGTGGGCCGTGGCCGCTGGCTGATAGACTAGCAGACGAGGAGGCAACTACCCCGGGCAGCTGTCCCGGAATAGCCAGGTAAGAGGGAAGAGGCTGAGGAGCAGGTCGAGGGARACGAGCCTGCATCATGGGAACCGAAGGGGTGGTCGAAAAGGAAGGGTGGGCAGCCTGTGATGGGTGAGGCTGTCTCAGAGCGAGAATTTCCCCCTGAGCCTGCACGATGGTGGCCTGTAACGTGGCCACTCGCTGGGTGCGCGGGGTCGGAGGTGGAGGAGGTAGAGTGGGTCTCGTAGAGGGAGGAGGAATCCCAGTCTGGGCGGTCCCCTGTTGTGGGGGTGGGGGGACGAAGGCGGGAAGAAGAGGGCGGAGTCGTATTGCTGCGATCGGTGCGAAAAGCTGGGAAGCAACACCGGGGTGGGTCGATGAAACTGCGGGGCCAGATGGTGGCATCTGGGCCGCAGCACCTGCGGCAGCAGTAGAGACGGTAGGGGCGCCGGGGCCGGAAGAACTGCCGCAACAGACGGGGTGGTCTGAGCGGCAGCAGCACTCGCCACTGGTGCGGGGGAGTGTTGGGCCTGGCCCGCAGAGGAGGGGGAACCACAATGTCTCCGACTCTGGAGTCGTGGGGAGACGGACTCGGAGCCGGTAGGGGATGGGGTATGGGAGCGGTGGGGAGAGTGATGAGGAGAGCCCTTGAGGCAGTTGACGTCAAGGGCAAGCGCATTGATTTGCGCTTGCAACGGTCCAAGCGTACTAAGTTGCGCCTGGATCGCAACGAGGGTGGCATGAAGGTCCATCGTGTCCGCATGGGCCTGACCCTGACCCGCTGGCTGAACGCTCACCTGGGAGGTGGACAGTACCGCGGTAATCTCCTCAAAGGAACTCCCTTCCATGGCCGGAAGGAAAAGGGAGGTAGAGCTCACGGGGGTGTGGGGGGAGAGAGGCCCGCCGGTAAGAGGAAGGGGACCGCGGGAGCGGATTGAGTATGTGTGAGTCGGCTCACCCCAGATTTGGCGGGTCGTGCGTGAGAAGAGCGCGCCAAATCGCTCGAAGGGGGAGGAGCCGTTCGGGTCCAGGGTGCCCGACGGGAGGAGGCGGGAGAGTAGGGGGTTTAGGAGAACCCTAAGCCCTAGAAAAACCCTAAGGCAACCCTAACCGGAGTTTAGGTGGTTAATGGAAGGTGGCGGCAACCTAATCAAGAAAAGAAAATAATAACTATGGAGGGGAGGGAGAATAGAGTAAACAATGGATTTTCGAGATAAAAAAAAAAAAAAAATAAAAATAAAAATAAATAAATAAATAAAATGTAAAGAGTGAGGAGAGAGAGAATATTTATTTTTTTTGGAATTTTCGGCAGCATTTTCCCACCCCGCATGGGGTCAAAAATGTGCCAAGAGGAACGAAAGTGCAAGAGGGACACACTAACTTTCAAAATGCCGCAAATTAAAATTTTCAGAAAAAAATAAATAAATGAGTAAATAAATAAATAAATAAGGAGGTGGAAGAGAGTAAAGGGAAGCTAAGTTTTGGAATGTTTTCAAAAATTTCGGCAGCATTTCGTTATCCCCATGGGGTCGAAGTGTGCCGTCAAAAAAAGACTAAGTAGAATGGAAAAATTTGGCCAGCGCTTCGCTACCCCCAAGGGGTCAAAATGTGCGCCGACAACAAAGAAAGACTAAGTCCTAGCAAGATATAGAGGTGCCGCAGAAAATTACAAATTTTCAGAATAAAAAAAATAAATTAAAAAATAAGAAAAGAAGAAGGGAATAAGATGATTCAAAATTTTGGAGGAAAAGAAAAATTTTACATCAAAGAGAAAGAGAAAAGAAGAAAAACAGAAAAATTCGAAGTTGGGTGTGGGGGGGGATGGAAAAGTGATGAAGAAAGAGAGAAAGAAGTGAGAAGAGAAAGAAAAAGGTAAGGTGGGGGATGGGGGAGATGAAGGGATTGTAGTTGGGGGAGGGAAGGAGGAGAAGAGGGTGGTCGAATGAGAGAGAAGGATATGAAAAAGGTGGAGAGGAGCATATGAGATTAGTGAGAAATGGTGAGTGGGGAGGAGAGGAGAGAAAAGGGTTATGGAAGATGGGTGGAGAGGGAGGGAGGAGGAGAGAGTAGTGGGAGCGTTAGAAAAGGTGATTAGATGGAGTAGGGGAGAGAGAGAGGGGGGGGGGAGAGTAGGTTAGTAGAGAGAAATGATACCAGGCTCGTGGTTGGCCAAGAGCAACAAGATCACCAAGATCCAATGCAACCCCTTGGAAGAAGGGGTCTTCAAACTGCTACAAGCTGCCAGCACGACAGAAAGATCTAATCAGACTGATCAGATCTTCCAAGTGGAAAGTTTGGGAGAGATCTTGATCTCCTAAACTCACATTCTCAACGTGTAGTGCAGCTCCCTAGCGAGGGGGGTCTTCAAGTATTGCCACGTAGCACTCTCGTGGCCACGGGGAGGGAGAAAGGAGAGAGCGGGAAAATCCGTTTTTTTGCCAATAACTTTTGATCCGATGGGCGGAATTTGGCAAAAATGGATTTGTTGGAAAGCTTTTTCGAAGGCGCTTCCAACGAGATATGGCGCGACTTCAGCCGCGGCCTGTAGAAATAGCCCTCGTAAAAAAACCGAGCGCATGCGGTTTTGGAGCTGACAAAAACAAAATCGCGATCTTTGAACGACCGTAGCTCCAAAACTAGCGACAGAATTTAACAATCTATGGCTCGTTGGAAGCAACTCATCGAGAGATTTCCAACAAGCTAAAGATGAAAAAATTCTGACACCGGATTCAGAAGTTATGATTAAAAGCGTGCACTGGTATCATAATAAACGTGAAGTGGTGAGTTTTTTTGCTCAAGCCACGTGTGAAATGATGAAGGGGGTGGATGGGGGAGGGGAGCAGGGAGAAACGCCTGCTCTGATACCAGTTTGCCGGACCCGCCAGGATGGCGGTCCGACAGGATGAAGAAGAAGGGTGGACGAAGGAGGAGATAGAGATGGAGCTGGAAGGGACAGCGCAACTCCGACGCAGACTCCCAGTGGACTGATTGACTGGACTGGACTGGCCTGGTACCGACAGTGGTACCGGGCAAGACTAGAACAACACACGGCTTGTGGGCTCAGGCCACGGCCTGGTCCCACAGGCCGAACTGGGCAAATAGCCAAATAGGCCCTGGCTGTAGGCCAGGGCAGATGAAGGCCCGCTGCACCTGCTTACTACTCAGACAACAAAGTCAAAACTGGTCATATTGTGTACCTCCTTCAGAGATGGACCTGAGAATTATTAGGAGTACATGTTTGATAGGCAGGCACACTGTCCCCATTAATGGAAAATTCAGTGAATGCCCCCCCTGCAGTTCCATCACATCTCTAGGCTGTATGTGATATTTCAACCATATTTGTGTGTATCTCAGATCTGTGCGTTTGAGTAATCGTCTGTTTATTTTATTTTACTTTTATATTGACTGATTGCATGAACCTTCAGAAAGAAGCATGTGACAGACAGAGCAAACTCCTTCACCTTGCTGGTCGTTGAAGACCTTTGAAGTGGGCACGGCGGGTGACAGACGCCGCAGCCCCTGGCTTCAGCGAACGAGCAGGCGAACCCTTCCCGGGTTTCCTCACAACATTGGCGCCGTTGCCGAGGAGGGGACTGCATCCCCAAGACCTCGGCCTTCCCCAGTCAACGGGGGTGCACAGGGGACTGATTAGCTTTATAAAAGTTGATTAGTGAATTTCTTTTTAGTTTTCTTTAATTCTATATTTCGTTTTTCTGCATTATTTTCTGAACCGAGCGTTTTTGGGGGAGCTGCACCGGGAGCAAAGTTCGTCCTCTTATCGAGGCGAAAACTTTGAGATATATTTTGCAAAATTCTAGCGGTCAGAAAAAAAGATATAGAATTTTTTGTATATTTTAATTAAAATTCTAAAAATTATGAATATCTTTTTATTTTAATTACGAAGAAAATAAGCGAAAGTTGGGAAACCCCGCCGGACCAAAGTTGGTCCTTGCATTTTTCCCGACATTTTGAGACCTTAGTCGGGGAAAACGGGCCTCATTTGGAAAAATGGCAGAAGATGATGGGTAAGGGAATCATGCAAATGATTCCTAAAGTGAGGGAAGTCAGAGCTAGATCCGTAAGATGGGAAGCCAGGGCAACGCTACGGTCCCGATGCCTATGCGTAAACCAAGGGAGAGCCCAACTCAGAGGAACCCGGCTAAAGGGAGACCATCATGCGACACAAGCGGGGTACTGTACAGGGTAGAGTGGTAAGAGAGTGGCGACGTCTGAAGTAGGCAGAGCTGATCGTGATGAAGTCCATGAAGTTGCCGATGACGTCCACGATGAGAAGTCCGGAATGCCGTCGAGGAAGAACCGCAGCGTCGACGAGTTGAAGTAGCAAAACTGATGTGGATGGAGTACTTAGAAGTCAAAGACGTGGGAAGGTAAGTCAGATTCAATCGTCGTATCGAGCAGGACCACGACGAGTGCGCTGTGGACGCTCAGAAGCATCCGGCTGCTGCTGAAGGTCTGCCTCAGATAAAGTTGGCTCAACTTCAGCGGTCTCCTCAGCCGGAGGAGAAGGAGGAGGGTAAGTGGGCTGAGGAGGAGCGGTGAACCCAGCACGACGAGCACGGTCATAGGCACGCACCAACATGCGAGCGTGCTGCAAGTGCTCGAGGGGCTCCCAGGTAGCCTCCTCGTCACGGTAACCCTTCCAACGTATGAGATACTCGACGTGGGGAGGGTTGTCGGCGGTGACTCGGCGACCAATGATGCCTGAAACGAGGAACTCCTCGTGGCCGTCCACCATGATGGGTGGAGGGTGCTCGCATGGTCGTCCAGCGAAACGCTCAGACGGTCTGCGGTAAGGACGCAGTAACGAGACGTGGTAGACATCATGCACACGAGCCTGGCGTAGGTAGTCGGGCAGCTTCACACGAAAGCTAACCGGGCTAGATGTCGTATCAGAACCGACGGCCTGGAGGATGCGGCATGGGCCAAAGAAGCGACGCCGAAACTTGCGAAGCGTGTCCGCTTCGAGCTGTAAGAGGCGGGCGTCGATAAGCACATCATCACCGATCTTGAATGGGTGATCCATCCTCGATCGGTTCGCACGTGCTGCCATGCGAGTTTGGGAAGCGGCTATGTGCTCATGTGCGGTCTTCATAATCGATGTCATGTGTGCAACCCAATCATCCAGCGCGGGACAACTCGTGTCGGGGTGCATCTGGGACGGTCGAAGGAAGTCCGCGGGAACACGCGGGTGATAGTCGAGGTCGCAATAATAAGGCGACATCCCCGTGGCTGGCGAGACGGCGTGGTTGTAGGCTATCTCCGCGTGGGCAAGATGGAGATCCCACTGCTGG
>BFEA01000747.1:591378-602201 GCA_003427395.1 Chara braunii | reverse complement strand
ACTAGTCCCATGCACGGTAGCTCCTCCTCACCCTTCAGTCAGCTGTCACGTGGTATCCGCCGCAAGCATGCGAGCTTCCATCATTAGAGACGACATTGAGAAGATGGGGGTGTGTCTTCTCCACGCCCTCCCGCCCCAAGACGCGTCATCGACGGACTCATCTTCGGATCCACGCATCACCGAACTTCTCGACGCCTACAGCGACGTGTTCGAAGGCCCGCACGGAGTAGTATCGGATCGACCCATCCACCACGAGATCATCCTCGAGGACGGGGCCGTACCTCCACGCGGTTGCATCTACCGAATGAGTGAGGAAGAGCTAAGTGTGCTTCGGGCACAACTCAACGACCTTCTGGAGAAAGGCTGGATTCGGCCTAGCTCATCGCCATACTGTGCTCCTGTTCTCTTCGTCCAGAAGAAGAACAAGGATTTGCGGTTGTGCATCGATTATCGCAAGCTCAACACGCAGACGATCAGAAACGCCGACCCTCTCCCACGCATCGACGATCTTCTCGAGCGACTGGGCGGCGCCAAGTTCTTCTCCAAGCTCGATCTCAAGTCGGAATATCACCAACTCGAGATTCGCAAGGAGGATCACTACAAGACCGCGTTTAAGACGGGATATGGGCATTTCGAATGGCTGGTCATGCCATTTGGCCTTACGAATGCCCCAGCCACTTTCCAAGCGGCTATGACAACGGAGTTCCGACACATGCTGGAACGCTACGTGCTTATCTACCTCGACGACATCCTGGTGTACAACCGGAGTTTGGAGGAGCATGTGGAACACCTGCGCACCGTTTTGGAGCGGCTACGTCAAACCAAGTACAAAGCCAACCACGACAAGTGCGAATTCGCGCGGCAGGAGCTAGAGTACTTCGGACACTATGTGACGCCGAAAGGCATCCGTCCGCTTGCGGACAAGATTGAGGCCCTACGAGTATGGCCCGAGCCCACCAACACCACGGACGTTCGTTCATTCATGGGGTTGGCGGGCTACTATCAGCGATTCATCACCGGATGCTCCAGGATTGCTGCACCTATGACGAGGTTACAGTCGCCAAAGGTGCCATTCGTATTCGATGACGACGCACGCCGGTCATTCCAAGCACTTAAGACGGCTATGCTTATGGCACCCGTCCTTAGCATCTATGACCCCACACTGCCGACGAGAGTGACTACGGACGCTTTCGACTATGGCATTGGGGCAGTCTTGGAACAGCACGACGGCTACGACTGGCACCCTGTGGAGTCAGCCACAAAGTGCCTCCCATCAACTCGCTTGATGATGCAACGAAGAAGGAGCTGCTCGCATTCGTCATGGCTCTCAAGCGATGGCGGCACTTCCTCCTTGGGCGTCGTAGGTTCACATGGGTTACGAACAACAATCCATTGACCTACTACAAGACGCAGGATATGGTGAGCCGCACGATCGGACGATGGATGTACTTCATCGACCAGCTTGACTTCACACCGAAACATCTTCCCGGCCTCTCAAATCACGCAGCAGATGCACTCTCGCGGAGACCTGATCTTTGCGCTATGACACATCATGCCTTCGCATTCGACGAGGAGCTTCAGCGACACTTCATCCGGGCATATGAGTCTGATCTGGACTTCGCCATGTTGTATGCACAGATATCTTCGGATCACCCGCCGACCAGCCACTATCCCATTGCCGATGGGTACTTGCTCCTCCACTCGAGAGGCAAGGACTTACTATGTGTCCCACGCGACCGCCGTCTTCGGACTCGCCTCCTCGGCGGGTATCATGATTCACGACTCGCCAGCCATTTAGGAGTCAACCGCACTATTGCACGGCTTCGACAGCGATTCCGATGGCCCGACCTCATTACCGATGTCACTCAGTATTGCGACTCTTGCGAAGTTTGCCGACGCAGCAAGCTCCGCAACCGCAATCCCTACGGCGAGTTACGCCCGATGCCTATCCCACGGGAACCCGGGCTCTCCATTGCCATGGACGTCACCGGTCCGTTCCCTCGCGACCGGCTCGGGCACGACGGCATCCTCACGGTTGTGGACCGATTGAGTAAGTAAGCGCGTTTTCTTCCTTGCAAGTACTACTCCACGGCTCCCGAGCTGGCACGCCTCCTGCACACTAGTTGGATTTGTGGCCACGGTGTACCAGAAGACATAGTCAGCGACCGCGACACCCACTTCATGTCGGCATTTTGGACTGCTCTCATGCAGGAGTCCGGCACGAAGATGAAACCAAGTTCGGCTCGGCACCCACAGACGGACAGGCAAACGGAGCGGGCACATCAAACCGCTCAAATGATGCTTCGTACGCTCATCCGTCCGGACCAGAAAAATTGGGTTGACCGCCTCCCCGACATCGAGTTCGCCTACAACACTTCGGTGCATCCGGCGATCGACGTGACTCCATTCGAGTTGCACCACGGTGGACGGAAAGGCCGGATCTTTGCCGACCTTCTCCTCCCTCGACCAGCCGACATTGACGCTGCCTGCTCTCCCGCTTCCGTCCGGAAGTACAGGGAATTGCTGACTCAAGCCCGCGCGAACATGCAAAAGGCTCAAGTCCGCATGCAGCAGCAAGCCAACAGGCATCGCGTACCATGTCCCATCCACGCCGGTGATCTGGTTTGGGTCTCCGCGGAAGAGTTTGCACTGGAACAGGATGTTTCACGCAAACTGCTTCCCAAGTGGTTTGGACCTTGGTCTGTGACAGCAGCCGCGGGCGATGAGCCCGATGGCCCTTCATTTGTGATCAACATTCCCGAGCACGGTCCATCCAGTCATTCCAAAGCTGGCAACATATACACCAGCTAAGAGCGACGACTTCCCGGGCCGACGATCGCAGGACCCTCCTTCTATGGATGGTCATCAGGAGGTTGACCGCGTCATCTCGGATCGCAAGTACAGCAGCAAGCCGCGACAGTACAAAGTTACATTCAGAGCATGCAATCCCGACGACACTCGGTGGATTTCAGTAGCAGATTTGAAAGCATCCGAACCGCTGATCTACGCTCACTACGAGCGTCAAAGGTTAGCCAAGGGACCCCCACGACCTGCCCCTCCCACCCGGACTGTGTTCCCTCCCTCGGACAGACAACTTCGCCCTCGCAGGTAAGCTCGGTCTTTCAAGGAGAGGGGGGGGTGGCATACTGCGTAGCCACACGGGCCCTGCAGGGCCCGTCCCGCACTTTCAGCCTAAAAGCCTAAAACGTAGGGCTTACAGGCCCCGGTCGTTGCAGCCTGAAAGCTGAAAAACGAGGGCCTACAGGCCCTACTCCGTTTTCAGCCTATTTCTGGGCCTTTCAGGCCCAGAGGCTTTTCAGCCTGAAACGGAGGGCCATTTTCAGGCCCTCATTGTGTTCGACCTACCTAAGACTCAGGCACAGAAACAGGGTTTCGGGAAYAGGCSAGAAATAGCCTGTTCCCCACGCCAGCTCGAGCAGGAGCTGCAGCTGCAGCCCCTGCCTCCCTTCGGCATTGGCAAGAGCAGCCTCCTGGAYTGCTCGCCTACAGTCAGGAGGCACACCCGGTAGTACATAGTATTGTCCCATGCACTTCACGGGTAGGTAGTTGTCAGTAGGCACAAGAGGTGTCTGGAGGATTCCGCCGCAGCACTCAGGAGGAGCGCTGCAGTAGTCTTCAGCGCTAGGCAGTAGTATTAGCGCTAGTAGTAGTCTTCGGCGCTGGGCGCCCATAGCCATAGCTGTAGTCTTCAGCGCTGGGCGCTATAGGTGGTAGATCGTAGAGTTGGAAGAGATGGTTGGCGGAGGCCAGCGGTACTCACCTGTGGCGCCAGAGCTCCAGCTCCATCTTCGAGGTACCTGCATCAAGGCGCCAACTTCACAGGTTAGTACTGGACACAGAGAGAGAGAGAGAGAGAGTTCTTCTTCCTCCTCTTCTAAGTCCACCATCTCTTCTTACCCTCTCGCCACCTGACTTCTCAGACTACGACAGAGAGAGAAAGAGTTGTGACTTGAGACTTGACGACATTGGATCCAGACTGGACATTTGGGATTCAGACATTTCGACGAGGGACTATTTGGGCCTATGCCAAGACTTGGTGTTGACGACATTCCCATCTTCCCTCCTCTTCGTCTAACCCCTCCTTCTTYGTCTGTGTATGGTTGGGGCTGGCGYAGTCTTCTTGTGTGAAGCGCCAGACCCCCTTCACACCAGATAACGATGATGATGATGTGTGTTCAGGGCTGCATTGCAATATTGATTGTTCGGATCATTAGTATCTAAGTCTTCCGCTGTGTTATCTTKTACTTTGTATTGAGAGGTCGGTTCTTGTTCTGGTCTGCACGTTACAGTATGCAACAGGCTGGGGATGCGCCGCCCCATGGCGCTTCACGAATCCTGAACCCCCCTCCCCACTGGCCGCTATGCGGCCGCAAAGGCCGTGCGGCTGCGCGGACACGTCCGCGGGGTCGCGGCCTAGGCCGCGGCCGCGGACTTGTCTGAGGATGGCCGCCGCCGAGGGGGATTCATAGTACAAAGGTATCCGCCCTGTTTTTTGCAAGTGACAGGAATGTGATTTGAATGGAAAAATTGGGAGCTAGAATGCGTGCGGCCAGGCTTTAGGCGGTTGACGACATGGTTGAATGTACGAGCATGATATAGAGAGTGTGGGGCGCGCAAGTTTGAGGCACGTGTGATTTTTGATGTGTCGCTCACCGACATTTTTGCCGGTGAGTTTACTTTGATTAAATTAGGATTAAAAGATTCTTTCTTCTGGTTGATATGTCTGTTTGTGGCGTGCGTGTGCACGGAGGCGGCATTGCTATGGCCAGCATCAGGTCTGACTACCGGTGCGGCGATTTAAAGGTGACTACCTTGGATTTTTATTTGAGGCGACATTGGAGCTCACGTAGTACGTAGTGTGATAGGGCGCCTCATTGTGTCTACCTGCCAATGAGAATTCTGCCTCAGCCTTGGCGAGGGTGTGCGTAAATGGATTCCAGCAAAGACAAAGAATGAGCTCCGCCGTTTGAAATAGTAGGGGTGCAGCTTGGGAAGAGTGGGCGGTTGCAGGGTAGGCGTTTAGTCGTGGCACGACTTTGGCGTGATGGGTGGTGTGCACGGTGGCCAGGGACGGAACCCGGCCCCGTGCGGCAATTGTGGGAGCTTGGCGGCCGTGGGCTCAGTCGGTAAGCTTAGTTGTGGGCTTGACATGGTTTGGGAGGCCAAGGTGTGGCCTTGGTCGCGTCGGGATACTCCCTATATTCTAGTCTGCACCTGCTAGGCTCAGACATGAACTTAGCATATAGGTTATGACACTCGACGCTCATGCAACAGTTATGGGGATCGAGGCCAACTGGCGACAAAGGAATGAAGGAGCGAGATCAGCGGAGATCGACCGAAGAGTTGAGAGTCCTGCGGGGCTATCCCCTTTGGTTGTGCCGCCAGTCCCGAGCACGGGCCCAACGGGCGGGACCGAGAGAATGCCGACAGTTCCTCTCTCTCCTTCCTTCCTCTATTTTTCTCTTTTGTTTGTTATTATTATTTATTTATTATTTATCAGTGTCGTATTTTGGGGCTGCGCCCGACACCGTTTCCGGGACCGGTGAACTGTTGAAAATGCAGACATGAGTTCAAACCCCACTCTAACCGGATGAGTGAAGTACTGCAATTCTAAATTATCTGGAGCCAGTCAGTTCGATGATGTGATCCCGGGGCTGCGCTCAGCTTTAGTCCTTTGGGACATCTATTAGAATTGGAACGATACAGGGAAGATTATCATGGCCCCTACGCAAGGATGATACTCATAAATCGGGGACAGGCTTTTTATTTCCTTTTCCTTGTACGACTTTGGCGGTAGGCAGTGTTGTGGGACCGTGCACTACATGCGGAGTTGACATCAACATCAAAAAGACGAAGACAAACACGAAAACGAAAGGGAAGGAGGAAAGTGTACGAGGAGAGGGGGGAAACATATATCTCGTCCGTTTCTCAATAAAAACGGGCGAGCAAAGGTGCTACAGCAAGGTTTTGCAGCAGGGCGAGTTGTATGGCAGCCTTGGATTGGCCGTCCAAGAAAGGGATAGAGAGTTAGAAGAAAAAGCGGGTGCGCGGAGGTATGGAGGAGGGGGATATGGCTTAAGCGAAAAAATGGATATCGCACTCGATTGTCGATGGAACCAAGCGAGGGAAGAGGCCAACCCGAAGTTTTTGGCCATCGCGAATGTGAAGGCATTGACAAATTTCGTGTTGGGGGTGCAGATTTGGCAGTGCGATAGTTTTGGGCTGCGCCTAGGAGGAGGAGGTGAAAATGACGATGTATCTTCCCATGTTCTCGCGGAAGATTCATTATCAGTTTGCATATTTGGTGAGCAGCAGAGCATGGCCTGTGGCTGTGCACTTAAGCGCATCGACGTAATCCTCATCTTCGCCAGGTCATGGTCCTCATCATGCGTGATCGTTTCCATCATGGGCGCCCTGAGAGATGGTGAACTATGCTTGATTAAGACGAGGGCTCGCAATGATGCTGACGTGCAGATCGTTCATCGGGCTTGGATACAAGGTGTTCTGAGAGAGAGAGAGAGAGAGAGAGAGAGAGAGAGAGAGAGAGAGAATACTCACCAGCACGTGGCGAATCACATTGGGGCTTCTTTGACTGAGCTCTAGTCGTAATTGCAGTTCGACACATACGGTAACCCATGTGAACCCGGCAGGGAGTTCAGCCAGGTGTATCGAATCACATATGGCAAAGGTGGAGCCGAATATGTGAGAGATCAGCAAGAAGAACGCAGGGCTCGAACTCAACAGGGAAGACATCGAGACAAGAGAGCGGGAATTTTGTATGTATCATCCCGTATGTTAGCGGGATAATCATGCTCATTTTTACGAGTGTATCTTCCCGTATTCTAGCGGAAGATTCACTCTCATTTTGCACATTTAGCGAGTAGTGTAGCGGTTGTGATCACCATTTCCCATCCCCATCGTCGCGAGCCCCATCCTCTATAAGCTCCTAAAACTCGTCGAAGCGCCCGCATTCGAGATGATTGCGTTGACTTAAAATGCCACATGCATCTGGGTGGGGCCTTGACCAGGTTCAGTGGAAATCAAGCGCAAATGGGAGTAAAGCAGGCAGAAGCGAGGTTTAGACGAGGAGAGGAGCAACGATGAGGGGAACATCGGATTGAAGGGAAAGAGTGTGGGCAAGTGAGAGGGATGCTTCACTACCGACCATGATCTGTTGTGGGAGATTAAATCTGAGCACGCATGAGAGGACTGTAAGATGGAGTAAACGTGAGTGGGCGTGCTCGACGTGCTGGAGTAAACGTGAGTGGGCGAGTGAGCTGTTTTTTTCTGTATTCTAGTTGTAGGTTCATTTTCATCTGGTACGTTTGGTGAGTGAAAAGCTCGTGCTCGACGTCCTGGTCCCCGACTGAATGTTGCTCCAGGTGCTCAACCTTATCACTGTGGATTGTCGAGTTCACCTTCTGCATCTTGGTAGTCTGTTTCCTTGTGATCGTCATGATCTGTCGAAGCTCGTTTTTTTGTTCGGAGTCTTTGTGCTCGTAGCATTCTATGGCAATCGTGCAGGGCCGTTCTTAGTTGGTGGAATGATTTGTCCAACAAGGATTGACAAATTGAGAGCTCTTTCTTGACTCTATGAGTAGTGGTGTATGACCAATCTTAGCTGGTGGAATGTTTTGTCTGATTCCGCTAAACGGGTGGGGTCAATGCCACTGTTGAGGCAGGTGTCTTTAAGCGTTGGCTGCTGCTGTGTTTTCAAGTATCGTCACTGTGTTTTTTTAGTGTACCGTTGTGCTTGCTGAAGAGACTGTCGTTGCTGCAGCTCCCTTGGTTTTGTTGGAGTTAGGGAGGTATGTTGCGGCTATTACTGTGGTCTGTTGCTGACATTGAAATGACTCAAGAATTTCGTTATTTTGACTTTTTGAGACCTTGGGTCCTTGGAGATGGATAGAACTAACAAAAAAAAGGTAATCCCGTGTGAGAAGAGAGCATGAAATTTATGAACAAATTTGTTGGAGCGGAACTACCTACTAATAGTAGGTTCGAATCATGTCACCTTGGGTCAACATTAGAGTAAATTGACATGAAAATCAATCGACCATTATCACCTCATATTACTATTTATAAGCCACAATTAACTTCTACTTTCTCTACTTTTCAAGCTCTAAGTACAACTTTTTTTTTTTTTTTTTTTTTTTTGAGACGATGCTCCAATCTATTCGTGGGGAGCAACACGGCTGGGACCTGGGCCCAGCATCCCTTATCAGAATACAAAAATAAGCTACCGGGGCCATTACCCGGCTTCGACTAAGAACAATTGAAGAAAAAGGAAAACTCAGAAACATTCAGAAAATCTGTGTCAAAAAGCCTCCCAGCCACAAATCAGATAGGTGAAACCTATTCAATCCACCTTCGACCACCACCAGCATGGCTATTTTCAGCACGAACCGAAGCTCTTCTAGTCCTCATGCTCCCATCAGGCTAGGTTACACCAGCTGAGCCTAGTGACTTTATTACCCACAACTTTGACTTAGTAGGGTTGCAGTATAGAGTTGTTAAGGCTGAAGCTTGATTGTGGAGGTTTGCTGCTACTACGACAATTTATTGCAACTTATTACATGTCGTTTCTTGAAACCGGCGCCATTGTTGAGATTGCTGGCACTGATTTAAGATCGATGTTGCTTCAGACCGGTGCTGCTATGCTGGGTAGTGTTGTTGCGACAAGTTGGGTATCTTTTGGTTGTTGTTGCTAGGTTGAGCTACCACTACGACAAATTACGTCGGTTATGGCGGCAAGCTTTCAGGCGTTACAACAAATTTTGTGTCACAACTTTGACCTTCATTTACTCTCAGCGATTTGGCTACCATTGCAGGGCTCTCAGCATCCAAAGGTACCAAGACCCTCTCATACGAGTCATAGAGTACCCTCCTTGTATATGCGAGACTAAACGACTTCTCCCTCTGCCCTTCTTACTCTAAGTCTGGTCTATTTGGTTACGAGAGGAAGGCGGCACGCGGGATTGGAAACCCGTAATCCGTGCCAAGGCCTTTGTGGGAGGTTGCCCCGTCCATTGCGGGAGCTCTATCGGAACCTAGGCGAGGTTCTGGAGGTAGGGGACCTAAAGGTATAAAATTTTATTTTTGTGTGTGCCCACTATATCCCTATCACTACACCTCTCTAGTTTGAATGATATGTATGCATACACCCCTATGATTTTTGCTTTCATTCCGGACTTTATAAAATTAATTAAAGGGAACGCATGCATAAATCTTACCCTATTTGTTTGAAGTCAGACAAAAAGGGGAATGAATTGGGGGAAGGTGGGAGGAAGGTGGTTTTGCTTGCTCTTGACCGGGTAAAAAAAAGGGTCAGGTAATGTTTCTAAGATGATTGACCTGACCACTTTGTTTATTTCTGTTTTATGAAGGACCAGGCAATGTTTCTAAGATGATTGGCCTGGTTGCTATGTGTTTCTGACTTGTTTTCTCCCCAACAAGACAATTTTTCTAAGATGATTGGTCTGGTTGATGTTTTATTTAGGGTTTGTCTTAATGGCTTTGGAAGTCGGGTAATATTTCTAAGATGATGGACCCAACTGCTTGTTTATTTTTGGGTGGTTTCTGAATGAACTGTGGGCATTGTTCTAAGATGAATGGCACACAGTTCCTTGCTTTTCTTTGGTTATGAAAGTGAGAGTTTAGAAATGTTTCTAAGATGATTGACTCAACTCTTTGCATGTTTTTTTTTTTCTTCTGAGAAAAGTTCAAGCTAAAGACTAAGTAATGTTTCTAAGATGATTGATTGACGTAGTCTGAAGCCGCACACCTAATGTGAACCAAGAATAAGATCCTCTATAATGAATGTATTATATATACGTCTATATGAACAAAGCTAGTCAGACATTATTTCTAAGTTTTTTCCTTATTTACATTCTTCTAATAAGAAATTTATACAAATACGTGCAAATCAAAAATTGAAAAATAAACTACTCAAATATAAAGAAAATACAATTAAAGATTTACCGGGCACACCATTAGCTTCAAAGATACATAATGAAAAACTTCAAAAATGGCTAAGAAGAATGGTCTGAATATAGTTTCTCTATCTGTATCTCTATACTATTAAAAACTGCAAAGGGCCCAACATGACACTTCCCAGCACGCCCAGGGAAATTCAGTGCCGCGTGTCCTATTGGGCCAATGGGAAATTCGTTGGCGCCCGCCAGCCCTGCCACCCTCCGCGCGGAGTGAGGGAACAAACTTGTTGCAGCGCGCCAGCCCAGCCGTAAACGTCATGTCGGGCCTACTCAAATTCGCTGCCTACTGGGAATTGCAGCATCGGTGCTGGGAGCGAAGTGCAGTAAGCGCAGGGGTCGTGTGGGGTCGAGGGGACGTCCCGCGAACGGGAAGAGAGAGAGAGAGAGAGAGAGAGAGAGAGAGAGAGAGAGAGAGAGAGAGAGAGAGAGAGAGAGAGAGAGAGTTTCCCATCGATAGGATGAGCAACACGCCGGCCAACAGGTAAGTCTCCAACCCCGCGACTAGCCTCACCCTACGTCCATTGCTTGTGCTCTCTCACAGACACACACAGAAGCGCGACTGCTCGTGCTCTATCACACACACACACACACACACACACACATACACACACACACACTTCCTCATCCTATCGTCCGGCGAACGGGAAAAACGAGAGAGAGAGAGAGAGAGAGAGAGAGAGAGAGAGAGAGAGAGAGAGAGAGAGAGAGAGGGTACTTCCATCGATAGGATGAGCAAAATCGAACGAATCTACCGCTAGAACATGACAATGTACATTGCCACACTTTTCTTATTTTTTTCTTTACTGG
>BFEA01000747.1:503588-539833 GCA_003427395.1 Chara braunii | reverse complement strand
TTCTCATCGGCCTGCGATCTGGGCCGTCCGCGGGTGGTGACCGGGCCGCAACCTGGGCCGGTAGATATGACGTTAGCGATTCTTGTAGTATTGTAGATGTTGACAATGCACTCGACAGGGAGGCAAGGATTGAATTGGTGGCCAGAATGTCCAAGAGGAAATTGAATGGATTCACGCTGCAAGCTTTCCCAGTCCTGGTTCCAGGGTCCTGAATTATCCCAGTTCAAGGCCCCGATGGATTAGAGTCTCAGGGCCTGTAGGATCAGGATTGCAGGCCGGTAGGCTACAGTACTGTACAGTACCTGTAGGAGCACGTCAAGTGCCCGAAACTCCAATTTTGCAGCAGCCTCACAAGAAAGTCGGGAACTTTCCCAAAATAGCAATTTCGCAAGGCAGAGGCCGAAGGAGGCCAGTACCGACTGAAGCAGTCACAATCAGCCCACTGCAACTATATATTTTGGGCTACAGTGTTGGAACGCAGTCAGTTGTTGATTTCGCAAAGTTGTGGAAGCGCTGCCGGAGCTTGTGCGGACTAGCGATCTGAACGGAGAAATAGTGCTGCGGAAGAAGGTAAGCAATATCCTTGGACGCTGCAGGTGACCATAGCCAGGCAGAGACGGTGGAAGCCAACGGTGACCATGGCCACCTGAGATCCGCAAGGCACACCGCAGGGGCATTCAGGGTAGATCTAGGACATCGGTGGAGGAACAGTGAGCGAGGAACAGCAAAGAGGAGCATTGAGGGATGAACAGTGCAACTAGGCGAGAGAGAGAGTAAGAGGGAGAGAGAGAGAGAGAAGCAGATCGGAAGGGGGGAGAAGTCGGGTACTTACCGGAGTCCTGTTGCAATGGTTCAGACCGCTCAGTCCCGAACTTTTTCAATTGTATATTGTTGTAATTGAGTGGAACTTCGAATTGGCACCGTTCATGGACATCGCTCAAGCTTGTGTGAGCTTCATCTGAGTGTTTTACAATTTGCATGTTGTACTTTTGAGTTGAATCTTGCGAGGTTCATTGCAAATACTAGAATAGGGGAGAAGTACAGACAGAGGTCTGACAAGAGGAACAGGGGTGGAGTGGTGGTAAATCCTCCTTGGAAGGATTAATCAGTGCTGTCATCGCAGTGTCCCTCTACCATCATGGAGGGAAGCGTTGGGTGAGTTTTTGATGTAAGGGACACTGGACAAGGTTTCCAGCATCTCAATAGCTGTCGAGATGGTTGCCAGCCTCCAATTGCATGATAGCAACAAAAGTTCCTTCCCCTTCCCTTCAACCCAAAAACAGAGCAACTCACAATATCTAGAAGTGCATCAATCGCCCCTTTTCCCTCTGCTCCATTAGAGACGCCATCAATTTCATCAATAATCTGCAAACCACAAGTTGCACACATTAGCATCCGTTACACCAACTCAGTCACACATCATACACAGTAACACACACTCAAAGAGGTTAATGCCTTGCATGGAGACATACGTCCCACACCAAGAACCAAGGCATATAACGACACTGAGGTCATACAAACAATGGGCGTCAAACGAATGCATGACAAGAGAACACCATACATGTTGTCCTGGTTTGCCTGTTCTTGGGAGGAATATTGAGATTCTGTTTTTTTCTAGGCCTGGGAGATATTTTGTCTAGGCCTGGAAGGTATTTTGTCCGCACTGCCGGGGGGGGGGAGGGGGGCGGGCAGGGGGGTGTATTTTGTCTGTAATGAATGTTTGGGATGGCCCTTCACACACAGACTGCAATGGCCCTCGGACTGTGCACCAAAGTTCTAAATCATGGCAGGGCCTACGAAACAGCTCTGTAGGGTCCCATAGTCCGTCAGAATGGCCCTCGGTCCTACAGAACATGGTCTGGTCCATGTCTCAGTCAAAGGCATTTGGTATGGAGACCCCTACAGAGCCAAAAGATGGGTTAGAAGCCGACATGCAAAATCTAAGGGATGTATCCCTTTTCATTTTTTTTTATTTTTTTTGTTCTGGAAACAGTTCCTTATGGTCCTGGCTCCTTCCATTCTGGAAAACATCAGTCTGGTTCCTTTTCCGCCGGCAAGTCAAATACATTTACATCGGTATACTCAACTTGTGCTTCCTTTTGTCCTGGCTAAGGATTGACTCCCAGACTTGCCCTGGGATACTTCTTCCGCTCTTCTTAGTCACTAATAATAGGCTACCAGATTTCTCTCATACTGCTAAAGCGTAACCCGGTCCTCACATGACATCATGGAACCGCAGAAAAAAAAGGCGCTGTCGAAACACAGACCAGTGCGGGAACCGCGGAAAAAAGAAGGGCTGTCGAAACACAGACTGACGTTCGAATCCATACCTAACAACGGTTTTCGATTGACTGGGTGGTGTTCATCCACTCGGGCCTGCCATTTCACACGAGGACAAGGGAATTTCCTTTCCTCGGATTTGTGGAGTAGGTGTCGCCGTTGACGTCGGGAAAGGCCGGAGCCGGGTTTCCTATTCAGATTTGCGAGGGGCGCCGCGAGGCTGGTCGCGCGTTCTAATTCCGGTTGTCTTTTCGTGTGCGCCGACTTTTTGTGTAGTTTCTCTGCGAGCTTTTCGTGTCGGGGCCGCACCGTGTCCCCCAATGTTCGAATACAACATAGACTAATTCTCCACACGCGTTTGAGTTTTGGCTCTCTGCTAGTGGAAGATTCATTCTCATTTTGCACCTTTGGTGAGTAGTTGAGCAAATCTCACTGAACCCGAGGAGGAGCACCACAAGCGAGAGGAGGAGGGAAAGGAGGAGGGGGAGAACGGCTCATTATTCATGAGCACCTGTCTCCCCATGTTCTAGCGGAAGATCCATTCTCATTTGCACCTTCGAGGAGAGGAGGGGCGGGGGGGTGCGATGACAAGTGGGAGTAGGGAAAGGAGGAGGGGTTCATGCGCGCCTGTGTGAGGATTTAGTACCTCAGCAGTGTTGGAAAGGTGCTGTGCCCGCCCTAAGTGAAGGCCGGCCTGCAAATATGTGTCAATGCCTGTTGGAACCCCTATGTGGGCATGGATCTTCGACAAGGCCTTGTTACGAGTTAGATACTCGGCATACCCCTGTAGGGCCCTTTCAGCAAGCATGAGCCCGCCCTAAGTGAAGGCGGCCCCCTGAATTTCAATATGGCCTGAGTTTGTCAATTTTGGCAAAGTTTGGTGGGCGGCAACAGTTGCCACGCGCCAGTTGGTTACATCCTCCGTACTCGTCAGAATCAGAAATAATTTGTAAGCCTTCTAGGCTCCCTGGAAGGGGGTGACAACCGATTTTCAACCGGATGCGACCATCTGGACAGGGGGTTCCGCTTATGACTCCAAAACCGCTATGCTTCTCGACACGTGGCAAAGGGTGAGGAAGGGCACCGACATCAGCAGGTGCCTGAAGAGTCGCTGTGGAGTAAGCCATTGGCAGAACTGAAGTGCGCGAAGGAGAGCAACTCGGAAAAACGGATGAACAGTGGAGACCTTTGAAAAGGAGGTGAAAATTCGATTGGAACAGTGACAGACAAAGAACAAGGCAACAACATCGACTGGTATCAGCGAGACCAAGTTGAAGAGAGACTTGACGGGGACGAAAGATCTGGGCGAAGAGACAGAGACAACAAAGAGACAGAAAGTGACGATAATAGCAAACAAGCAGGGATGAAACCTACAACAAAAGACATGGCCGGATGAGATATCCAAGATTAAAGGAAAAAAGGAGTAGAGGAGCAAAGACCACAGTTCTTCATGGAGGGTTGAAAGGAGGTCGGTTATGAGGTTCGCGGAAGTGGCAGCAGAAAGAAAAGAAAATATCAAAATAGCCGGAAGGACAGAAGAGCAGCTCCACCCGGTGGAAGGAGGACTTTAAAGACAAGGCAGGAAACGAGCAAACGACAAGTCAGACAAGTACCCCCCAACCTTTCCGTTCCTCCCCTAGCCCAGACCCTTTCTCCTTTCAGCCCGCCTCCCAGCCAGTGGTGTGAGTCCCAGGGTCCCCAAAGCCAGCGAAGCTAACTACCAAGACAATCGTAGACCAATCATTCCAACCCAAAGAAAAAATTCAACATAGATAGCACAGACAGCACAGACAACACAGACAATACAAGATTTTTTTTTTTTCACAAAAAATAACTTGCAAAATCACAGAAGCACAAAATGGAATTAGGGTACACAAGAGGGCCAGCGGGGGCAGGATCCCTCATATTTTCGCAGGGGGCCATGAGGCACAACCTGAACAGACAACTGGCAATGAGCCCTTATGGAAGACCGATGAACATGATGAATAGGAAGGCTCCCCCCCCCCAAACAACCCTTCTCCCCCCCGCAACAGAATGCAATCCCCCCCGCCCAAGGAGAGGAACAATTAAGCCAACACCAGTGACCACACCTGCCAGGGAATCCGAACAAAGAGAAAACCAAGGTGGCGTCTGACCAAACATTGACCACCAGGGCAGAAGACCGCCAAAGAAAAGGGAACACGACACCGGAAGGAACATCCCCAGATCAAGACCTGATAATGGATACAGAGGAGGGTGAGGAAGGAGAGGAAGTAGAAATGGAAGAGGAAGGTGTGGGCGACGAGGAACTGCTGACAGAAGAGGAAAAACACACAGTGTAAGAAACAAAAAGAACTCTCCAAGATGGAACAAAGTACAGCCACGGAGAAACAAAAGCCTCATGGGCACAATGAATTGGGAACACAATTCAGGAGAAAACCCTCGCCATCAAACGTGACTCCCCTGGAGATCAACAAGGAAAGACAAGTGTTGAATGTACCCCTTCGTAACCTCTCATCTGGTAGGGCGTACTTTCTCAACCTTTTTCTCCTCCCCTCAGAAAATCAAGTGGTGGACCAAGGAGGAAGAAAAACAATGATAAAGACATACCCTACCGATAAACTGGAAGCAAGAGATAACGTCTACATTAAGCATGCAAGCAACTGGTTGTTCCATCGAAACGTTGCTAAAAAATCAGTCAACATTGCAATAAAAATAAGATGGATTTGCAAACGCCTGGAAGAGATGAAAGGCAGTGCCAAGGCGGTCCAATAATTCTTTTTAATCCAACCCCTCTCACCAACGGTATTCACAGTTTTCAGCCTCTTCACTCAGAAGGGAGAGGTCAGACGTGCGCATCTCCCCTTGGCAACCAAAGAAATTGAGCCCAGAAGAGAAAAGGGAACAATTGATGATTTTTTTTTCTGGGTGGAGTTGGAGACATATCCCGGTTGAAGTGCAGGCTGCCTGTGTTTACGATTTCGGCCAACAGTACAATATCATAGACTTCATCGACCCACTCCCCTCCTGTGTCGCAAAAAGGGACGAGTACATGATGCTGGCATTGGACCTTCCCAAAGACCAGCCCTTCTCCATAGACGACATTGTCCCTTTCAGGATGGGAGGGAAAGTCTATCAAATTCACACAGCGCATAAGTTCAGGTCCTAGTGCTTCAATTGCAGGGCGTACGGGCACTTGATCACGGAATCGGCCTGCCCCCAGCACCCCAACAAAAGGGGCCCAACAGCAGGTTGCCTCCAACGTGACCCACACAGACCCAACAGGTGGTACATAGTGGACCCGAGTCATGAGGGCTGGGTGTTTCTAGAGGATCTTGACCCCAAAGGACAAACTAAAGGCTGGAGTTGGGAAGGACGTTGGGACCCATGTAGGACCACCAGGCCACCCAACGATTGGACCCCCCCCCCCCCTTCCCCTCCCCCCTCAAAAGGAGTTCAAGAAGCCCAAAAAGGCCCCTCCCCTCAACACGGAGCCAGAAACAAAAACATCAGATCCCAAACTGCCGACAGCCCCCAAGGAGAGAGACAAGCATCCAAACATGCCACTCAAGCTATCGTACAAGAAACAGAAAAAACAGGGCTTGGGCCCGGTAGCGATGGAATACCTGCCAACTGGGAATCTGCTGACTGAGCAAACGAGATGTGGAGGACAGCAAAAGGAATCGAAACTCAAGAGTAAGAAGTCTAACACAATCAGCACACCACACCAAACAAATGACACTTCGGCGGCTCTAAAGGGAGGACAGGGAGACTATGGCGACCCCACAGAGGAAAACCAATGAAGGACCTTTTCGAGGAAGCCTTCGGCCAAACACCAATTGAAATAGAGATAAACACCTGTCTCTTATACACATCTAGATGTGTATAAGAGACAGGAAGGGGACATCTGATCGCCAGAACTGGGCCTGCAAGAAGTGGCGGATTGGCTGATGGAAAGCCTCCACATGAAATACAGAAAAGGAAATGATGAATTCTGGGACGGAGCGTACAGGGCACTGATTCCCATGCTGGAAAGCAGTGCAAGTCTTCAGAAGGCTCTGGCCTGCCAGACGGGATCTACTGGCAAGACATCTGCCAAAAATCACTCAACATTGTACTCGTCCGCTTCCAACCCCCAACCCTTGACCCGGATAGACATGAGGAACAGGAGGGACAGGAGGGACAGGAGGAAACGAATGACAGCGCCACTAACTCAAGGGACGAAGAGACACAGCGGGACATACAAGGAAAAAGCAACAGGCCCCAGGGAGAAAACAAAGAGTGCTGAATGAGGGATTAAGGGGCGAGGGTCAATTTGTACTGAAGGGAGTTGCAAGGGATTCGGAAGACATGAACAGGCAGTCACAACAGCGGGCAATCGAGAATGTGGGAGGGGGATAGCAGACACGGAACAAGTCAGACCAGGTAGACAAAGACAAAAGAGACCAGCAAGGGGATGATCTGGACCTGGCAAATGGGGAGACCCGAAAGAAGGGAGAACAGAACAAACAGAGACGAGCACTTCAGAGGGCCTTTGCCTGGCGCTGGCAGCTTGGAAGCCGACCACTCCACATGTGCAACAAAGCCAACCAAAAGCGCCCCCCCCCCCCCCCCCCCGAAAAAAAACCGGAGTTGGAACTCACTAGCAAGAGACAAAAACTCTGCCACCTATTAGAAAGAGCACCTTCTAACGGAGCGCCCACGGATAAAGGCATAGCATTCCTGCCGGTGAGGAAAAAAGACGAACCTTGGAAAGTGGGCCTTGTTGTTCCTCCAGGGGCGGCACATGGAGAGGTAACCATAAAGGGCCGTTCCTCCTTCCTCTCACTCACATCATGGGCAGAAGGTCTGGCACTCCGGAGAACAGAGATCTCTCAACTGATCCATCAACAGCTTCCCGAGGGAGTCACCTCAGCCCTGCTGATATCACATAGGCAGCATAGAGTGGCTGCCCATGACATTTTCCTGCGTTATAACCATTCGCCATCAGAGGGCCTGCGATGGCTGGACCAGGAAGCTGTCAAGGATCTGCAATTGTTAAAAATCAAGTCGGGAGACCTCTCGTCGATAGCCGACATCAACACCTTCCTGGTGAAGTTGCTCAGAAATGGCACACTGCAGAATGCTGGATACTAAAAAGTGGCTGCCCATGTAAAAATACAGAAGCAAATACAAAAAAGCTACGTTACCGAACGTACACGTACAGGGCCTTTCCGTACGAAACGTACAGGTCGGGAACCCGTACGTCTTGTACGCCCCCGTACGGGGTAAAAAAAAAAAAAAAAGTCATCAAAAAAATCCCAGGGTGAGTACAAGTCGCAACGTAGGAAAAAAGCACTAAAAAGTATTAATAAAGATAAACATTGTGGATGCACTATATGGTAGGGATAAGGCTTGGAATCTTTGCAAACAACAAGCCGACCTCAACCTACGCTCACTTAACGTAAACGGACTAGCCTCAACGAAACAACCCAAAAGACAAGCAATTTTGGACCAACTTAAAGGGATAGATGAAGAGAATGTTCATATCTAGTATGCCTGCAAGAAACTCATCTCATGGATAGCCCGGAGCATAACCACATACACAGAAATCTGGCCACACCAGGCCTATAGGGGTCATGCCCCCTGGCCACGTAGCGAGGGCGTCGCCATTTGGCTCCCCCCCGACACACGGGTAGAGACGTTGAGGTGGTCTGCGGATCAAGAAGAAGGCAGATGGGTTTATCTACTGGCAATGCTGGAACTAGAAGTAGTCAATATCTTGAATTTATATGCTCCAAACGAGCCGACAACACGCCAAAGCTTCTTTGAGTCCCTAAAAACCAAGCTACCAACGGGCATCCCAACGATCCTAGCGGGCGATTTCAACGCTGCCACGGGCCGCTGGCTAGACAGATGGAAAATTCCAACACCTTGCCCAATCTATGTACAAAATGACGAAAGAATCATCGTCGAGCTATCACAATCTCTAACCACTTTAATACTTTCAAAAGATAATTCCCCACCGATCGCCGGTTCACATGCTTCCGCAAGAACTGTACGGAAAAGCATCGAAATCCCGTATTGACCTGACCCTAACTTCAGAAGAAATACAAGGGCCCCTTCAAATAGCAGAGATATTCCCTCGTAGCTCTTACCCCAACCTGGATCACGCAAAATGTATCGCCATATTCTCATTTAGAAAGAAATCAGACCAGGGCAGGGGATTTTACAAACTCAATACATCCCTTTTGACCATCGAACGCTTCAGTGACAAAATAGTGTTGTTCAACAACGGCCTAGTATTTCTAGGCCGCAAGTGTAATGAATACTCCAAACTTCTCACGAAGCAACACCACGCTGAAGAGGTGGACGTACAACACCAACTGCAGCAACTGCAACGACAGGAGGAAGACAAGTATGGTCCTTCTGGCAAGAACAGAGAGACCAGATCCGTGACAAAATAGTGTTGTTCAACAACGGCCTAGTATTTCTAGGCCGCAAGTGTAATAAATACTCCAAACTTCTCGCGAAGCAACACCACGCTGAAGAGGTGTGGACCTACAATACCAACTGCGGCAACTGCAACGACAAGAGGAAGACACAAAAGACAGTGTGCAACAAGCCGAGATAGCCAACACCATTCAAACCCTGGAAGCCCGCCTTCTAGGATATATGGAACACTGATGGCAAGGAGTCAGAATCCGGAGGAAGCTCTCTAAGCACAACATGGAAGGTGCAATGGATGCACGGTTCTTTGCAATGGCCAAAGCTAAGTCGAAAAGATCGATAATTGAGGCCTTGGAAGACCCTATATGCAACCAAGGTCCCTTACACACATTCACAGCAGCCTGCACAAAAATAGCAAGGGACTTCTGCCAGACCCTACTTACATCAGAATGCGGAAATTTACCTAGAGCACAGCGAATAGAGGAAATTGAAGATTTTTTGCGTCCATTAAATAAAACTCTCATAGAGCAACAAAGAGATGCTTTAGACAAGCCCCTGACGAAGGACGAAATATGGATGGCATTAATAGAAATGGAAGAGGAAAGGACCCCGGTCATAGATGGGTTACCCAAAGAATTTTGGGAGACAATGTGGACAAGCATCTCATAGGACCTCATGGGCTACTACCACGCGGTCTGGACAACATGCCAGACAGGGGGAAAAGTGAGTCAAGGAGTATTGTGCAATCAGACTCGTTTTCTTCTTCACGTCGCATACATGCAAACGGATGGCAATTCACTCTGGCGCCAAGCGCCCACTCAAAGCTCAGAGGTATGGAAGTCGAGAACATAGTTTAGATCCAAACTCGCTTCAACAGGCTATGGCGCATCAGCGCCTGTACATCCGAACTCTTGCACTATGTCCAACACCACTGTTCGCGCATACTCACTCTGGATCACCCTGAATACCCCACACGCATTCACTGTATCACACGCACTAACACCTAAAACTAGCTATGGCAGCTATGGCCGCCGGCTACTACTAACTATGGCACACTGGCTCCTTCAAGCCCACTCCGACCTCGGGCATCTGCAGACCACCTCGCACAAGACGCTCGGGCAGCGCTTCCGCATGGCTCACACATGAATGAATGAATGGCTGGACGCTGCCCCTTGATTTATACTTTTGTAGGTCGTTGGTCTGCCCTTTTCCACCGGCCCCATGGTGCACACAGTCCCTTATAGTACTTGTTGACTGTGCAAAGTGAGACTGGGACTGGGTACCGCCGACTAAGCGAAGTGGACTCACCACTTGCCCACTTGCCTCTGGCATGCTGTCTATAACATGAGAAGAAATTTGAAAGGCCACTTCCGGACCTTCCAAAAGTTTGCGGACTTGACCTTTCAGGACTGTAGCGGCTACGACCTTGACCTTTCAAGACTGTAGCAGCTACGACCTTGACCTTTCATCACTTCAACAACTATGACCCCTATGCAAGTACGACCCCTGCTTTGACAAGTCTAAGGTTCAAGACCCGACAACTACTCAGATCTACGACAGACAACTTTCAGCTACTAACACATAGGTCACGGGTTCAAGACTCACAGGGTCGACTTGATACTATACACAGGTAAGGTAAGGTGATGTCTGGGGATCGAGCCCTGGGATCCGCATCTGTGTCTGCAAAAAGGTGAAAACTGTTTCAATTGACGCTCCTTTACAAAAACGGAGAAAGGACTAACATTAGAAATTACAGGCCTATCACCTTGCTCACAATAGTTTATGAATTAATGGCTAAAGCCCTGGGTAACCGTTTGGTACTGGTCATGACCGACATCATACACCCTGACCAAACCGGATTCATTCAGGGTAGGAACATCCAAGACAATGTCCTCCTGGTAAATGAAAATGATCAAGCTAACAAGACAATCTAAGCACAATGCAGCAATTATCTTCATTGATTTTGAGAAGGTATATGACCACGTGGACTGGTTGTTCCTATCTAAGTGCCTGGAAAAGCTCAACTTTGGGTCGTGTTTCGGGCGTTGGGTAAAGACCTTCCACGCCAACGCAACGACTAGCGTCATGGTGAATGGGAATCTAGCTTTGCCTATTAACCTCCAGAGGTCAGTCAGGCAAGGAGACCCCATAGCCCCTTATCTTTTCGTCATAGTCATGGAGGCACTGGCATCCAACCTGAGAAGACATAAGGATATCAAAACAATCCAAGTGTCTTCAATACCCCAGGAGGCAATTCCAGTTTGCTCATTGTTCGCAGACGACCTAACCCTAACGATTGAGGCATCCAGAGAATCAATGGCAAAGGTCCAACACATGATGGATCGCTTCTGTAGACTGTCTGATATGGAGGTCAACTGGGGAAACAAACCCAAGGATGGTGGATACACCACCAAGGAGTGAGACCCCCCGAACAGCCCAGGCTTAAATGACTTCGTAAGGAAGCCCCCATTAAAGTGTTGGGAGTGTTGATGTCAGCAAAAGGCAGATCAACTACTAACAATGAATGGGTCTCTAGTCCACCCTTGGAAAATATGATACTATGGAAAGACAAGCATACCTCACTGATTGAACGCTCTCTAGTAATTAACAACGTGGTATTGGCCTCCATGTGGTATAAATAAGCTATCTAGGCATTAGACAAGAACGCCCTTCTCCCCTTGCAGCGCCACATAGCCGCCTTCCTGCGGCGAGGAAACCATGAGAGACACAACGTGATCAGCAGAGTGGCTAGGCAATCCATAATCCAACTCAAAACGAAAGGTGGATTGGTCATTATCGATCCCCCAATACAGACTAAAGCACTAGCGATACAGTGGCTCAAACGTCTACTTTTCAACCTCGAATCCCCTTGAAGGGGGTTAGCTTTGGAACAAATCTCCCGCTTAGCACCAAAAACATCAGAGGGGTGTGACCCGCTAATATGGCTGGAAAATAGGGGATGGCCCATCCCAAGAAGAGGTTCGCAGCAACGAGATCTCCCCCTCCCCCCCCCCCTCCCGACTCAGCCAGACAAGCAGCAAGCGCAGACCTGCGAAATGACCCCTTATGGCCTAGCCTTCTGAAAATATGGAAAGTCTTCCCCTACCAGATAGAACACCGCCAAAAAGATGGCAAGAGGTGGCCCGACAACCCCTTTTTGGAAACAAATGGGTAGTGGATTCGAAGGGTCAAACCCTCCACTGCATATACTCCTCAAGCGAGGAATGACAAGGATAAAAAACATATGTGATACAGAAAAGAGGAACTAGATTGACCCGGGCCAGTTAAGGGAGAGACTACGCTACTGTCACCGACCGAAGGAAGCCTTGGAGGCCATAATAGAAAAGATCCCCCTAGCCTGGTGGAGAATCTTCAAGAAAGGCCCCACCCTACAAGAATCGGACTGGGTGGCATTTTGGGAACGACAAAGTGAGGTGGGCAACATAGTCTACTGCGAGCCCAATGGATCAGTAATAGTGAATCTTTTCCAAGGAAGTCGGAACAACGTCGTTCAAAGAACCTCCCCGGAAGAAAGAGTAATATGCCAAAAAGAGGAACTATTAAAAATCAATAACACCTTCAAAAACAAACATTAAAAACAACAAAAACAGCAAAAAACAAAAAACAAAACAACAACAAAAAAAAAGAAAAAAGAAAAAAGAAAAAAGAAAAACAAATCATCCATCACAGCAGCATGAGATCGACGAACAGATTGCAGCGCGCTCATAGACGGCTGGATTCGATGTTGTTCTACAGTGGTGCGATGAGACAATTGGCAAATGAACGCCTTCGGCATAAACGATGGTCTCATCAAAACGACACCACTCCCCGAACCTCCCCACAGGCGGGCACAAGCAAGGAAAGGAAGCAACTGGAGGACACAGAGGTCTTGACGGAAGAGGAGAAGGAGATGGAGTTACAGGGGAAAGTACACCACAAAGAGAAGAACTCTTCCCCCACCCAAGTGGAGAGTAATAACCAGCCACAACTATCTTGGGCAGACAAACTCAAAAAGTCGCACCAAGCTCAAACCCTGACCATCCATCGGGGTCAGGGCGGCCCGCGGACTGGAAATCTCCAGATCCCCCTGGATGGACTGCCACCAGCACGGGCCTTCTTCATGAACCAATTTCTACTCCCGTCTGAAACACGAGTGGTGGCACATGGAGGTAACCAAGTCATGATGAAGGCATACCCCAAAAGTTGCTTAACCCGCCGCGATGAGGTCTACATGAAACACGCAAATAATTGGGTGTTCCACGATGATGCTGTATTCAAATTGGTCAACGATAAAGTTAAGTGGATCAGTCGTCGGCTGGAGATACTGAAAAACAGTGTTGACTTGGCCCGAGACCAATTCTTGATCCAACTCGTGTTCAACACCCTGTTTACGGTCTTATGCTTGCACAAATCAAACAAGTCCGCGATCAATGGGTCGAAACGCCTCCGCTGTGAACGGTCGGAGGTCCGGATCTACCCGTGGGTGCCATAGCGTAAGATGGGACCGGAAGAGAGCAGGGCACGACTCATGCAAGATTTTTACTGCGTGGAGTTCCGCCGCATCCCGGTGGAAATCCAGGCAGCGTTTGTATACGACTTTGGACTAATGTATGACATTGTTGCCTTCATAGACCCCCTCCCCTCTGTGGCCAAAAGGGACGACTACTTAATGTTGGCTCTGGATTTCCCCCAAGGCCAACCATTCTCCATCGATGACGTCATTCCATATCACATAGTCGGGAAAGAGTATATGATCCATATGGCACACAAACTAAGGTCGTGGTGCCACAAGTGCAGAGCATATGGCCACCTGAACACCGAGTACGTTTGCCCGCTTCATCCACAAAAAACGAACCGAACAACGGGGAGATTGTTGAGGGACCCGGTCAAGGCGACACATTGGAGAGCAGTGGACCCAGGACATGAAGGTTGGGTTTACATTGAGGACCCTACAAAGGAATGAGTCCTGATTGGGTGGAAGTGGGAGAGAACTGGAGAGCCTGACTGGGGGACACGCCCCCCGAACACATGGACCCCCCCGACTCCGGTGGAGGAGAAAGTGCACGAGACACAAGTGAACTCCCAGCAAGGGAACTCAGAAAACTCAGGTTGGAAAACGGTGGGCAAGAAAGGAGGGAAAGAAATCTGGATCCAAAAACAACAAGCGAAACCCGGACCGCTGCGAAATGATAACGGTAACCCCCATGGCGCCATGGGTCCCGCTGCTGAGCGATACATCCAGAAAGAGGAAGGCACAAATGACACCAAGGATCGAAGGAAGCTCCTCACCCCCTCAGAGCAGACACAACAGAAGGCAAGGGGCAAGAGCATAAGGGCAGAGGGAAATCCCTCTAATTGGCTGAAACAAGAAGGAGCGGAGGGAAAGTCGGAGGAACAAAAAGAGGAGGAGGTAATGGAGGTGGAGTCCGGGGGGCTAGGGGGAGAAATCCCGGAGGAGAAGTTGAAACAATCTGGGCTAACAGCAGCAAATCATATGAGAGATATGGACCTCATCCAGGCGGAGGAGGAGGAAATGGAGGTGGAGTCGAGGGCGTTAGGGGGTGAAAACGCGGAGGAGAAGTTGAAACAACCTGGGGCGACAACAGGCAGAAGGAGCATACCTGCGTGTCAGATGATGGATACAGATCCCCTCCAGGCGGCCTTCGACTCAGAACCAATGGATGTCGACCCCCTTCCAGCCAACAATAGCACGTCACCAGAAGGTTTGGCTCCCCTAAATAACCCGGAAGACGAGGGGGCATCGCCACTGCATCTGCCCGTAGAACAGAAGCTGGTTGTTATTGCAGACTGGATCATGGGCAACCTGAAAGCGAAATATGGCCCCCTCACTGACGACTTCTGGGACAAGACGTACCTGGAGTTGTTCCCCATGCTTGACACGAGTGCCTCGCTCAAAAATGTGTTGGAAAATGGATTGCAAGCGGGGCTGAGGTGGGCGGATGCATGGCACAGACTGACCACAATTGTATTTGCACGCTTTCAACCACCACATGCAGAAACAGCAAAAGAAACAGCAAAAGAAGAAGAACAGGACGAAGCTCGAATCATAATAGATAATGAACAGGCACAGAGGGTGCAAGAAGATCCCCCGGTCCTACAGCGTCCAGACCCGCCGCCAGGTCCGGACCCTCCAAACTTGGACGAGAACGCACCCATAGACCTGGTGCGGAAAAGAAAACTAAGACATCTGGTCGAAATGGGCCGAGACTCTGGTTCCCTATTGCAGACGACAATGCTACTTATCCCAGTTCGAAAGAAAAACGGGAAGTGGGAGGTGGGCTTGTTCCCGGTAGAGGGAGGTAGACAGGGGGGTGTCACTCTACAAGGATGGGCGTCATTCTGGGCGGAGCCACAAAACTGCGCATCTGAAGCAGCAACAGGAATTCCGCAAATGCAACTGGAGTCCCACATTGCAGAAAAGCTTCCACCAGGGGCACAGGCTACGGCCTTGATCACAACAGGCCCCACCAAAATCGTGAAAAAAAACATCAACATACGTTTTAACCCATCCAAAGAAGCGGGCCTGAGATGGTACACCCAAACCTGCAGACTGTCAAGATTGGACACAGTGACTCCTAGACGGAGCAGGACGTTCAGATTTGTCTATGTGCCCTGCTCAGGCTGGGCCCCTTAACGGGAGCTGCGAACTGGGACTGGGATCAGTTGCCATGGGTCCGTCTGTAAGTTGTAACTTTTTGCAGATAATACGAACAACTCAAGTAGGATGGACCCAGTGAAAGCAGTGTATGGGAAGGACCGCATCTGGAATCAATGCATGAGAGCAGTCGACCTGGACCTGCGTTCCTTGAATGTTAATGGCTTGGCCTCGTGCAAACCTAAGAAGCAAAACGCAATTTGGGACTTGATGAGAGGGGTAGGGGGTAGGATTTGGCCAGATATGGTGTGCGTTTAGGAAACGCACCTGATGGACACCCCGGAGCACAACCGCACCCATAGAATGATCTGGCCATATAAGGCCTTCAGGGCACATGCCCCGAAACCAAGGAGCGCAGGGGTGGCCATCTGGATTCCCCCTGAATCCCGAGCAGACCCAGGACATTGGGTGGTGGACCAAGAGGGAGGCCGATGGGTGTCTATCCTGGTCACACTGGAACTAGAAATCATATGTATATTATGCATCTATGCCCCTAATACTGTTAGCGAGAGAAAGGCCTTTTTTGAGAATCTGAAGACAAATTCCGGACGGGGTCCCGAGCATCATAGCAGGAGATTGCAATGCAGCCCCTGATGGTTGGATGGATCGATGGAGGGTACCCTCCCCGGTCCCCACATATGTGGAGGAAGACGAACGGATAATCAACGACTTATGCCTTTCACTCAACGTCTTCGATTCTTTTCGAAGGCTAAACCCAAACACAAGATTTTATTCGTGCTTGCGCAAAGTTGGGACTGAGTGCCAGTCGAGATCCCGGATCGACCTGATCTTGATCTCGAAGGATATGGGAGGATCTTTGCTGCTGGCAGCAATCCTACCTGCTAGCCCCTACCCGAGCCTGGATCATGAAATGTGCACGGTCATTTTGTCCTTTCGAAAGAAACCAGATCGTGGACTTGGCTTTTACAAACTCAATGTCTTTATCTTACAACAGAAAGCCTTCCAGAGTTACATAATAGACTGCTGGACATTCTGGCACACACAAAGGCAGCACATTCAGCAGGAAATAGACTGGTTTAATAACGGCCTGTATTTTCTGGGTAAAAAATGTCAAGAATACTCCAAACGTTTGGCAGCCAAGAAGCATCTACAGGAGATGGAAATTCACCAACAATTGCAGCACCTTGAGCATCAGGATCAGTCTAATAATCCACACACACAGCCAGAAGATCACACAGTTGGACGCTTAGAGATACAGATGTTGCAACAACAACTTCAAACCTTTGCCACACAACGTTGGGACGGTGCACGAATAAGAGGACGACTGACAAAACACCAAATAGAAGGAACAATGGATAAAAAAATATTTAGTATGGCCCGAACACGTTCACACAGAACAACCATAGAAGCGCTATACGATCCACAGACTGGACAACAAGAAATCGCCACCTCCACCCCCCATTGCATGCAGATAGCTAGGTCCTTCTTCAAAGACCAGTTCACCTCAAGGTGCGCCCGATGGGAGAGGAACGACAGAGAAAACGAAATTGAAGACTTCCTGAAACCTTTGGAGAAGACCCTGATGGGCCAGCAGAAAACAGAGCTAGACCGTCCCCTGACCAAGGACGAAATCTGGACGGCGGTGATGCAGATGGATGAAGAGAAGACGTCTGGCATCGATGGACTGCCCAAAGAATTATGGGAGACCTTATGGTCGCAGATGGCCCCGGATCTCATGAAGTTCTACCATCAGGTGTGGGAAATAGAGGAGATGGGGGAGCTGGTGGGGCAGGGCATCCTCACCTTGTTACACAAAAAAGGAGATAAGATGGATATCAGAAACTACCGGCCGATAACCTTGCTTACAATAGTTTATAAAATACTTGCGAAAGTCCTCACAAACCGATTAATCCCGGTCTTAGACGACATTATTCACCCGACACAGACCGGAATTGTCAAAGGGCGCAGGATCCAGGATAATATTCTATTAGTCAATGAACTTCTCAAACTCACAAGACAAGACAGGCGGAATGTGGCCGTGGTCTTCATCGACTTTGAAAAGGCATATGACCCTGTGGACTGGCTCTTCCTAAATAAATGTATGGAAAAAATGAACATCCGGCCAATATTCTGGCACTGGACAGCGATACTGCATCACAACGCCACTACGTGTGTCCAGATCAATGGAAGAATAGCGCTGGCCTTCCCGCTGCAACGGTCGGTCCGACAAGGGGACCCTTTGGCCCCCTTCCTGTTCATAATTGTGATGGAAGCGCTGGCGACAAACCTCCGCGCTAACAAAGACCTGAGGAAATTGCAAATCTCGGTCATTCCCGAGGATGCGATCCCTATCTGTTCGATGTTTGCGGATGATTTGACACTCATGGTCGACGCCACCATAGAAATATATGGAAGAGATCAGACGACTTTTTGACCGCTTCACAACAGTCTCAGACATGACTGTCAATTGGGGAAATAAGACCTTGGGGTGGTGGATCCACCATCAAGGGGTGCGTCCCCCGGAGTTACCATGTGTTAAGTGGCTTCCGGAAACGGCCCCGGTCAGAGTGCTGGGAATCAAGTTGACGGCACTAGGTAAGCCCACTTCGAACGATGACTGGATCCTTCAACCCGCCCTAGAAAAACTGGCCCATTGGAAAGACCAACATACCTCTCTCATTGGTAGGGCACTCTCGATCAACAGTGTAGTGTTAGCGGTCCTATGGTATAAATCCGCAATTTGGACTCTCAGTAAAGAAGCGGTCCGATCGCTGAAGCGACAACTAACGGCCCTCCTTTGGAGAGGCAACGGCGAACTCCCGAATGTGATCAGCAGGGTGGCCTGGTCCTCAGTGATCCAACCCAACAAAAAAGGGGCCTTGGGGATCCTAGACCCGGATACCCAGATCACAACACTAGCAGTTCAATGGATTAGGAGACTGCTCTTCACTCAGCATCTCCCATGGTCTGCCCTTGCCCTGGAACAGATAGCTAGACTAGCCCCACAGGCACCGCAAGGAGTAAACCCATTGACCTGGCTGGAAGACCGTTTCTGGACTGTGCCACGCAGCCCACGAACTGATCGCGGTACACACCGAGACGCAACCCTGGACTTGGCAAGGGACAATCTTTGGGCCCGAGTCCTGAAGGCCTGGCAACAACCTCCGCTACCTGACAAACCTGCACCGTCTAGATGGGAAGAGGTGATGCGTCAGCCCCTGTTTGGGAACAGGTGGATTACGGACCGACACAATAGGGTGTATTGCAACTCGGCCAACCCGTGGTGCAATTGGGTCAAAAAGGGTGTAACTAGAGTAAAAGATATATGGGACACAAGGCAGAGGGACTGGAAAGCGTCACTACAATTAAGGACCATACTGAAGCACTGTCACAATATAGAGGAGAATCTTGAATCGTTGATCTTTGCTATTCCCCTGGACTGGGTGCGCATCCTGCGCAAAAGACCGCGGTTGATAGAGGGAGACTGGGTAGATGTCCCAGAGGAACCGGAAAGCGTAGGCAACGTGGTGGAAGTACGAGCAGACGAAACACTAGTTATCCTCTTCCACATAGGCAAGGAAAATGCCCTCAGCCGATATGACCCAGACGTGACGAGATGGTGGAAAAATGAGGACCTGTGCAGGGTCCGGGTGCTACAGGATAAGGACGCATGGATTGCATACCAGCCAAAAACCCTCGTAGCAGAGCTTCCCCTCGACCCAGAGGAATGGCAGTGGGCTCCGAAACAAAAACTCAGGTCTAAGGAAAACCTGAAGTTGTACAACTTAACGGTAAAGGTTGCATACCGTCTGCTGCGACCAAAGGTGAACATAAAGGAGATAGTGAAGGCTCGATGGATGTCGCATTTGAATGTCGAAACAGATATTGTCCGGTTTATCCGATGGTTTGCCACCACGAGGTCTAGGCCAGCAAAGATGGCCTCGTTACAATGGCACATTGAGCATCGTTGCCTCCCCACCAACGACTAGCTGATAGACCGTACATATCTAGAGCGGCAGTGACGGGTGCAACCGTGGTGCAAATCATGCCACACGGTCTTCCCCTCCCGTAAAATCCCCGAAACCATAGAGCACATATTCATGCAGTGTCTGGGGGCAGTTCTAACATGGCGTTGGTGGGATAGAATCTGGACACAGTTAGACACCGGGTCCAACTGGCCATGGGAATGGAGGGCTGTGCTATGTGAAACATGGACTTCCCCCACTGACAGTACCTTCGACAACAATATGTTTAAGTTAGGGAGGAGAGCAGTCATGTGGTCCCTTTGAAGAAAACGCTGTATATATGCTGTTGAGGATGTCCGCATAGCGTCACCTGCTGATAGTGTTACACGCCCCTTCCAGTGTTAGTGGTGCTGATAAGAGCAGGCACCACTAACACCCAGGGAGAGGCTGATAAGAGCAGGCACCACTAACACCCAGGGAGAGGCTCCATCTATTGGTGGGGAGCGTCACCTGCTGGGAAACGGGCCCAGCGTCCCAGATACAAATAACTTTGCGACATATCAAGGAAAGAATCATTGTGGGAGAATCCTGCCAGCATTGATTACCTTGGCGTCCAAGGGATTGACTGAGCAGGAGGTGGGGGGGAGGGGGGGAACCTCTACACCTTGGAAATGGCGCCAGATACCTACTGTCACTCACTAGTTCCTCCCTCCCCCACCCAGTTTGAACTGTGTAAACTRTCCCTTTCCAAGTCTTCGTCTTGCACCCCACTCTTYTGCTTGGTGGGGAGCAGCACCTGCTGGAAACCGGGTCCAGCGTCCCTTGTATACACTTGGCACCAGATGACTACTATCTCTTCCTGGCTCCCCCCACTTCCGAGTTYTSAAGAACAACCCTTCCAAAATGTTTGTCTCAGTAGAACATACCCCAAGCAGGATAGCATCATGGAGACCAGTTGGAAGCAGACCGACGACGACGCCTGTTCATGTCACACCATACCATTGCATGTCCACCATTGCCATCTGCTGTGGTGGGAAGGGGTCGGGGAAGTCCGCGGGCGATCGGAGAGGGATTTGCTGGTCAATCTTGGTCCAATCATTAAGCTGTATGCAGTAGTCTCTTCGGAAGTCGTCCCGTTCCTGCCCCTGTACTTGTCCACCCTCCCAGCGAATACATGCCATCCATCCCCCTTGGTCGCCACCCAACCAGTCTTCTGCAAATTGATTTATTGCTTGTTGGACATCTGTCTTTCGATGATATAAGTCCAGTTGGTTTTTGACTTTCTGCCACCGGGTAAGGAGTTCTTGGTTGATGAATTGTCTGATCATTTTTGTCACCTCCTCCCCTTCTATCCGGACCCCTTTGATAGCATGTATGCAGCGTTTCCGCCACAATGCGGCTCTCCTGCCTGTTCTGAACATGTTGTTTTCAAAGGCCCTGTCGATAGGAGATGTCCAAGCCTCACAGAGCAGTGCCCTCCAGTCCCATGGCCAGGTGGATCCGGTGTTCATTAGCCTCCATATCCTGTCCCACCACCGCCATGTCAGCACCGCTCCCGGGCACTGTAAGAAGATGTGTTCGATCGTTTCCGGAATCTTTCGAGAGGGGAAGGCAGTGTGACAGGACTTGCACCATGGCAGCGCCAAGCCTCTCTGTTCCAGGTGTGTGCGGTCGACCAGCCAATTATTTGTCGGGAGGCAGCGATGTTCAATCTGCCATTGTAGCGAGGCAAATTTCGCCGGTTTGGATTTTATAGTTGTAAACCATCTGATAGGGCGAAGTGAGTCTCGTCCGACGTTCAGCTAGGTTTGCCATCGGGCCTTCACCACGTCCCTCTGATTCACTTTCGGCCGTAGCAGTCGATATGTCGCTTTTACTGTCAGGCTGAACAATCGTTGGCTTTGCGTGGCCTGCAGTCGACATTTGGGCCTCCAGTGCCACTCTGCCGGGTCGAGGGGGAGTTCTTCCAGAGGCGTCTCGGGTTGAAAGGCGATCCATAGGTCCTTTGACTTTATCACGCGGATTTTATACACCTCCACATTCTTACACCACCTCACCACCTCTGGGGTGTACTTGGAGAGGACGTTGCCCTTCCCTTTGTGGAGGAGGCTAACCAGGGATTCGTCTGCCCGTACCTCCACCRCACTGCCCACACTCTCWGTCTCCMCCGGGATCACGACCCAGTCCCCTTGTGTCAGTMRAGGCCCCTTACRCAAGATGCGGGTCCAATCAAGGGGGACCGCAAAGATCAGTTCATCTAGATTTTTCTCGATATCATGGCAATACCTCAAGGTGGCCCTCAATTGTAATACAGTTTTCCAGTTTTTATTCTCCGGGTCCCATAGGTCCTTTATCCTGACTATACCTYTTTTTACCCAGCTGCTYCAAGGGGAGTCGGAACTACGGTATACCCTCCCATTTCCATCGGTAATGTTTCTATTGCCGAAGAGGGGTTGTCGCATCACCTCTTCCCAGGTATTTGGTGAGGGTTTCTCTGGCAACGGTAACTGACGCCAGGCTTTAAGCACCCGGGGCCAGAAGTCATCCCTCCGCAGGTCGCTTCTTGCTGCATCCCGGCCTGAACCCGTGGTGGTGTGGGAGCGCCGCGGTATGGACCAGTAGCGGTCTTCCAACCAAGTCCAGGGGTGCACGCTTTGCGGTGCCTGCGGGGCCAATCTAGCAATCTTTTCTGCGGCAAAAGAGAGCCATGGTAAGTCCGGTGTGAACAGCATTCTCCTCACCCATTGTATTCGCAAAGCTATGATAGTGGCAAAAAGTTAAAAATCAGCTTGAGTTATTTCACTCTGCAAAGGATATAACACAAGCAATTCATCAATTCTCCAGGGACTGGTTGGGAAATGAGAAGGGAGGCTGGATCGCCTCGGTCAGATGGGGCGGCGAGCCCACCCAAGAGGGCAGCCAGGGGGAATTCAGAAGAGACTACCATATGGGCTTCGAGGACTGGACTACAGTAAGCCAAGAGATCCCACTGAGACCAGCCAAGGATTTTCCCGACCCCTTCCTGCCTCACCAACTAGCAGTGGTGGACATGAAATGGTATGGAGCTGACTGACCTGGATCGCAGGCCTGATAGGGAGGTAGGAGGAGCGGGGAACTGCAACAAAGAATGAATTTCGGGTATCAAACGACTGGGGGCAAAGTTAGCTGGGGGAGGGAGGATCTACGATGTAAAAGTTGGCATTTGGCGTCCATAACAGGGCGAAGAGGCTCACTCCCCTGCTTGGTCAATCCTCAGGACTTCAGAGCATTCAATGCTGGCAGGCATTTCCTGATTCCCTCCAACTTCGTTCTGTACAAGGGGTGCTGGACCCGTTTTCCAGCAGGTGCTGCTGCCCAAGAAAAGACAAGAAAAGACAACATTAATCAAGGCTGACATGCATTTCTGGAATGTGGGAATGGGGGAGGGAGGAACCACGGTGTAGCAGTATTTCTGGCGTCGGGTTTAGGGTGAAGAGGTTCACCCTTCCTTCTAATGTCCTGCCCAGTAATCCCCTGGACCCCAGGGTAATCAATGCAGGCAGGAACACCCCACAATCGTTTTCTGTTGTACTTCAATTTCAGTTTGTATAAGGGACGCTAGACCCACTTTCCAGCAGGTGAAGCTCCCCACCAATAGATGGAGCCTCTCCCCATGTGTTAGTGGCGTCTGCTCTTATCAGCACCACTAACACTTGTGGGGGCGAGTTATAAAAATAAAAATAAAAAAATAAAAAAAAGGGGCTCCAAGAAAAAGAGCAATGGATTGCCTACCTCCCCCGAGTCCCGGTCCACCAACTTGCTCTGGACCCGTTAGAATGGACATGGACAACACCACTGGGGAAGAGCAGGAAATTCACTAGATCATTATACGTCCTAACGGTCAAATCGACCTATAGGCTCCTCAAGCCGAGAATAAACCTTCGAGATCGGGTGGAGCCACGCTGGATGAACCACCTACAGATTAACAAAGACAAGATAAGAAAATTAAGGTGGTTCAGAATGACCAAGGAAAAAACAGCAAATTTTGTCTCACTGCAATGGCAGATAGAGCACCGCTGCCTACCAACAAACGATTGGCTGATAGATAGAACGAGCCTGGAGCAAACAGGGCAAGCCCTGCCCTGGTGTAGGCGATGCACAAATGCATTCCCATTCAGGGAACGGCCAGAAACAATCGAGCACATCTTTCTTCAGTGCCCAGGAGCGTTGTGGTTGTGGAGATGGTGGGATAGAATCTAGGAACAACTAGAAACTCATATCCAATGGCTGTGGGATTGCAAGGCCTTGCTGTGCGAAGCCTGGCCCAAGACCAACTTGTGATGACCCGTCCAAACATGGACTGAAACACACGGCTGATTTATGAGTTCTGCCCATAGACTGAATGCCTTGTTGAGTTTCCCGCCTGCTACTAAGTCTGTGTGTGCACGCTTGCTGGACTGCATGTCTGTCTGAGTGCTGGTTGGCTTGAGTGTGTGTGGCCGTACCTGTCTGAGTGCTGGTTGGGTTGAGTGTGTGTGTGGCCCGCAAGGGCACTTGCTCGTTCATTGGGCCCTCAGGGCCGGTACTTACCTGTGGTCGTGACATTGAGGGATTGCAGCGGGGAAAAAACACGAGTAGCGGGTAGGCCGGTACCGCACCTTGAAGAAGTAGATGTGCGGGTACTGGAGGCCGAGCAGAAGAAGACAAAAGTGGCATTTTTAGAGGTCCAGTAGTTGTAGGTTAGGTCTAGGCGGGTACCAGTCCAACCAGTCTGGGTCTAGGGCCTGTACGAGTAATATCAGAGTCTGCAATGATGTTTCCCTCCGAAAGGGAGGAGGTACCGGTTGCTTGGAAGGCCGAGCGGCCTGGAACAAGCCCTCAAGGGGCCCCATCAGACATCACATTGTTCTGGGCTAAGGCCCCCAGCAAGCCAAGTGCCCGCCCTAAGTGAAGGCGGGCCTGAATATTCGTCAAAAGCAAAATTCGACATTTCCATATGTGGGTATTCAGGCTCTCGCAGCACGCCAGTTGGCTGGGAAGACGCGTGAGCCTCACATTGCTGCATCATACAGTTGGCCCAGGCCTTGACAGTTGCGCCTGGGCACACAGACACAAAGAAGGGCCGATACATTGGGGAGCAGGCCTTCGGCCTTGGAAAAGCAGTAGTGCCAACGCACCTGCCTGGGAGCCCTGCACAGATGCAGCAAACAGCCCAAGTCCGGAGACTCAGGCCGTGCCTAACTGCAAAGGGCCCAGGCCCTCAACTGTAGTCTAGGGCCTGGGCGCAGAGTCTGGGACCCAACCGGAAGCTACTGGAAGCTTCCAGCCAGGCCACACGCAGCATCCAGAGGCTGTCACAAAAGGAAGGAAACAGCCCAGGCCAGGCATTCTGGCCAGTGCTGGCAATGCGAAAGTGCTGCTGCGCTCTCGCTTGATGCTGCGCTGCTGCCAAGGGCGCTGACGGGGCGCGAGAGGTGAGGTGGGGCGCTGCAGGGCAGCGGGGCGCAGGCAGCCATAGCTGGGCTGCTGGGCGCCAGGGGGTACAGCGGATGATCAGGTGGTCTTCAGGGAAGGAGGCGCTGTGTGGGGTAATCAAGGTCTGATTGAGGGTGACGAGATACGTACCTGGTACATGAAGAGAGGTCGGCGATGGTGTTGGCAGTCATGTACATCGGTCTTCGAGAGTCGAAGCGATCCTGTTGTGTGAACCGGCTGTAGGTAGGCTAGTCAGGTAGTGTAAGTTGGGCGGCGAGCGCCAGACAGGAGAGCAACTTTGGATACTGTGTTGGTGTGCCTACGGGCTTGAACATTGGCTCATTACTTCATTGTATTGCTCTATATGGATGGTTTTCTCGGTGCATTTGTACTCTCTGCTTGGGACACGACTACTTGTTCAGCTGTGTGATTTTGCAACTTGGTTTTATGTATATTGCTCACACTCATATTCCTTGCAATTTGGTATCAGAGCTGGTTGGTGATCGCCGCTTGCCTGGCACCGGCGACATTCTGACTTGGTGCGCTGACGATGCTTCATGTGCAATGAGGATACTTTGCCGCTGGTTGATTAGCGGGGCCTAGGTGGAGAGGCCGGCCGCTGGAAGGCTGTGGCGACAGCGGGTGTATGCATGATGATGATAGTATGCTGACGTGGCATTTTGGCTGAGGTGGCACTGCATTGCATTGTGGGTGGTACCGAGGCTAATGACCGGTCATCGAAATGCACGTCGGCCCAATTGGTGAGAAATCTGTGGTTGGCGGCAGCTATCTCCAGGTACGTTGTTCCCATTCCTTCTCTACCCTCTCAATCTCTTCTTACCGTGAGGAAGTGAGTCCAACTTGTGTGTCCTCTCTTTGGTGAGGAGTCGTGTGCGCTCTATCTTGAGAGACGACATTCTTCCCAGTGGCGCATCTGGCAGGAGAGGGCAGTGCCTCTGAAGGGCCCTGGTCGAAGCACGGGTCACGGTCACCATGCCAACCCATGGGTATTAGTACACGCAGGCCATGCTGCTTTGTCCATTGAGGCTCTTTGCTGCGCTGATAGAAGGGGTGTGCGGACTGACCAGTCCTACGTAGACGCTCCCAGACCGTCTATAAACATTTCTGGTAGGGGTCTGAACTGTCCACTGGCTGTGATCGTAGTCCTGATTGCGACGTTAAAGAATTCCTGAGGACTCTCGGGGCTGTCCTTAAATTGCCTCTTGATCAGCCAGATCAGTCGGACGTAAGGCTCGTTGCACGCGAGGGTAAATAAAGGGCAGGCTGGTCATAAGCATACTTCTTGGGACAAGGGTGGGCCGTGGTTGCACACCTTAGACACCGCAGCTTGATGATGCTCATAGGTACGTTGGATACAGGGGAAGGGGATTCCAATTGTGAACTCAATTGAACGTCACTACCATTTCCATTGTGCATACATCTGCTCACATTGGTCTAAGTTTTATTTTTGATTAGTTGGTTGACCGACTGTTGACACCTAACAGACAAACTAGAGTAGGACTGTAATCTACCATAGTCAGTTCTTCTCGAATCTTCTGTGCAGAACTAATCATGATAGACCTAGACAATGTGTACAGTTTGTGTAGGTTCTGTTGATGCCGCTTGAATAGTAGTCTAGGTAACTCGCCGGACATTTATTTATTTATTTATTTTTTAGATCCGGTCAGACGCATGCTGCAGTAGGCTCCAAAGAAGACATTAGTGCAGACAGTGTCTGCCTAGCCTATGAGTGAATCAGACGGTGGGGAGGATAGTTCTGACGATAGGAGGCAGACACGACGGGATACCACTAGGATACCTGTTGTGTTCCAGGTTCTACTACCAGGAGACGAGAGAAGGCTTAGGGCCGAGACAAGGGCCCGCAATCTAGAGACTGCGAGAGCAGCAGCAGCAGCGGTTGAACGTGCGTTAGCAGCAGCAGCAGCGGTTGAACGTGCGTTAGCAGCAGCAGCAGCTAGCGCTGTAGCTATGGCTACCTCGACAGCAACTTCTGCTGCAAACTCCACTGGTCAAGGGTTGGGCATGCCGACCAGTTCACAATCCATCTCCAATACGTCAGGAGCTGGCACTAGTCAGGTGGCGGGCTCGCAATTTAGCTCGCCGCCTCCACGCACAAGGGAGCAGATGGAGCTCCAGCAAGTCGAGAGGATCCGCTTGAGGCTAGAGGAGGAACTCAGGCAGGCTACTAAAAGAGAGAAAGAGATTAGAGAGAGATAGGAGTGTCAGACTTGAGGGTAGGGAGGCAGACAAGGCTGCGCTAGAGGGGTTAGATGACTCGACCCTTAGCAACAATGAAAAGATTCTGAACGCAAGCATCCTGTCCATGCACGCATACATGGACAGTAAACTGGATACAATCCAGGACACCTTGGACCAGATAATAATGCCATGCACAAACCAGGAATCAGGCCAGCAGTCTTGCCGTCGCTACCATTCTCAGCGACGACAAGCCCCTATGCCACTCAGTCCGGACCACAACCAAGTGGTACATCAGCAGCAGCCTTATCTCAGACTGTTGCTTCTTCATCTTCCGGTCCAGCGACTGGTGCTACACCACAGTCGCCACCTGTCTCGCCAGCGGGACAACAATTTCCTTGGTATCCCAAGACCCCTCTGAAACCACCTCCAACCTTCTCAGGAGATAAGAAGGATGAGGCTCTCGACACGTGGTTGAGAACGGTTCCAGTCTGGGTGAGGGCAAAGAGGGCATTGGTAGAAGAGGAAGTGATAACTGCTGCATCCTACTTAGAGGGTTCACCAACTCGCTGGCTTAATGGATTGGTTGCTTCAAAGGGTTTCGGCAGGAACATGGGTGATTGGGCGCAGACCCACACCTTGGAGAGCTTTATGGACTTAGTGGAGGCTCGATGGCACAACCCTCAGCAGGCACAGATTGCCACTGATGGGCTTCTAAAGCTTGATGCTAGAAAGTACAAGTCGGTGCGAGAACTCACCACAATCGTAGAGTGCCTGATCGTGGTCCCCGGAGTGGAGCACAATCCACAGGTCTTGTTGACCACGTTCTTGAGATATCTTCCCACAGACATCAAGAACTTATTGGCCAGTGAAGCTCGTAGAGAGTATCACGCCTTTGAGACATTCAGCAAGAAGGCCTTAGACTTAGAGGCTACGTTGAGTAGTGCTCAAACCCCTTCTACGCACGGGAGAAAGAAGAAGACTCCACAAGAGTGGAAGAAGAAGGGTAGTCGATTGATGATGGTTGATTCCGAAGGGAATCAAACTGAAATCGATGACGTTTCTGAACTTGTGGAGGGTGTAGAGTTAGATGGTGAGGACAGTGCTGAGGGTAGCAACCTCGCCGCAGCAGTTAAGACTAAGGCTGCAGCCCGCGGCAAGGGCAGTCAGCAAAGGAGTCAGGGGCAGGCCGCTAACCCAAACAAGATAGCTGCTTCAGTTAGAGCAGGTTTGGATCAGGAAGTGTGGCGAGATCGTTGGTCGCGAGGTGCTTGCATTAACTGTGGCGAGTACGACCATACACAGTTTAAATGCAAGAACCCGAAGGTCTCGCAGAAGATCCCCCCTAAGGGTGGGTTTTCTTCTTCTCAGTCTGGGGCCTCTACGAGCTCCAACTCGAGAAACACTTAGGGCCGGTAGAAGATGTAGCTGCTTCTACTCTCGTTGAAGCGGGTGATGTACCCTCCCCGTTTCAAGAGTTGGTCGAAGCTATTGACTCCTTAGTCACCCCGCAGAAGCATCCGGACCCAACTATACTCTCTACGTTGGATGTGTGTGAAGCCTTAGAGGACCTTCAAGGTGAGTGGTCGGCAAGGGACCCTCGTGAGTCCTGGGTGGCACTGAGTAGAGGTCCTAGAGGGGAGCACTTCGTTGCGGAAGTTGTTGTGGGTGGTCACAAGTGCGACGCCTTCGTAGACATTGGCTCCACGCGAAACTTCATAAGTCGCGACTGCGTTGACAGACTGTGCCTAAAGGACCGGGTGCGGCGCCTTAGTAGACCGGTAGCATCTACTTTGGCCAACAAAGAGCGCATGATGGTAGAGGACTACGTTAAAGATGTAGTCTGCACCTTCTCCTACCCAGGAGGAGAGATAAACCATAAGATATCATTCTTGGTGAGCGACGAGTTGCCCTTTGACATGTTGTTGGGCATGTACTACCTCGAGGTTGCCAAGCCCCAGTTTGACTGGGACAAGAAGGTGTTGAAGCACGAGTTGCCTAGTGGGAGAACCGTTAGACTGGCTAAGTACAAAGCCAGTAGGTTAATAGACTCCTATGGGTGCTTATGCGCATCAACTTTCTATAATTATTATAAACAGAACCAAGAGGAAGGAATGTCCTTAGTCTATGTCTCTGCGAAAGGGGAGGCCGTTAAAACACCCCCAGAGATAGAGACCATTGTCGCTAAGTACCCTAATCTGTTCGAGGAGCCCTCAGGAGTCGTAGGCAGGGAGGTTGTCCATGCCATAGAGATCATCCCAGGTAGCAAGACACCAAAAGGGAGAATCTATAGAATGGCTCCTACCGAGTTGGACGAGCTTCATCAGCAACTGAAAGAGCTCACAGAAAAGGGTTGGATACGACCTAACACTTCCCCCTTTGGCTCACCAGTCCTGTTGTTCCAAAGAAAGGGGGAACACTAAGGATGTGCATTGATTATAGAGGCCTCAATGCCATCATCGTTAAGAATGCAGAGCCTCTACCACGCATCGATGACCTATTGGATAGGGTGCAGGGATGTAAGTACTATGCAAAGATGGACTTAAAATCCGACTACCATCAGATTGCCATCAGACCAGAGGATCAACACAAAACCGCATTTCAGACCAGTTACCGTCTGTACGAGTTTGTAGTGATGCCCTTTGGCCTTTGCAATGCGCCGGGTACATTCCAGCACGCCACGAATAGGATCTTTCATGACTACTTAGACAAGTCCGTTGTCGTGTACCTCGATGATATACTTATCTTTAGTAGAACTGTCGAGGAGCATGCTCAGCATGTAAACAAAGTACTTTCACTCCTCCGACAACACAAGTATAAGATAAACGCAGAGAAATGCGAGTTCGGCGAATCTTGTACCATGGATGGGATTAGGCCCGAACATGCGAAAGTGGCTAGCATTAGGGACTGGCCACGACCCCAGTCTGTGACTGAGGTCAGATCATTCTTGGGAATGTGTGGTTATTACCGCAACTTTGTAAAGGACTACAACACGATCGCATCTCCCTTGACTGATCTAACTCGACTTGACACACCATGGGACTGGACCGACGAGTGTGAGGCAGCTTTCAAACGTTTGAAGCATTCTCTCACGCACCATGAGGTTCTCACGGTACCCGACCCGCAAAGGCCATTTGTTGTAACCATTGACGCAAGCCAATACGACATTGGCGCAGTGCTGGCTCAGCAGGAAGGGAAGAAGTTGAGACCGGTCGAGTACATGAGCAAAAAGATGCCATCAAAGAAGTTGGCAAAGTCCATGTACGAGAGGGAACTCTACGCTCTCTACAAGGCACTTATCCACCAGAGGCACTATCTGTTAGGAGGGTTTTTCTATTTGAGAACTGACCATCAGACCCTCAAGTGGATCAAGACACAACCGGTTCTCTCCGATGCACTCAAACGCTGGATTGAAGTCATAGATCAGTATGACTTCAAACTAGACTATGTGAAGGGAGAGTACAACAAGGTTGCAGATGCGTTGTCTAGAAGGGCAGATTACCTGGGTGCGCTGATTTCTGAGTTTGACCTATTTGAGGACGTGACTCGATCTATGGAGGAAGCCTACAAAGAAGATCCCATCACAATGGACATCATCAACAAACTTCAGGCTAAAGACAAGGCCACCACTGATGAGTTTGTGATGGTGGATGGGTTGCTCTTTCTTGAGAAGGCAGGGTTTAAGAGATTAGTTGTTCCATCTAGGGAAGATTTGCGTAGTTTATTTTTAGGTGAGTGCCATGACGCAACGGGACATTTCGGCTACAAGAAGACTATTGCTAACTTAGTACAACGATTTTGGCGGCCTAACATGCTTGACGATGCAAAGAAGTACGTACAGACATGTCAGGTCTGTCAGCGGGACAAGCCGCGGACTCAAGCTCCGCTTGGGTTACTCAAGCCTCTACCCATTCCTGCTGGCCCAGGGGAGAGTATCTCCATGGACTTCATGGATACTCTCATGACCAGCAAGAATGGCAAGAGGCACATCTTCGTCATAGTGGATAGGTTCACTAAGTACGCTAGACTAATCGCCATGCCAGAGACTGCCAGGTCTGAGCACGTCATCAAGTTGTTCATGGACAACTGGGTGCGTGACTTTGGACTTCCGAACACAATCGTCAGCGACAGAGATGTACGCTTCACAAGCGAGATGTGGAAGACGGCGGCTGAACAGATGGGCAGCAAGCTTCAGATGACTTCTGGGAATCATCCCGAAGCAAATGGGCAGGCTGAACAGATGAACCGAGTGGTGCAGCATCTGCTGAGGCATTACATCAAGCCCAGCCAGGATGACTGGGATGAGAAATTACCTCTCATCGCCAGCCTATATAACAACGCTGTACACAACACCACCGGCGTCAGTCCTAATCAACTTCATCTGGGGTGGAAGCAAATCTGCTCTAGACTTCCTCCTGCCTGAAAACCGAACTGCTGCAACTCCTGGAAGCATTGAATTTGGTGTCCAGTATGAGAAACTGTTGCAGCAGACTGTCGAACACATCAAGAAATCTCAAGAAGCCATGATTGCTTATGAGAATAAGCGTCGCCGACAGTCCACATTTCAGGTAGGGGAACGTGTCTGGGTCAAGGGTAGTGAGTTGGGACAGGAGTTTGGCATCTCTAGGAAACTAATGCCTCAGTATTTCGGTCCCTGGGAAGTCCTAGACATTGTGGGGAATGATTTGGATGGTCCCTCGTACGTCATTCGTATCCCTGGTCACTTACGCATTTACCCTGTTTTTCACGCCTCCAAGCTTGCACCTTTCGCTGAGACAGCACAGTTCCCATCACGGAGATCTATGCTGGCCCCAACCATGGATGGCCACGTGGACGTCGACGACATCCTGGATCACAGGGACACACCTGTTCCCAAGCCACCAGGCAGGGGAAGACCTCCCAAACCTGCGAGGGAATACAAAGTACATTTCAGGCATCATACGGATCCGAAGGAAGATGATGGATCTCAAGGGAGGAACTTGTCAAGACAGCTCCTCAGATCGTGGCAGATTATGAGAAGAAACTGAACGGGAATGGAATGTGAGGAACAAGCCCTCAAGGGGCCCTATCAGACATCACATTGTTATGGGCTAAGGCCCCCAGCAAGCCAAGTGCCCGCCCTAAGTGAAGGCGGGCCTGAATATTCGTCAAAAGAAAAATTCGACATTTCCATATGTGGGTATTCAGGCTCTCGCAGCACGCCAGTTGGTTGGGAAGACGCGTGAGCCTCACATTGCTGCATCATACAGTTGGCCCAGGCCGTGACAGTTGCGCCTGGGCACACAGACACAAAGAAGGGCCGATACATTGGGGAGCAGGCCTTCGGCCTTGGCAGAAGCAGTAGAGCCAACGCACCTGCCCGGGAGCCCTGCACAGATGCAGCAAACAGCCCAATTCCGGAGACTCAGGCCGTGCCTAACTGCAAAGGGCCCAGGCCCTCAACTGTAGTCTCGGGCCTGGGCGCAGAGTCTGGGACCCAACCGGAAGCTACTGGAAGCTTCCAGCCAGGCCACACGCAGCATCCAGGAGGCTGCCACTTCCACAAAAGGAAGGAAGCAGCCCAGGCCAGGCATTCTGGCCAGTGCTGGCAATGCGAAAGTGCTGCTGCGCTGCTGCCAAGGGCGCTGACGGGGTGCGAGAGGTGAGGTGGGGCGCTGCAGGGCAGCGGGGCGCAGGCAGCCATAGCCGGGCTGCTGGGCGCCAGGGGGTACAGCGGATGATCAGGTGGTCTTCAGGGCAGGAGGCGCTGTGTGGGGTAATCAAGGTCTGATAGAGGGTGACGAGATACGTACCTGATACATGAAGAGAGGTCGACGATGGTGTTCGCAGTCATGTACATTGCTCTTCGAGAGTCGAAGTGATCCTGTTGCGTGAAACGGCTATTGGTAGGCTAGTCAGGTAGTGTAGGCTGGGCGCCGAGTGCCAGACAGGAGAGAGCAACTTTGGATATTGTGTTGGTGTGGCCTACGGGCTTGGACATGGGCTCATTACTTCATTGTATTGCTCTATATGGATGGTTTTCTCGGTGCATTTGTACTCTCTGCTTGGGACACAACTACTTGTTCAGCTGTGTGATTTCGCAACTTGGTTTTATTTATATCGCTCACACTCATATTCCTTGCAGTATCAGAAATCCTAACTTTTTCTGTGAATCTTTGAGCGCTGTTGCTAGTCGTCCACGCACCCCTAAATTGCCGTAAGGACATTCATCGAGAGAAGCGGTTAACAGAGCCCTAAATTTTCAGGATTTTCAGGATTTTTTCAGGGCTGGCCAAAACAGTCCAACTCCAAGACCCCAACAAACACCAAACCTGGCACACACAAACGTTGACCAAAAATAAAACGGGGCAAAAAAAAAAAAAAAACTGAAAATTTGATCTCCAATGCACTTTTCTGGGTTGGGGGGGTTAACTTGGGGCTGAAAAGTGGGGGTCCCTGTTAACCGCTAATGTACTGCCTGTGTGGTGGATGCCTTTGTGTGGTGTTGTGTCTGTGTCTGTGTGAGTTGAAGGACACTACAGCCATTCAGGGGTGGGGTGGATATCACGACTGGCATGGATCCATTTTTGTACCCATGCCATGGATGTATTGGTTAAGAAACTCGGCTTTGAGGCTGAGGGCACCGGCTCGAATCCGTGCGCGCACGGAGGAGGTCCTACTGCTGATAAAGTACAGACTGTAGTCTAACTGGATAACCAGCCCGAAAATTATACCTGGATGTGGTGTCCCGTGGATAAAACCGTTGCATAAGCACTTGTGCTGGATGGGAGCAGAGCGTGCGACTACCGCCTCTGTGGCGGATGCCTTTATCTGGTGTTGTGTGTGTGTGCGGACACTATAGCCATGCAGGGTTGTGGTGGATATCACGACCGACATGGATCCACTTTTGTACACCGTGCCACCACTGTAATGGTTTAAAAACTCGGCTCTTGAGGCTGAGGGCGCCGGTTCGAATCCGTGTGGCCACAGAGGAGGCCCTGCGGCTGATAAATTACAGACTTTATTACGAGGGGAAGACCGGGTAACAGCTGGCTAAGAATGACAATCCATGGCATAGTTGAACCGGGAACCAACATGAGTAGGGTGAACAGAACAAGTGAGGTACAGGTATGAATAAAGCAGCAGCTGGTACGCAAAATCAGGATCATTGAGAAAGAGGAGTATAGTAGTATACGGTCTTTGCAATAACCCATGTCATATGTCTCGTGGAAAGACTGAGGGCCAACTCGGCCGCCCTCAGCCTAGGCTGAAACAGGGGCAAAAAGGACCCCTACCCAAGACTCAGGGCCTGGACGTGTGACAGTTGACTTCGGTCAACTGCCATGACCCCAACAGTCAAAGTCCAAAGGTACCTAGCCCAGGCCACAGGTCAAGCACACACACTTGTTTGTATGCAGGTACCCAGACAGCCTCAGGTCCAAGGAAGAAGTCTGCAACTGTGCAATCCGGGCCCTCACTGTGAGTCAATCTGGACGACTGTGGGAAAAGCACCCGAGGCCAGACAGCCTCGACAACTGTTACTTAAGGCTGGCCTCGAGTGAGTCAAGCATTCAGTCTTGCTATGCTGCTTTGACACTGGCTCGACTTTGACTAGACGCTGGCTTCATGCTGGCGCGACGCTGGCTACACGCAGGCTGTGCGCAGGGATTGCGGACGACAGTGCAAGGTGGAGGCAGCATGCTGGCGCTTCTTCTGTGCGCCAGCCAATGCTGATGTGGCGCTACCTCTGGTCTACATTGCATGCTGATGTGGTGCTACCTCTGGTCTACATTGCATGCTGATGTGGCGCTACCTCTGGTCTACATAGCATGCTGATGTGGCGCTACCTCTGGTGTTACATGCCCAGTTGGGCGATGTACATATATAACCGAGGATCCGCAATGTGATAAAAAGGACTGAATGGACAATGCAGTGCTAGTGACATCTCAACAAGCAGTGTACATCCTGATACATACAAAAATGGTGCTTTACAGCGCAGTGGAAGACTTAGATACAAGTCCTGACCTGACCGGGACAGACCTCTCTCACGTAGTACAAGACAGCGCAGCAGGAATGCTAGAATACCAATGACTAGCCCAATCAATGTCGCAATACAGACCCAACATACATCATCCTTATCACAAGGTGTGAAGGGGCCTGGCGCTACACACAGGAAGAAGGCGCCAGGTCCAGACATGCACAGACGAAGAGGAGGGGATCAGACGAAGAAAAGGGGGGAGATGGGAATGTCGTTAACACCAAGTCTTCGGTACAAGTCCCAGATAATCCCTCGTCAAATGTCTGAAGCCCAATGTCAGAGTCTCAATCCAAATGTCACCAAGCCCACTCTCTCGTAGTCTGCTGATGCAGTGAAGTCAGGTAGCGAGAGGGTGAGAGGGAGGTGGTGGACTGAGAAGAGGAAGAAGAAGAACTCTCTCTCACTCTCTCTCACTCTCTCTCATATGCCAGGTACTAACCTGTGAAGGTGGCGCTGTGCTGCAGGTACCTCGAAGACGAAGCTGGAGCTATGGCGCTGCAGGTAGGTCTCCCTGGCCTCCGCCCAATCTCTCTCTCTCTCCAGTTCTACTCTAGCTCCTACTAGCGCCCAGCGCTGAAGACTACTGCTAACGCTACTAGCGCCCAGCGCTGCAGACTACTGCTAGCGCTACTACTACTCCTGCAGCGCTCCTTCAGAGTGCTGCTGCCAAATCCTGAAGACTACCTCCTGCCTCCTGAACTGCACGTGAAGTGCCTGGGAAGTACCTAGGAACTACCTGCAGCCTGCAGGGCGGGCCAGTCCTATATAGTGCTGGCCCGTCCAGGAGGCTGCTCTTGCCAATGCCGAAACGTGCCAGACCCTGGCGTTGAAGCTCWACCAAGGGTTGTCTTGAAAACAGGCCCAAAATGGCCTGTGCTGAAACCCTGGTCTGGTGCCTGAGTTTCAGGGCAGGTCGAACTCATGAGGGCCTGAAAATGGCCCTCCGTTTCAGGCTGAAAAGACTCAGGGCCGGAAAGGCCCTGTTTTAGGCTGAAACGACACAGGGCCTGTAGGCCCTTGTTTTCAGGCTTTCAGGCTGAAACAACACACGGCCTGTAGGCCCTTGTTTTCAGGCTTTCGGGCTGAAAACGACACGGGCCTGAAAATGGCCCGTGCAGCTTGTTGCAGGCGCAGCATGTAACATCTGGTCTACATTGCATGCTCATGTGGCGCTGTATGTGTTTCTGCCAACTTTGGTCTAACACTGTTGAGATTGCTTGCGATCTTCTTCTAAGTCTGCAACCCAATCTTGTTGCATATTGTGTTT
>BFEA01000747.1:489084-503433 GCA_003427395.1 Chara braunii | reverse complement strand
ACTGTTGAGATTGCTTGCGATCTTCTTCTAAGTCTGCAACCCAATCTTGTTGCATATTGTGTTTGCTCGGCCCTCCCGCTGCCAGTTTTCAGTTTCGTAGCGTGCATGGGCCTCCTACACAGGCCCTAAGGGCCCAACATTGGTCCCTAGGCCCCCAGGCCGTGCGACCCTAGTTTTGGGCGGCCTGAGGGCCATAATTCAGTTTTTGGGCCAAGGCAAGTTCATTTTAGGCCTAGGATTTGTTTTCAGTCCTCTATTTTCTCCTCGGTTCTTCCCATCGCCCTCCTAACTTTGTACCTCTTGTCTACACCGCCCACCCGCTTACTCCACTTCGGATTCCACGTGGCAATGAGCCTGCAGAGGAGACCGTCAGGAGCATTGACGTGCAGGAGACAGGGGATGCGATAGGGGTTAAGGGGTTTTGTCTGCCAGGCAGTGTTGGGGCCAAGGAGAGTGAGTAGTAGTCGAGGCAGTATTTTCTATCCTCTGTTATGTTTGACAGTTATTTGTTTTTCTGCTAACTTTTTTTTGTTCCAGGTGGTGACGTCTCAGATTTTAGGATTGTCCGAGCAGGTTTTGTGCCTGTTTGAACCAGTAGGCATAAGGTCCCACGTTTCTCGCCCGACGCGGAGTTTTGAGGCCAATCAGACTTTTGTCTACATTTGGGTTGGACCAGGGTTTTCTCAGGTAGTGACTGGTCCAGCCCTCGTCCACCTCTGGACTTGCCCTGCAACATCGGCAGATCTGCCTGGACGTCCGGTAGGGACCCATGTCCACCTTTTTAGGCCCAGGGGGCTGGACCATGTACCGAACCTGCATCCAGGACCACCAATTGCCACTTAGATCAGACAGCCCAGGTGTAGGCCCAGCAATATATAGCTGGGCCAGTGCCAGTAGTTGAACACCGAAAGCTGGAGCATTCATTCTGTCGACACGCTGCTGGAGTGGAACATTAGTGGGAGAGCTGCGCTGGGTAGTTTAGCTCCAGAGGAGCTAGGAGAGTAGGTTGCAGTGGAGAGAGAGCAGCAGAGGTTGAGGAGACTTATCTGGGCACCATAGCTTGGTCTTCACGCTGCCCTGGGGCTGGCATTCGACTGTGACCTGCATTAGCTCAAGACACAATCTTTCACTTGTATCTGTTCGCATCATGATCATCACAGAGAGAGAGAGAGAAGTGTCTTCTTCTTCTTCTTCTTCTTCTTCTTCTTCTTCTTCTTCTTCTTCTTCTTGATTTTTCTTCCTTCTCCGCCACCTCCCTCCTCCTGTTCCACAGAGAGAGAGAGAGAGAGAGAGAGAGAGAGAGAGAGAGAGAGAGAGAGAGAGAGAGAGAGCATAGATTGGTCACCATTTCGGACTGCTCTTGCCCAGGACTTAGACTCGACATTTTGGTTGCGATAATTGTGAGGTTATTGTTGAGGAGAGACCATTTGGCATCTACTTTGAGCTATTCTTATGTCTGTTCTCTCCTTCTCCCTCACATTCGTCTTTCCCCCCTGCCTCCATCCTCTATGGTTTCCCTTCCCATGTGTGTATGAGCAAGGATGGATCTTTTATCTATGGTTGCATTGCCTTCTTGCAACTCGACATGTGTGATGATGTATCCATGTTCAGAGTCGTGAGTCTGATTGAGTCAGATCGTTATTTTTAGTCTTCGGCTGCGTGCATTAATTCACATTGTTCTACATTGCATTTCCATTGCTTCATTTTGTTTGCATAATTGCATTACCATATCTTCGAGTTCTTTTCTCATGTTGGCAATCTCGTGGTTCTGTGCACTGCCTCTCTCTCGATAGGCATCCATCAGTTTCCATGTCCGTTCTATCAGATCTATTTCCAGATCCTGGATTAGAGTGGTAGATGTAATGAACCCAGTCTGGCAGATACTCAGAAGTCGTCAAACATCAGTAGTCTCATCATCTGCATCAAAGTCTCCAAATCGTGAAGTGATAACTCAAACAGTATCTTATTACCATCAAAAGGAAGAGAGTGGAGGCGGAACAGACAAAGGAGAAGATGAAAGATCACACAGTAATCCCTTCAGACCCCTCTCCTTCTCCGGGCTTCTTCCCTCTCCACATCAATAATGATAATAAGTATATTCCTGATCACACACAATAGTGCCACGTGGCACTTGATCTCGTGAAGACCATGAAGATATAGCGGATTCCAGTGACGACGTCAACCTCAGGTGAGTACCCGATCTCCTTCATCCACAGATCCCGACCTTCCTCCTCCTCCCAAACCAGTCACCTCATGTAGACAGCGTGGACAGTGCCACGTTGGCAGTTGAGACAGGTGGCATATGCCACATCACCAATGAAGACCAGTGGCAGCACCACATCAGCATGCACTGTAGACCAGAGGTAGCGCCACATCAGCATGCAGCAGTCAGCCCCAAAGTCCCATGCAACAGATTAGACCAAAGTTGGCAGACCCTGAATTATCTCCAGATTAACGACAAACAGGAAGGTGAGAAGTTTGCAATGGCTAATCACATACTTAGATATTCCTGTCAAGCAGTGGAAAAGGAACGGGCTGAAAAAATCACAAATACAGGAACGGGTTTTAAAATTCATAAATACAAGCTCCGCCTGCAGGAGAGGAGCTTGGGTTAGACGTATCAGACTGCTCTGAAAAGGTTCTCGGAATCTTACCAAACAGTTAGGCCTTCGGTCACCCATAACAGGCTGCATCTGCACAGCATCAAGAATACGTGCTCGTAACGCTGAAGCTGCCCGATCATCACTTGCATTGACCTGGGATAGGGAAAAATAAGGGCAAAACCCAAAGAAACCAAAGCAAAAGGTGAAATGCTATGTGACTGTGCTGTTATGATCCTGGCCAATTTCGAGACACACATTCATCAGGCAGTACAATGCTGTCCGATTGCAGAAAGAAATGAATGAACTTGAGAGGAGAGAGAAGGTTAGAAGAAGAAGAAGAAGTAAGAAAGAAGAAGAAGATGATGTACACCAGCATAGACAAATGATAGAGCTCTTCTTCTTCGCTCAACCCTCTCTTCCTCCTTATCTCCGCCTCTCTTATTCACACAAGAAATAATAATACAATGTTGGATAGCTGAACCAGAATCAGAGTCCGAATCCTTCTTCTACTGCAGGTATCACTTGAGGTCCACCATAGCCATCGCCGCCTCTCCCACTCTTCACTCTCATAGGCCGAGGCTATGGCAGACTACTAGGCCTTGCCCAGATGTCCAAAGGACAACCCAAAGTAGCTATGGCTTCCCTAGCGCAGGCCGCCATGCCTGACTCTGCCTCGAAGCTTCTTGGTGTAGCTCAACCCCAGCTGGGGCCTTCCTGCTGCAGCGCCCACCAAGGTGATGAAGATGGCTGCCACCATAGGCAGGTAAGTACCTCTGGCGCTCCTCCCCCTTCCTGTCCTCCTTCCTCCTCCGAGTCCTTGCTTCTTCCCCAGCAGCGCTGCTCCAGCCAGCGCTCCAACCAGTGTGTCGCCAAACTTGCACACCGACAATGAGGCTGGGCTCTTCGCCCGGCCTGGATATATAGCGGCCTGCTTGCCTCTTGGGTGGTGACTTCCAGGCCGCTCGGCCTTCCCAAGCAACCGGTACCTCCTCCCTTTCGGAGGGAAACATCATTGCAGACTCTGATATTGCCCGTACAGGCCCTAGACTCAGACTGGTTGGACTGGTACCCGCCTAGACCTAGCCTACAACTACTGGCCTCTTCAAAATGCCACTTTTGTCTTCTTCTGCTCGGCCTCCAGTACCCGCACATCTACCTCTTCAGGGTGCGGTACCGGCCTACCTGCTACTTGAGTGTTTTCCCCCCCTGCAATCCCTCAATGTCACAGCCACAGCTAAGTACCGTCCCTGAGGGCCCAACGAACGAACAAGTGCCCTTGCGGGCCACACACACACTCAAGCCAACCAGCACTCAGACAGACATGCAGTCCAGCAAGCGTGCTAAGGGTTTAAGCTTGCTGTATCAATTTACTCGCTGACCCATTATGCAAAAGGTACGCCGTTAACCTTTGCAGATCCATCATCCATTGATTGATGATGCATCTTTCAGCCTTCGACTGATTGCTTGCATCGGGTTTCAGGTTTTCTATTTCACTCCCTTTCTTAGGGTTCTTTTCACCTTTCCCTCACAGTACTTGTACACTATCGGTCACTGAGAAATACTTAGGCTTAGAGGGTGGTCCCCCACAGAATTCAAACACGGCGCGCGTTTTACTTTCACACAGACTTAGAGAACTTAGTAGCAAGCGGGGAACTCAGCAAGGCATTCAGTCTATGAGCAAAACTCAGAAATCAGCTGTGTGTTTCAGTCCCTGTTTGGTCGGGTCAACACAGTACAGTAGCAGCCTAAGCATGTCCAAAGCAATGTCCACCAAACCATGAATGAAACCAATCATCCATGGAAGCAGCAAATGACAATGCCGATGAGAACAAAAAGAACCAGAACAGAAAGAACAAGTCCTTTTTTTTCTCCTTTTTTTTTTCTGTGCGGTTAAGGACCAGTCCTGCAAGTCTTTTTTTTTTTTTAACAAACTTTTTTTTTTTTTTTTTTTTTTTTTTTTTTTTTAACCTTCTTTTCATTACTAATAAAACTTGATACCGAATCCAGTGTCCCTCACATCACACACAACGCTTCCTTTCGTTATACAATGAACAATTCCCTTTGGAAAAAAAAAAAGAAGTCCCTATCATTTTAACAGCTGGGAACCAGGACCAGCGTCCATTACACCGATACTACTCACCCAATGCTCCTCCCCCTTATGGCCTGGAGGTCCTGAGACAGCGGCATTGATTGCTCCCTCTTCAAGAGGATGTACCACAGCTCTGCCCCTGTCCTGTACCTTTGCTCTCCATGACCTCCTTCTCTGTCCTTTCTGTTCTACCCTTCTTTCTCATCCTTCCACTGCGATGCTAGGCTGAGGCTAACCGAGTTCTGTATGCTGTGCGCTGATTCTGCCCTTCGGTCCGCCCCTACCGTCCCTGTCACTGTGGACCCCCGTTCCATTGAAAACTGTATGTTGCCTCCCACCACTAGACCAGCCTTTCCCAACCTTTCCTGTCCCTAGCACTCTGCACGCAAAGTTCTCTCGTATCTCCTGTGCCTTCTCTGGATTCTTTCTGATTTGCCTTTTGGTCCTAAACCAGTCAGTTTCGTATTCCGTCTCTATTGTTTGGAGAAAACCGTCCCACACCTGTGCCAGCAGGCAGTGATTTCCGTCAATCGTTTCTTGGCAGCTCTCCTCCAGATTGCCCACTGGGCCAGGGGTCTCATCCTTTGTTGTAGCCGGCATTGGTACCCTTCCAGCTGTCTCGGGGTCCCGGAGCCTGTGAGCAATGCAACTTTGTGTGTCAGGAAGGGCTTATGGCCAGGTTCCTCTCTCAACACACTAACTGACACCTAGTCACACTTTCTTGCCTATCTGTGCACCTCCACGCATCGCTCTCTGTCTCTCTCCTCATTGTTACTCATGCCCCCACCCCCCCTGCTTGCCCCTTCGTCCCCGCCTCCTTCACACAGAAATCACACACAAACGGAGATGTGGCATTCTGGGGCCTGCCACACCAAGGCTCAGGGGCCCGGACCTTTTGTTGTGTGGCCTGCAGTGGCAGAAACAGGTGCGGAAGAGACACGTACTGAGATTTGGACAGATAGAGACAGACTTGTACTGGAGACAGGTAGCAACTCAATCGAGGACTGAACGGCGAGGCCAATGCTGTCTTCCCAGTGTACTGACCACTAGTGAAGTGCCTGGAGGCCTGCTGATCATGGCGGACAAGTATGGAACTGTCATGGCCTGGGGAATTGCCCCGAACAGCACACCTACTTCCCTTGCCAGACGGTTGATGGCATCACTACCAGTCTCAAAGTGGTGGATTGGCATCGACAGTCGATCCCAAAGTTTCTCAGGCCACAGTCTGAATGGTTGCTGTCTCATGCAAGCTGATCACATTCCTGATGACCGGACTCTTAAAATGTCCGCTAGCGACTTGTGGTCACTTACCCTCTTTTCCTCCCATTCTATGAATGGCTCACTCCTAAAATTTTGGAGGCTTGAGTGTTGTGACCCTCCTCTACAAAAGGGGCATGAAGGAGGACATCATAATTATAGACTGATTTCAAACAAGTGTAAGCTTCGCTACCCGAACATTATGAGTACTGGCCACGCTTGGGGACTGATGGAGAGGCCACAGGGCTGTCAATTTGAGGTTTGGCGGTTAGCATCCCAAGGGGCATGGAAAGAGAGCGCTCCTGAATATATCATCTATGTGCATGTAACCATCTCACAGAGTATATCTTGCATCTAAAGCCACCATAAACTGAATAGCTCGCGAGCCTTTTCTGCTCATTTCCAACATGCTGCGGTCCCCATCGAGTTGGTGGCAATTGGGTGAGCTGGATGCTTTAAGCCACATTACATAATGGCGGTGACGTTGGCTAGGTTTTGATTGAATTGATAGCCCATTGAAATTGGTTGTGAGATGGCGCACCGTTGTGGTAACTGTAAGGCCAGGATTTCCCGGCCATTTTTTAAGGGTACATGCAATGCATTTCATTAAAACACAAATAGATTCAACAGTTCAACCGCTAGGACGATTACCAAAGTGTGCCTTTGTACGTAATCTTTGAATTACTGTTTACAAATTGAACAATCACCTTTTCCGCTGAGTACGGATCCGAGCCGCCCGGCCGACCGGCGCCTGCCCGGGGGACGTCCCGGGCGGCCTGGCCGGGCGGGCGGCCCGGTTGGGGGCCGGCCCCCCCCAGCACACCTTGTTGGCGGGGGGTTTCCGACCCCGAATCGGCGAGATTTCGCCTCCCCAGGGCCTACCGGGTCCGACCACGCCGAGAAAACTGCGCGTCGGGCCTGTGAGGCCTGTTTTTTTTTTTTTGAATTTGGGACGGCCCTCTGGCCGTCGATCATTCATGATCGACGGCCAGAGGGCCATTCGTTTTTGGAGGGAAAACGGAGGCCCCGTTTGAACAAGCGACTGGCTGGGGCGGCCTGCATTGGCTGTCCAAACGGGGCCTCGGTACCTGCTCCAGCCGCCTGCGTTCGTCGTCGAGTCGCCCGTCGTTGAGCCGCCCGTCGTCGAAGTAGCTGCCCCTCGTCGCCATCGCCTGGGAGCTTCACTCGCCCGTCGTCATCGAGTTGCTCATCGCCCATCGCCAGCGTCGTCGATCACGGTGCTCCTGCCTGCCGACAACCGCTGCCGCCCGTCGACGTGGAGTGCGGGTCTGTTCTTCTTCTTCTCGGCAGTCAAAATCAGCAAGTCCTTGCACACTCAAAAATTTGTGCCCACACAGTGCTCAACAATGGAGTGAACAGCCACATATCCATCCATCTAGGGCAGTAACATCAATCTACACGAAGGGAATTGATCATTAGTATTGAAAAAGGCAACAACTTTGATGCGTGAAAAACTGGATAGCTTCTTAGGTGAGGATGGACATCATTGCCTGTAATATCTAAAATTGTCCATGGTCGATAGTACAATGGTTGCAGTTTTCTGGAAATGTTCTCTTTTGGACTAAACTCTGTGGTTTCCACCCATACAGAGCTCCTCCTTGAAATATAGATGCATTATTTGAGTGCTCAACAGTGTTGCACACCTCGACCGTCGGCGAACCTTGACTGGTCGGCTGCCGACCCTCCGACCGGTCGGCTGGTCGGCACCTACCAGTCGGGGTCGTCGGCACCCCGCAAAAAAAAAAAAAAAAAAAAAAAAAAAAAAAAAAAGTTGGGTCCAGAACCCCTAATAACCCCACAAACACCCCCATACCCACCCCAAATACCCCCATACCCCCCCCAACACCCACAAACCGCCCCCCAACACCCTCATACCCCCCCCCAATACCCCCTATACCACCCCTATACCCCCCTATATCCCCCTATACACCCCCCCCCCAACCCCCCCATCCCCAAAAGTTTCTCAGCGGATTCGGGCTGTACTTCGCAAGCGCAGTGCAGCTTCCAACTCAGATCTGAAAAAAAAATAGTGGATGGTTGTTTTCTGACTGGTCGGCAGACCGCCGACCAGTCGGCCCTACTGGTCAGCTGCAATACGGTCGGCGGTCGGGGTTGGGGTCGGTGGTCGGCAGGAACGCAACCATGGTGCTCAATCATTTTCTGTCGAGATTCCTGAAATAGAGATTACACCATGACTCACGCGCTCGCTACTTCAGGCAAATGCTCATCCGAATCAAGTTTTCTAGCGTGATAAAATGCCTTTCTTTACTTTATGATCCATCTGTTCATCCTGTCCGTTTTTGAATCGAGCATCCCTATCATTCACAAAATCTGATACCCATCTATCACAAAAAGCTTTAATGACTAAATCTGTCTTAGATGTTTCTGGTAGTGGTATGAATCTAGCAAATGTGAAATTCTGTCTATGAGTCGATGACTCTATGACCGCAAATATTTGCCTAATGCCGTTCCTGCTGCTGATGAGTGTATTCATGCAGTCCATGGCTACAGAAGTGTATTCATGCAGTCCATGGCTACAGAAGTGTATTCATGAAGTCCATGGCTACAGATTCACCGGCCCTCATGGCCTCACAAATGTATCTCTGCTTAGTCTAGGTTGCAACTCGTGATAGTTCTAGGTTACCACCCATAACTATCGTATGCTCCTATTCTAGGCAGGACTACTCCATGACTCACAGCTCCCACAAATAGCACCATCTGTTATCCAGTCAATTTGTTTTATTCTACGCAAAACCACCAAGTTATTGAACTTTTCCTCCAGGGACACCAATAACAGGTACCTTGTTGATAATTGTACACGACTCTTACACGTGTTTCATTCAGTGTGTTGACAGTCAATCAGGCGTCCCCTCGTTACGGTAGCGTTGATTGCTCCATTCTGGAGGCTTGACTGGCTGGTATGTCCATACCTTGTTTACGAACCCCGTCCCCATTCTGTCTGGACCTAACCCGAAAGGAAACATTCCATATGACGTATTTTCTGACCAGCTCCTCTTGACCTATCCAGGTCGCCTGGTCCTCCTTTTGTCCCTGGTTGTGTTCGAATTTCCTTGCCCGTTATCTAACTTCTATACTTCAGGATTTCCCATTAAACTGCTCATCAGAGCAGTCTGTGTCCCAAATCCCTTCCTCTATTTACGGGTACCACTCTACCCAAATTCTATGCTAGTTCCAACTCTCGGGGGGATCTTTTCCTCGATTTTGGTCCATATGCGTTCTTGCTCCCCATCTGCATCGTCTTGACCCTCTCTGTCTGGATGGAACCGCCAGAACCGAAAGGACACAGAACCATATGGCCCTGTTTCAAAATAAAAAAGTTGGCATTCAAGTGCAATAAATCGCAGGTACATAAAACAAGCGCTAACAAATACAATATCTCCCACTCATGTCAGAGGCTGTATTCCTTTTGTATGCAAGAAGAGAACACCATCAACTGCATGAAACACGATTTCAATAGGGACAGGCACTTAGGAGGGCAATAGAGGGCCTGCTTTCTCCTGCACAACCATAAGTTAGCTTGTGGAAGGCATCGGCACCCAGAGAAAACGAATCAGCTTCACCAGTTACCTCAACAACATGATAGCCACAATGATGGGCTGCCACATGTGCTAGTGTTGTCTTTCCAAGACCAGGTGCTCCACAAAGTAGCAAAACCTATAGTCAAGGAGAAAGCAAATGGGGCAAGAAAACACAATTGGATCAATCATATTACCAAAAGTCCACTCATCATGCCAATGGCCTTATGTTCTCATTGCACCTGATTTAACTTTGTCTAATCATCCATATGACTTCGATCATTTCGTAAGTTTGATACACGCAAACCGGGCCAAGAATGGGGCAGTTCAATCTGGCGGTCCCTCCAGGCAGTGAAGATCCGCATCAAGCTGAAAGGCAATTGCAAGAAAGTCCGACGCTCTTTAAGGCAGGTGGTGGAGAACGTGAAAACAACCATTCGTAGCAACCAGACCACAAAGATTGGGGAGGATCGCATCGGAATGGGAGGAACAGGGATCACAGCAATGTTCCTCATTGTTGTGAGCAGTAAAAGGGCCTTTACCCGATGCAGGCCTCAGGCCTCGTAAAGGTAAAGCAGCATGAAAGGGTATCTCGCCAGGGCTCAGAAACGTGAAAGAAGGTCAAAGGTCAAGTTCTCTATCAACGGGCACATCCAAATCTAAAGCAAAGGGCATTGTCAAAAGACTTACCTGTTCACCAGGAGATGTTCATGTCATGTCTGTTCGGGTATGGGTGTGTCTGTGCGTGCAGTCAGTGCACCTGTTCGTACCAAGAAGAGTGTCTATTCACACCTTGGGAGTGTCTGTCCAGGCAGTGAGTGTGTCTGTTCGTSTAAAGATGTGCCTGTCCGAAAGTAGTCAATAGATAAAGTCCCAGTTCTGGTCTAAGTCAAGGGGACAGTCCAGATCCAGACTTTCAAGTCCAAATCTAGGCCAAGAGGCCTCAGCAGCAGTTGAACTTCATTGGGACTGTACTGGGACACATGCAATGCAGGGTCTGGGACAAAGGAAAGGCTGAACTGAGCCAATGCAGACCCAGCGAGGAGAGGCCAGCACTATAAAGGCAGCAGCCAGCCTCATTCCTCGCCAGATCTCCACTGGCATTCTGTGCGTGGAAGTGCTGGAGCACTTGTGCGCTAAGYCAGGAGGAGCAGCGCTGGAGGATGAAGATGCGCTGAGTGAGGGAAGAAGACTGTGCGCTGGAAGTGATGCAGCCATAGCTGCCCAGCGAGTTAGTACTAGTATTAGAGAGTTAGTAGTAGATAGCTATGAGTAGGAGGAAGGGACTGAGACAGAGAGTGTTCTGCAATCAGATTCGTTTTCAAACACACTTTTCACACATGTAAACAGTAACGCAGCACACTGGCGACATGCGCCCACTCAAAACTCAGAGATATGGCTTCAGATACGAGTTCACTCTCAAATGGCTATGGCGACTCCAGCGCCCAAACATCTCACTGTTCACATACACTGGATCACCCTGGATATCCCACACGCATCACTCTAACACTCGAGCACACACACACACTCACTACTAACTACAGCTATGGCAGCTATGGCTGCCTCTAACCTATCGCTATGCTAACTCCTCCTCTCTTGCCCACTGCGTCCTCTGGGCTCATCTGCAGACCTCCTTGCACAAGTCGCTGTGGCAGCGCTTCCGCATGGCTCACGCAGGAATGAATGAATGGCTGGGCGCTGCCTCTTGATTTATACTTCAGAAATTCGTTGGTCTGCCCTTTACCTTCGGCCCTTGGTGCTCACAGTCCCCCTGTGGTACTTGCTGGACTGGACTGGGACTCTCTAGACCCTTCTGCTGACTGTAGGCAGTCGTACCGTCGACTCAGTGCAGTTGCACTGAGGTCCTACCTGTTGACCTTGCCACTTGTCTTCGTCTGAAAACGTGGGCCTACCTTAGACTCACCACTTGACCACTTGCCGACCTTCTAGAAGGACTAAAGCTAGGCCTCTGGACTCTACTTGGACTCCTACCTTACAGGTCTACAGTTCGAATCTCCCTACAGCCTACAACCTACGGCGACCTACTTACCACTGGCTATCGTGCAGGTCACGGGTTCAACTCCAGGGAACTGTGCAGATACTGTACACAGGTAAGCTGAGGTCAAGGGATCGACCCCTGGGATCTGCATCGGCTACTGCCAAAGGTGAAAACTGTTTCAGTTCATTCAAGGTTTGGTTATGGAAGATACTTACCTGAGTTGGATGTGGACTGCAGAGGTGGCGCTGATGAGTAGTGACCACATTGATGACTTGGAGACAATCTGCAGAAGTAGCGCTGATGTTTTGGAAGCCATATTGACGAGTTGACAAGGGATGTGTATTGCGCTGTTGAGCGCTGGACTCAGGGAACTATGAAACTCTTTGTGATCATATTTTTGATAATATAAGCTGTGAAACTCGGTTTTCTTCTCATCTACCTTTGTCTATCGTGTGAGACTACTGATCATTGTGTGCGAGTATGATGCATGACATATACACACTTGCGTGAGATGGTCCCCAGGACCCATGCAGAAGGCTGGAGTGCCAGACAGTTTCCAATTTTCCGCTAGGATGTTCCAAGTCTGGAATGCCCTGGCCTGAGTCCTGGGCAGTCATTTGCAGATCACGCATGTGGTGTACACCTTGTGGGGCAATTGGCAAGACAGCCATATGATGTTCCAATCCCCGGTCATTTGCGGCTGCATGATGAGTGGGGGCTGCACCTTGAGTGGGGACTGCACCCTAAGTGTGGACTGCATACAGCACTGCAGGTAACTCGTGAACCTCCAATTCTATGGAGCATGAAACATGGTCTCGTGACTGCCCGCCCGAAGTTTGATTGTCTCCAGGGGACACAGGAGTGGATTCTTTTTCTTTTGATCTTTCTTTTCCTTTTTGGGATATCGCTGTCTGGAGCAAGGGAAGAACAACAACCTGTGGAGCACACACAGGGAAAATGGGGGCAGACAAAGAAACAGGCTGTTGATCCTGGGATGAGTGATGATGCGGTGCATGCCGTCGATGGTACACAATAAGAGAAGCTGTGACGAGGCAAACTGCGGATGTGTATGTCTCCGGCCATGAAAGTGGAACAGCAAGAACCGGAGAGTTTGTTCACAAGCAAGACCATGGAGGAGATGTCACTGTGTATGAAGGGATGTGCTCAATGCCGCCTTCATACAATTGTTTTGTGTGCAAAATTTGACATATGGCATAACATTGCATCTCAGTTGACCTTTAACCACCATCACCTCGAATCCGCTTTTTCCCGTGCGCACTGAGTTTAAAACAAGCCAGCAAATCGGTACAGGAGGCCGAGCCCCCTAAAAACTGTGCATTTAAACCAGTTCATTGCAAAAGTTTCCCTGGGAGAGGCCCAAGACCTTGACCGTGGCGGGCCACCTAGGTCAATCTGAGGCAACCTGGGCCGCCTGGCTGGTAACACAGGTGAATAGCCATGACAATGAAGAGGCACTTGGAGATGACCCTCAGCCAAAAGTTGCTTGTACTACTTCTTTTCTCTTTTTCTGTAGCCATGACAATGAAGAGGCACTTGGAGATGACCCTCAGCCAAAAGTTGCTTGTACTATCATTTTGACCTTTCTCATCTTTTTCATTTTTTTTGTTGTGGGATGCAAGCGGCAAAAAAACAAGAGCTGAGGGCAAATCCAACCGCAGACGTTGGAACTTGAGAGGAATGCACTCACAAGGGTTTGGCCACCGGAGGGTCAAACTGCAACAATCAGAGGCAACAAACTGAGCTGGAAGAAATGGGACTCCACCTTTCGGTGTTGGGCCTTCAAGAGTCTAGTTACTGACAGCCTTGGCGTCAGCCAAGTCTGAGAGGATGCTGAAGGGTCGACCAGAGTCCAGTTTCAAAAGCAGTACCGTCATTCTTAGTTAGGGCTGACAATGTCAGGATCAAGAGGGGCAGGCAGTCAAACCATCAGCTCATGTCTCACACTAACCTTTTCAGCAGGCCTTAGGCCATCAGCATCCATTGCAGCTGGCATACCACTTGCACTTCCCTTGTTCCATATATTGCCTCCTTTATTCGCACCTTTCGTATCTTCTGAAGATCCATCCTGGGCTCCTCTTCCAGGACCACTCTTTGATCGATCCCAACCCCCATTATTAGCAAACCCCTGTCTGCTATTGGCATTTACTGTCCGATCCCCTTGACCCTTACCCCCAAGACCACCTCCACCACCACGTGCACCTCCACCACCACCTTGACTCCACTGACCGAACCTTCCCCGACCCCTGCCGGGTCCAGATGATGGGGCCGCTGATGGCCGGCGTAGGGCAGCCAGTGCTTCACTGCTGGTTGCTGTACGAGCCTCCCCGAAGACGCAACGGTCCCATTGTTTCAACCATCTCAGAACCTTCACCAACATGAGAAAAACCACGCATAGCAACGAGGAGGTAAATCATGCAGAATGTAAGCAAGTGAACAAGAGAACGAAGACCAAATGAACAAGTTGAGGTACAGGCAAGTAGAAACGAGCAAAGAGGCCAGCTCAAACACAGAAAGTCAGGTATAGCCAGCCAGTTCTTGAATATCACAAACAGGATATACTCAGAGGAGTCAGAAGTTGCTAACTCCAGGAATCAAAGGTACTTCAGAGCACACATGCAACAAGAGCGCTCAACATCAGCCCTCTCAATGAGTCAGAGCCATGGCAGAGCACCCATTCGAAAAGAGCACTCCACATCAGCCCTACAGTTGCATCACATATCAGCCTCACATATAAATCTATACCTGATATTAGACACCCACACATCTCTCTCTCTCTCTCTCTCTCTCTCTCTCTCTCTCTCTCTCTCTCTCTCTCTCTCTCTC
>BFEA01000747.1:463289-482912 GCA_003427395.1 Chara braunii | reverse complement strand
CTAACTGATCCCCACTCTGCTCCTCTCAGCTATAAAGCTGTCGGGTATATATGTTTTGCAAGAGCCTGCTGGGACACTTATGAGTCTTTTGAACTGTCTTATGCCTTCATAACCATATTTAACCTATTTCTGCGTAAGCCCTAAACCCTAAACCCTAAACACTCGGTCGGAACCAAAACCTGCAGGTAAACTTGTGCTGTGCCCTTTCTCCACTCCCAACTAAACTGCTATCATCTATAGTCCATGAGGACCTGATCCCTTCCTGCACTATATTCATTAAACCCTTAAAAAACACTTGACTTATCCTACCCTGGCATACCTATATACCCTCGACCCTAAACCCCTTGACTTATCCTTCCTTCCCCTGTCTCCTTTAACTTATTATGGCTGCCTAAGTTCCTGTGTTACCCCCTGAAGATCCATAGCCTCCCCATGAGGATCATTTTTAAACCACTGGAAGATAAGTCTTTGTCCTTCTATAGAAGCAACTTTGCCTTGGCCCAGTACCCTATTCTGGAATTTGGCTAAGGTATCCTTTGCCCTTTCAGGGTTAAAGGCCATTTGCTTCCTTGTCCTTAACCATAACGCCCTAATCTCTGTCTCCAGCAGACTATAGAGAATCGCCCTGGCTTCCATTCTCGTCATCAGAATATTGCCTATCACCCTCTGGCATCTTCGTTTCCAAATTCTCCATAAAGTATACTGTCTTAGTAGTTGAAAAATAAACTTATGTCCCACTCGCCATCCCCTAGGAACCTCAACTCCAATCAATAGTAGTTTCATATTCCTCGGGAAGGGGAGCTCCGTAGTGCATGCCCATAATGCACAGGCTAGCGACCAGAGATGTTCTGCTTCGGGGCAGTACAGCAAACAATGGAACAGTGTTTCCTGAACACCCCCCAAACACATTCCACAATTTTGATCCTCTTCATTCCTATTGGAACTGCTTCGTCTTTCATACAACCAGGCATTGACTGGAAGTGCTAAATGAAAGATGAGCCACTGCATACTCCTGACCTTGGCCAATCTGATACTGTGTAGAGTTGACCATGGTAGCTTTTCCAGCTGTTCCCTTGGAACATGCCCTTTCTTCTCCCATCTTGCTGCCAATATGTGGTCCAAATGGCTTGATCTCCCCCTCAGCCGATAGCCCAGTTTAGTGGAGTACTTAAGTATGTTAAATCTCCTGGTTACCCTTGACATTCTTCCCTTGATGTTCCATGCCCATTCTGCTGGATCGACTTGGATGAGAGGGTGAGAGAGAGAGAGTTTAAACGAAGAAGGGTGCAGGAAAAGGTAAAACGAAGAGAACCGGACCTTAGGGTCATCTCTTGGAACATTAATAGGATGGTACAAATATTGGATAACAAGGACAAATGGGACAACGTTATGAGGTATTCAAACTGGTTTGGGAAGTCGCTTCCGGATTTTTTATGCTTGCAGGAAACTCACCTTACGGAATAGCGGGCAGGTCACACTCAGCAGGTGTAGTAATTTTGCTGAATAGAAACTTGTTGGCGGCAGATAAAATAGTCGTACAAGATGTTGTTGTAGATGAAGACGACGGTCGGTGGATAAAACTCAATTTTATGTATCAGGATGAGCAATTTACGCTCTTTACAGTCTATTGCCCTAATGGGGGACATCAGAGGTCAGACATGATACGGTCACTACAAAATCGCTTAGAACCGTCAAGGCACCTCATATTGGCAGGGGATTGGAATGCTACTTTGGATCCTASCAAGGATAGAATACTAGGTGGAAGGTCAGGCTTGGGGGAAGGTATGATGTGGGACGAAGCCCTGCYTGTTCATAACCTGATGGTGGCAGGGGATCTGGTAGACCCATTCAGACTTCAACGACCTGAAGAGAAACAGTTCACGTATTATAAAAGAAATCGTAGTCAGCATATTTCAGCATCAAGGATAGACTATTTCCTTATATCGCAGGACACTATGGGAATACTACACTCGGTGGATATAGGGGACTTACCATATTGTACGTGTTTAGATCATAAACCTATATTGCTGAATTTCATTCTGGATAAACATGTCCATAGAGGAAAGAGTTTTTATAAGGTTAATAATTCGTTCTTAAGAACCAAAGAGTTGAGGGAGGCTATTTTGCAAGTGTGTTTAACACATAGGCCGGACACACAATCCTTCGCAGACCTTTTGGAAGCCATGTCGGCAGCGACGGCAGCAGTAGCCAGACAGATGGCAGCAAAACGGATGGCAAGGGAAATAGAGCTGCAAACAGCATTATGCATAGCCGAAAGGAATCTAATTAATAACCCAGGTTCGGAGATGTACGAGAGAATAATAGAATCAGCAAGAAATAAATTGGGGGACTGGGAGACATGGAGGGCTAGGGGCCTCCAGATGAGAGCGAGAGTGAAAGAATGGGAAGAGGGAGAAAGAATGACTAAGTATTTCTTTCAAAAGATTAAAGCAAGGCGAAGAAACAAGTTAATAGAACAGTTGGAAGGACCGCAGGGAATGGTCCCTGATCCAGAAGGGATGCTCTTGGTGGTGCAAGAATACTATAGCACATTATACACTTCAAGAGAAGAGGAACATACCTTTCATCAATTGAAGGAAGTCATAAATAAGTTCTTGACATATTTGGAATGTACAGTGAAGAGGGAGCAGGCAGAAAAATTGGATGCTCCTTTGTCACAGGAGGAATTGAGGGAAGCCCTACAGTCTATGCCTCCTAACAAGATGCCAGGTAGGGATGGGTTGACTAAGGAATTCTGGATGGAGTTTTGGCCTATCCTGGGGGTAGAATATGAATCCTTTCTCAATCAAGCCTGGCAAAAGGAGGGTATGGGGTAACCGCCTTACAAAAGGTTGTTTTCACCTGGATCAAACGGGCTTTATACCGGGGAGATTCATATTGGATAATGTCATGACTTTATCAGAATCAGTAAGGTATATTACGAATAAGACAATAAATGCTGCGATCCTCTTCGTCAACTTCGAAAAAGCATATGATCAGGTAAATTGGAACTTTTTTCAGCAATGCATGGAGAAGATGGGAGTGGGTAACTTTCGTAAATGGATTCGAGTTCTGTATAACGATGCACACGGACAGGTCCAGGTTAATGAACACCTGTCGGCTCGGTATAAAATGATGAGGTCGGTGAGGCAGGGGGACCCCTTAGCGGCTCCTATTTTTTTGTTCATAATGGAAGCGATTGCATCATTCCTCAGGAAAGATCCTTCCATAGATCGTTTGATAGCTAAACCGGATCACCAGGGAAGGGTTATACACCTCCCGACAACGATATTATTTGCGGATGATCTGACGGTACTAATCAGAGCGACAGATTCTTCATTTCAAGCTCTAACGAGAGCAATGGAGGCATTCCAGCTGGCATCAGAGATGAGAATCAATTGGCCTAAGACGATGGGGTGGTGGTTATCACATGATGAACATCAGGCACAGTATCACCCGCAGAGCTATGGGGGAAGGACTTGGTTACCGTCGGATCAGTCAATGAGATACTTCGGGATTAGAATGGCGGATACGGGTCCTCACCACTCCATGGCACCAGAACGGATGACAAAAATGTTATTAAAGTTGGCAGCGTGGTTGGAAATACGTACTTCACTCTTCGGGAGATCACTGCTATTAAATGCTTCCATCTTCTCCATGCTATGGTATGTTGGAACAATATGGACACCTCCCACACATGAGCTTCAAAAATTAAGGAGGGTGGCAGCGGCGTATTTATGGACAGCAAATCCAACGAAACCGACTTTTATATCAAAGGTCGCATAGATGCAAATTATTCAACCAAAAGACAAGGGAGGGTTGGGAGTCTTGGATCCGGGACAACAGATAAGGGCTCTCCAAACTAAGTGGATTATTAAGTTGTTAACACAGCCACACCTACGATGGGTCCCAGAAGGGTACATTTTGGCTATTTTGCAAGGGCTGGACTAAAAAGGATAAAATGGGAGAACAGACAGCTGGGGAGGAACATGGATCAGTTGAAGGATCTGCTAGGGGTACATATTGGGCGCAATTACTCAAAATATGGGCGGAAGTCTTCCCGGCAAGAGTAAAGGAACCAAGAACAAAGGAGGAGGTGCTTAGACAACCGTTATTCTGTAACTCATGGTTAAAAGATGCTCAGGGACGACCTAGAACACTAACAGCAAAGGATGCCAAGTGGGGTAAGTGGTTAGAGCATGGAGTTTGGCAGGTGAAACACCTCTGGTCGAGTAGCAAGAGGAGTCAGAAAACAGGTAGGGAGCTGAGGGGGGAAATGAAGGGTTGTCACAGACTAACTGAAAACCTAAATGACATTCTTGTGTCGATCCCGGATGAGTGGACAAGGTTATTGAAGGAACCAGACAAATGGGGTTCGGGGGATTGGGCAACATTAACCTCTACTAATGAACCAGACGCAGCCTTTCGCATAAGGAATGAGGTTGGACCCTCCAGACAGTGAATGGAAGCTGAGATGTTTTCAATCCTATATCCAGGAATCACGGTCAGTTTGCTCGATAAGGATTTGCAGGTCCCGATTGTCGTGAAGAAAAGCATACTGAGAAAGGTAAGAGTAGTGGAGAATGAGGATTTTACGATATTCGAGCCATTGGTATCTATAAGCGATTTGGAGCTCTTCTTTTTTTTCTTCTTCTTCTCCCTCTGCTTTTTTGTTCTTCTATGAGAGAGATATATTGAGAGTTGGTGACATTCAGGCGATTGCCCAGATTCAGCAGACATTGTATTCGGACAGAGAGATTGGGGATTGTTGTTGGAGACTATTCATTCGCAGTGCTGTTCATGTTCAGTTGATGTCTCCCTCTTCTTCTCCCCACCTGGTCTCTTCCTCCACCTCCTTTGTCCGTGGATTGGCATGGTGGCTATCGTCCATGTGTGAGCCGCCATGCCCATCATGTGTGAGTGATGATGGTTGTATGCAGTCAGTCCTGGGTCATGATGAGTCAGATCTATGTATTCCAGTCTTCCACTGCATTGTCACTCTTCCTCCTTCAGTCGGGTCTTGGGTTTTGCACCATGCCTTTCTGATCTCTTCAGGCATATGATGGTATCGGAGCAGACCAAGGAGAACCTGATCTGCTCATCAAAGATACCACCTTGATTAGTCTATCAATCGATCGATTGATTGATTGCTCGAGGAATGGACTAACTAGATTTTCTTTATTAACAGGAGAATTATACTGATCATGTAAAACGATAACCCTTAATACAGGTGATCCTAAGTGCAACGAAGTTGCCTCTACCAAGAAAATTTGGGAATGCCTTGGATTTGGGAACATCTCAGTGGGCGCAGCAAAGCCCCACGACCCCCCCAAAAAAACAGGGTTGTTTTAACCTGCCCGGGTTATGCTTGGCAGGTGACTGCCCGTGCAGCCTGCACGGATGCCGGGCCGCCTTGGCATAGTCAGCCAGCATGGAAGCCTAGTCCTCGGGCCTGTGTTTAAGGTTTGCCCGTTTATGTCCTCATACATGCCCATGAAACAAGGACTCCGTCACGAACAGGCAGATCAACTCGCCCGTTGCGCTTAAGTCGGTTATGGACGTACGTCACATCAAAGAGTGGGTGACCTGCATTGCTGAACTCTGTGCCGTGCAAATATCAATTGTGAATCTCACCCCAGGTTCTGTTTTTTCCTTCCTTTTTTTTCACTGATTGTGAATCTCATTCGTGTATGTCTTCATGCATGCACATGAAACACACTGGTGGATAATCTGTACATGAAAAGCCGAAGTGCATAGTTGGCTGGATAAGAGACGAGAAGAGATCAGTCGGGTATGTCTTCATGCATGCACACACAACACTAAGGTGGATGGTTGTGTGGTGAAGAGACGCGGAGAGATGAGTTGTGCAATCAGTCCGTTCTACCATTTCTTTCTTAAACCTAAAAAGATCCCTGAGCTAGACGCCAAGTGAAACTACGGCATGCTAAGCCTGTCCGCCGCGAGAAGAGGGGTAGAGCGGGGGGGGAAACCAACGCAGGGGACGGGAAGTAGAGCAGGATAAGAAAAGCCGAAGTGATGAATGACAGGAAAGAGAACCTAAGATAACGAAGGATGATGAGGGGTGAGGGAGAAGGAGAGATAAGGGCAAGGCTGTGAGCAACAATCAAGGGGTGGGGGTGGACGAGTCGAACAATCAAGGGGTGGAGGTGGACAAGTCGGGATTGTAGTCAGAGCCAAACCAAAAAGAAACTCAAGGAGGTAACACAGGATCCTGGAGTCGGAAACTGACATCCATGTTCCTTCTGCCAAGTGGATCAATTTTCAAGGAATGTGTGCCAGGCATTCAAAACTTGGTACCATCGCACAAGCCGTCGTCGCCACCACCCTTCTCCCACTTCTCCAACTACCACCGCATGGAGTCAGAAACTGACATCCTTATTCCTTCTGCCATGTGGATCAATTTTAAAGCACTGTGTGCCAAGTATTCCAAACTTGGTACCATCGCACAAGTTGTCCTCACCAACCTTTCCCACTTACTGTTGTTCCTGGTCCCACCATCAGAGTGGGAATAGGCCAGCGATGCCCAGATTCGGCCCTCAAAGTCCATTCTTCCCAACCCAAACAACCCTCCTCCTCTGTGGAGAAAGGAGAATCTTTGTCCAAACTCTTCAAGCCAAAGTCCTTTCTTTCCCACCCAGGCAGGCCAGATATCCTTGTCCACCTAGTCAGCAGTTTCCCTAATCTTTGTCCACACTCTTCAAGCCAAAGTCCATTCTACCCCACTCTTCAATGGAGAAAGACGGGAAGAGGATGGCGCCATACATTGGACAAGGAGAGAAGACGACGCCAAAGTCCATTCTTCCCCACCCAGGCAGGCAGTTTTTTGCCCAAGGACCAGAGGGGCAGGATTTTGGCCTGCAACCTGGACCGTCGATCGGATGGCCGATCCAACGGCCCAGGATGCAGGTCGTGGGCATTGCAGCCCGGCCCAGCGCTATATCTAGCTGGGCCAGCCCAGTTTCTGGACAGACAGGAGTCCTCACTCCTTTTGGCGACATGCTGTTGGAGCAGTGCGCTATTCTCAACACTGCACTGTTGTGAACGTAGAGGTAGAGGTGTAGGAGCTAGGAGAGTTGGGGGGAGAGGCTGTGGCCATACTGAAATGAGCCGAGTACTCGTCAAGTTCAACTTCGCCTACATCAACGAACATTCACATGAGAGTTCACACGTGAGAAGCCAAATTCAGATACAATCAACACTCGAAGACGTCGTCTCCAATATTATTAGCAATACACAAGAGAATTTGTCTCCAGCGGCTCTGCCGCACACACACAGACGCAACAGGTCTCAACCAGATAGCGGCTATGGCTCCTCCCTTCTCTCTCTCTCTCTCTCTCTCTCTCTCTCTCTCTCTCTCTCTCTCTCTCTCTCTCTCTCTCTCTCTCTCTCCGCCCTGGATCGTCACCCTGGATACACCCACTCAGGTAGCTCACACGTTAGCAGCTATGGCCGCCGTCCTCCAACCCTACGTCCAGCCTAGCTATGGAGTATCTCACAAGTGTGGGCCCCCTTCTTCTTCGGGCGCGCAGTTCCCAAGCTGCCTTAACGCACAAGCAGCAGCAGCGCTTCCACATCTCGCAACTGAACCAGTGATGAGCGCTGCACTGTAGCAGCTAAATATAGGACTGGGCTCGCTTGGCTTGGCCTTCTTCAGACCGGTACCGGTCCGCCACGGCCTGTCTGCTGCAAACATTTGTTGGTCCGGTACCTTCCAGACTTTTCCTGGGACATGCTGCAAAACTGGACTTGGGGCTGTCGGGCCGGACTGGATGCTTCTTCTTCGGGCGCGCAGTTCCCAAGTTGCCTTAACGCACAAGCAGCCGCAGCGCTTCCGCATCTCGCAACTGAACCAGTGACGAGCGCTGCACTTTAGCCGCTAAATATAAGACTGGTTTCGCTTGGCTTGGCCTTCTTCAGACCGGTACTGGTCCTCCACGGCCTGTCTACTGCAAACATTTTGTCGGACTTTTCCTGGGACATGCTGCAAAACTGGACTTGGGACTGTCGGACCGGACTGGATGCTTCTGGACTTTTCTTATAGGGTACCAAACAAACTACTACCTACCTATGACGCTACAATACCTGACAACTACCGACCTATGACATTTCGGACCCCTAGACCCTGTGGCCTATCCTACCGGACCGCCCTGGGACTGGGGATTTGTCGGGACCCTGAGACCGGGACTGGGTGTCTGCCGCGTGAATCCTTTCGCTCCCACCGGCCTAATTTTGAGGTCCTCCGAGAAAAAAACTATTTTTATCTGTCATAGATATTCACTCCTCTCCGAGCCCTCTCATAGAATCAATGTGAGGGGCTGTCTGTATTAGTTCTTCCCTAGGGAACCAGCGGTCCTCGCTGGTTACCTGGTAAGCAAACCTGACCTTATATTGTCTTTGGGGTCTCCCTCGACGACCGGTTCGAAACGTATCCTCAGCAATTATGCGATCTACGCCATACCTTCCCTCCATATCTGGCGGAATCATAGAGCTTCGAGAGGGAAACTGATCATTTGAGATGTAGGGAAGTAACTTGGAGTGTGGAATACCGGGTAAGTGTGCAGGTGGGGAGGAATCTCGATTGTATAGGACGGACCATCTGCCTCTCCCTTGACATCTAAGACTTGCCATGGTCCTCTATATGCGGGTAGCAATTTCTGCGAGACCCCTTCCTCAGGAACGAATTCCTTAGACTTAACCCATACCAGGTCACCTACTGCAAATTGCGATGGTCGTTGATGTTTGTTAGCTTGTTCTACCATCTGGTGCTGGGCCTTAAGAACGTTCCTCTTGACCTGCTCTAGATACGGTTTTAATGGGGGGATGCACTTCACTCCGATGAACGTTCCCCTGATGAAGCTCCACAGCCGCTCCAACGCTCCAACACAGCAGCAACAGGTACGTAATCGAGCCACTCCTTCGGCCTTCTTCTTTTCCCCCCTTCGGCAGTCTTCTCCCCAAGCAACTCTCTCTTATCTTCCCTTCTCGCCGGCCTTAATCGTTGCCAGCGATGTCCAGTGGATGTAACGAGCAACTGCTCTGATACCAGTTTGCAATGAACCTTCTAGTTCAACACCAGTGAATGCATTCACACTTCATGCATATTCGAGATCACACGGAATTCACACTGAAGACCAGAGAGATTAAGACCAGATAACGCAGCTTATGAATTCCAACAAGTTATACAAGAGCAATAAGAGTTCCGAGTCACCAGCGCTCATCAGCGCACGTCATAGGTATCCAATCATCCAACATGATCACCCAGGTAAGTTTCGTCTTCCTCCCTGCTCTTCTCTCTCTTAGTTGTATCACCCCTCCTTGCTGGCCTTCTCCCTAGCTCCTGATCTCGCTGTATCTTCTCTCCCTACATGCATGCACACTCATACTGACTTCTACCCTTCAAAGATCTACTCTGAATACACCCACTGTTAACTCTACTAACTCTCTGAAGACTACTACTAAATACTAATACTAATACTAACACCCTGTGCTGGCGCAGCTATGGCTGCCTTCTCTCTGCCAGCGCTATCTTTCTCTCTCTCTCTCCCTCTTTGCGCAGTACTCTGGCTTCAGCGCTCTGCTCCTCACTTCAGCGCACAAGTGCACCAGCACTTCCACGCTTCTTGCGAATGAGCAATCTGACTGAATGTGAGGCTGGCCAGTCCTTTTGTCATCTTGGTTTGCACTTCAACTCGTGCCAGCCTCTGTTTCTTGGGTCCTGACTGGTTCCGGTACTGAATGTCAAGACCTGGAACCTTCCCGAATTTCCATTGGACTGCTCCTGCTTGGGCCTTTCAGTCATGACTTTTCACTTGTGAACATGACTTTTGACTGTGGACAGTGACTCTTGCCAGTGGGTCATGACTTTTGCCTGTGATACTACCTTTTACGCGTGGGATGTGTCTCTTCAATATGACTTTTCATTAGGAAACGTGACTCCTGCCTTTTAGACATGACTCTTGCTTGGTGAATCTGCCTTTTCACTCGTGGGATGTGACTCTTCTGAATGGCTTTCTATTATGAGACGTGACACTTGTCCTTGAGACGTGACCGTTTGCTGGGTGCCTGTTGGACCAGACTGCTGAGGTACCCGATTGTGTCTCTTCTGAGTTTGACGAACTCGGCCTTTCCTTGACCTGGGCATCTGACCCCGAAGTCCGAATTTGGGGTCTGAATCGTGGAAGGCCTTTCAATGCTGGTCAGCACAATTCGTTGTGCTTGTAACTTGAGTATTCCCACCGCGGTTCACCTGCAGAACCAAATTCCAAATAAGAAATCAAAATGACAACAAAATTTTAAAAAGACTTTTTTTTTGGGCAGCCCCTGGTTCCCATCAGGTCCATGTGCAATGAACCAGTTCAAATCCGCACAGTCAAAGCCCCGTCGTAACTTTTGGTCAAAGTCATGATTCAGGGGTCAAAAGTCGCATCTGGAGTCCAACAGTGGTCTTAGAAAGGTCCTTGGGTCAAGGGGTATGAGGCCCCGAGTCAAAAGCTGTGTCCGGTACCCTCACACAAGACAGTTGACTCTTGGAAATTCAAGAGTCAGACCCAACAGAGGGAAAGCAGCCCTAGAGTCAAAGTCTTCCCAGAAGTCAACCACCGCCGTAGATCAGAGGCATATCAAGGACTGTCTGCAGGTTCTTGGAAGATTCCAGTGCCAACTAGGAGACGGCACATTTGGGTGAGTAATGTATCCAGGCCGTTGACATTGAAAAATCAGCGCCATCGATGATGTCAAGGGAGAGGCTGGTAACGCCGGTCAACGCTATAAGAAGACTGCCAGGCCCTGAGGGAGGACATTCTGCCTTGCGCTTTGAAATGACCACGTTGCTGCTCATGAGGCTCATGCGAGGAGAAGCTGACGCCAGTGACAGTGAAGGAGTGGCAGCCAGGAAGGAGATGCTGGCGGTAGCTGGCAGCTGCCACCATAGCTGTAGTAGGACAACTGGCGAGGCGGAGGAGGATCAGGGCTGTGAGACTGTGAGAAGGAGAGTGAATGGGAAGCTTACCTGAACTTATCTCGGTGCTGAAGATATTGAAGCTGTTGCTGGCCTCCAAGAGGTTGAAGAAGGTCAGTGCCAACGTCCATAGCAAGGGCTGTGGTTGAAGGTTGGGCGCCATTGCTGGAAACTGCACAGAGACTCCGTCAGTGACTTTCAGAGAGCGACATGCAATGCTGAGGTGGTGCGTTAAAAGGGTGATGCCCAATAGAGATGTGGGATTGAAAGAGCCGACATACTTCTACAACTGAATGTTAATGTAACTCTACTCTCTCTTCTCTCTCTCTCACCTACCTCTTGTATATCTCCGATTCCTTGCTGTTTCTATCATGTGCAACGGATTGAGTTTGAACATGTACACATCTTTGGAAGACGACATTTGGAGTGCTGGTATGGTAATTGCATGGCATTGCTGATATAGCTTCTCAATGTGACTGGGTTCGTTACACATACATCCGAACCCAGGGCAGATCGTCTTGTATCCAGTGTCTGGATGGCTCTGGTGTGCAGGTCCATGTAAGCCATCGCAAAAAACAAAAGCGCAATTGATCATGAAAAGAAATATTCTGCAATGTAGGCGAACAAACCAATGACCTGTGCACCTGGCTAGAAAGCCAAAAGCCAGTAGTGCTGTGATCCTGGTCAGCTACAAAAGCAAAAGCTGAGAACGGGACAATGCTATTCAATTGCAACTCGAATGAAAGGCACTGGAAGAAGAATTAAGACAAGGAAGGAAGAAGAATGAGGAATAGATCTCTAGGTCTGTCTCGTGTACTCATCATGGGTGGGGTAGAGGGGATAGATGGGGGGTGGGGTCATAAATAGATGGGAGGGATGGGTAGATAGGACTCTGTGTAGGGATTGTGGGCCTGTCTGTGTGCGCCGATTCGTTCGGATGGGCAGCTCTGTGGGTGTATCTGGGTGCGTCTGGGTACCATGGTTGTTTCCCGGCCATGATCCACCCACAAGAGTCCATACCCACATCGTACGATCCTAGGTCCCAGGTAGACCCCGCTCTCTACACCCCCTTGAGTAGTGGTAGTCGTTGGGTGTAAGGCATATACGATTCCCACAGGCGGGCTTCAGGTTGATCTCACGATGCTTGTGGGCTGGGCTTCATCCGGGTTGGTGTCTGTCTGAGTTCCCACTGAGGGGCCCACGGGTGTGATGGGGAAGGCTTCTAGGTAGTGTGTCATCTTAGGCAGGGGGGGAGGGTTGTCGCATTGATGTAGAAGGGTGGCTTCGCCACCCATAGAGTCTGCGCGATGTGATACAAGGGGGAAATGACTGTGTATGTCAGCGACCCCTCCTGTATTCGGGTCGTCCTCGAGATTCCGGGTGTCCCTATAGTAGCGCCCGGGGGGAAGTGTCTACGACCCCTTGGAAGGTGCGGGTTGGTGTAGGTCTAGGCCTCGGAAGGTGCGGGTTGGTGTAGGTCTAGGCCTCGAAAGGTGCGGGTTGGTGTAGGGCTAGGCCTAGATAAAGAGGTCTGGGTCGCACCGCTGTAGGGCTCGACTTGCAATAAGATTAGGATATAACAGCTCTCGAATGACACCCCCTGGAGGAAGACTGTCCTTGGGGTTGTCACAAGCCTCACTGGTTGAGTACGACGACAGACACCTCCCGAGGCCTAGCATCCACCCTCTACCACGACATGGACCTTTTTAGAAAAGAAGAAGAAGAAGAAGAAGAAGAAGAAGAAGAAGAAGAAGAAGAAGAAGAAGAAGAAGAAGAAGAATGAGGAATATAACGAGAAAAATACAAGTTGGATCCCATGTCGTCTCTCCCTCATCTCCCCCTCCTCATCTCTACCATCATCTTATTATCAATAATAATAAACAGCAATGAATGGAGCCAGAATCAAACGTCCGATCACTCCCCCCACTGCCAGGACATAAACAGCCTTCCTTTGACCACCTATATGTTATGAACTTGGTTGTCTGACGATTTTCTCGCCACTCACACACAGAGTATCTCACACACGCCCATACATGTACAAGACATAGGGGAGAGGAGACAGAGTCCAAACTGTACACAGACCAAGATAAGCAGCGGAATTCAACCATGCACAGATGGGAGAAGACACACGGTGTTTCTCACTCCCTGACAAACTCCCAACAACCAATCACAGGAAGACACATGCTAGGATAACAATAGGATTTACACTGATGATGAGCCAACTCAAACCAATTGTTCCAATTATCGTTACAGAGTTTATCCCAGTATCTCCCCACTCTCAGAACTCCACACACCACTCTCTATCCTACACCCAGTTAGCAGCGCAACACAGAATCTGCCTCCAAGAGGCCAGCGCCAACCATCCAGATGAAGAACATGAATCGCGATGAAGTCTTCAGTGCCGATGAGTAACTCTGACGAAGAAGATGGCAGCTATGGCTGCCGCACCACTATCAAGCCATGGCAGTCTCTGAGGAGCGAAGGGCGACAGTGGTCGACCCACATATGCTCAGTGAAGAGCCTGTGCACCGCCCAGCCAATCGCAGATACCCTCAGGGGTAGATGCGCAGAGGGTGCCCCAGCTATGGCAAACCCTGGTAGGCTGGCTATGGCTGCCGTCTACGGTGAGGGTCTCAGGATGCCTCCTGTAGACAATCGCCGTTCACAAACTTGCTTGGCTCACAACGCTGCATCGCAAAAATGAAAAGCCAAAAAGTCCCCAAACTACAGGCTCAGTCCTATTAATAGACTCGCCTACTAGACCTACTGGACCGGTACCGCATTAGTTTGGCCTGTTCGGCCTGGGCCCTACCCGGCTATACGGCGTCTAAACCGTCACTACAGCCCAAGGCCCAGATGGGCCTGCTGTCCTAGTGATAGCCCGGGCCTGCTAAGGGCAGTAACGGCTAAGGGGAACTCGGGCCTGCAATGTAAATTGCATATATGTCCCTCACGAATTCCCTCTCTCCGGACTGGTCTGGCAGTTAGTCCCTGACACAAACAAAGTTACGAATCTAACCTACCGCTGTACTGTACAGCCTCGCCGTCAGTCTCGGCAGTCGAAACCGGCAAGTCATTCCATATACCCCTCTATCTCCTTGTACGTGTGCCATCCAGCTATAGCTCGGATGTTCAAAGGACAACGCAACCTTCTTCAGGGCCCTTCTAGATGCAGTGCCAACCTTGGAGAGGAAGATGCAAGTCCACCATAGCCAAAGGTGAGTTTCCTTCCCTGTTCCCACTTCCTTCCCCCTCCTTCTACAACTATTACCCCTCCATAGCCAGGCTAGAGGTCCATCTCCCTCACCTCCATAGCCTAGGTCGACCCTTAGCTCCTCCTCCTCCTACTCCATAGCCGTGGAGATCTTCACCATCACTCTCTAGTTTCACCGTCTCTTCCATAATCTAAAACTAATACTAGTGAATCTTATGATTTCCATTAGTGAAATGTAAGAGACTGAGACTGAGACTCTAATTTTTTCTTTTCAATAAAAATTTATCATCGACTTTCTTTTTATACTTTCTTAATACAAAAATTTAATATCAATCCACTATCTTCCTCTCTAAATATAAAAGAGAGTCAAAAATCACTCATATGGAGCAGAATAATGCCCACTTGAAGAATAAACCGAAGAGAGCTACTCTACTCATTACACCCGCATACTCTGGCTTCCCGGGATCCAGTACCTCCTGGCCGGGCACTTCCCACCACTACACAGCCTCACTTGGTGCACTATGGCTACCGGGTGTTTCTGCTATTGGAGGGAGCATCATTTCAGCCTGCAACTCGGCCTCAGGGTCTGTACCTAACCTGCCTTCTAACCAGGTACGCGCCTGAGCACTTATGAGCCATTTCAAGCAGCTACTTGACTTCTACGAAGCGTACCGGACTCCAGGGCCTACCCGAGTGGCTGGAAAATCCTCCCTGGTCCCTGGGCGCTCAACTACCCCCCAGCATATTCTTCCGCTCCAGTCCTTCCCCTGGCCGTCACTCTACTCCTACCTTGTCCCTGTCCGAGGCACAACCACACACACACGACCAACACAGTTAGCACACAAACCTTGACTTGGACTCAGCAAGCACAGAACATGCACGTGATTGGTGGGTCACACACACTTAGAGAACATAGCAAACCGCAGCAGAACAGACTTACGGAATTCTCAGAAAACAGACCCAACGAACAACATTTCTCAAAAACTGCAGGAATCTCAGACAGTGATTTGTGCGGGTGATTGCCGTAGGATGGCCGATATGACAGGCTAAAAAACGGTGAAAAAAGACCCAAGCAATCACAAGGAGGCGCACCGTGAGATGTCTCATGGAAGAGCAAGTGACACCTGCACCTACCTCCTCAGCACGCCGGATTTGGTCCTTCTCCAATCTTTCGATAAGCCTCTCAATCGGTTCACCTAGGAGATTCCCCTCCAGCGTATAGCCTGTCCAAGAACAAAATGCAACATGATAGGTTGAGGGAGGTCAACAGAGGATCCCCGATATTAGCAGAGGAAATGAAGCATTAGCTCCAAAGATAGTGGGAGCAAAGCCAGTTCGCTAACTCTCCCCCAATAGCTTACCACAGTTCATCACTTCTTGTATATAGCATGTTCAGCAGTCACAGTAGACAGATATAAATCATATAATCATTATTTCTGCTACCTAGTCACCTATTCTGTGATGAGGATAACTCCAAGGGTCTTCATTTCCAAACTAGGTCAAATGTAGATCCTGAATGGAGAAACGAGTGTCTGCTATGATCCTTGTCCATTCAATGATTGGCTGACAAACTCAGATTTGATGCTCATACAAGAGGCTCAGAGTAGATTTGTGGAGAGGAGCAACAATCCCAGGACCAGCAACAAACCTAGTCATCAATGAAAAGTTTTGAAAACAAGATTTGCAGACACATGTTCTCAGAAAGATCAGGGTCGTGGAAAATGAGGAATACAACATCTGTGAACCCTCCACACATATATATACAGAACCTTGAATTCGACCCGGCGGAATGGGCATGGAAGCTGTCTACAACAGTGGGGTGGGGTGGGGAGGTAGAGCAATCAAGGGGAACAGAAATGCGATATCCGAAAGAGGCATAGGGTTCTAAGGATTAGATTCAACCTCCACCTCGAGGTTAGGATACTGATTGAGAATGCGCTCACTGGAGCTTGATTCAACTACACACTCTAGATGGTGGGGACACCACAAATTTGATCCCGCAGGACTACAAGTGATTCCCTGGCACACAGTCTCCCCAATCACACCACCACGTTTTAGAAGCCAGGATTGGCTCACTCTATACCTGGCCCTACCAGTAAACAAATGGCTAAATAAACAAAGAAGCAAACAAAACAGAAGCCTCCTCATTGAGTCAAAGGACTGGTTTAGGTTTATGACAGCTTTTACTGTTTCTTCCAGTGCTGAAGTGTGTATGCACTCTTGGAAAAAACTAAACATATGGAAGAACTTCACAGATAAGGAACTCCCACAAGACTTACTATTGTAGCTAATGGTCTTTGACCACCGAAGAGTGGGAAGGCCATCGAAAGAACTTTTCCCAAACCCTAGGAAAAATACATCGAAAAAGATCAGCCAGAATGCTTTGCATGCCTATAAGAGCTGGACCCTTGTTCAGCAACCTGTGTCAAAGGACTGGTTTATGACAGCTTTTACTCGAAAGACATTCCACAATGAAGACCCCAAATTTGAATTTCAGGGTCAAGGTCTTAGGCCAAGGGAGGCCAAGTCGGCCAGTTCAGAAAGGTCACAGTCGGGTACCTTAGAACTGTCACGTCCCAGAGGCAAAGGTTGCGTTTTGTAAGCAAAAGTCACGTCTCATATTGAAAGTCATATTGAAAAGTCATATCCCACAGGCAAAGGACACTTCCCCAGGCAAAAGTCGTGTCCCAGAGGCAAGAGTCACATCCCACAGTCAAAAGCCATGTTCCACAGGTGAAAAGTCCTGATTCACAGGCCCAAGCAGCAGCACACCAATGACACTTCGGGAAAGTACCAGGCCGTGACCTTCTGAAGCATACAGGTGGGCATGTGGTACCATACCAAGTCAAACCAGAAGAAGCAGAGGCTGGGACGAGCTGAAGCTCAGTCCAAGTCAATATAAGGACTGGCCAGCCACATTTCAAGGAGATTGCTCATTCGTGAGAAGGGTGGAAGTGCTGCTGAAGTGCCTGTGTGCTATCTGCGAGTAGCATGCGCGCGAGAGCCCTGCGGGGCAGCGCTGCACTGAGAGGAAAGGCGGCCATAGCCGCATAGCTAGTGATAGGAGGTAGAGCTGAGTAGCAGCGGATGTATTCAGAGTCAGGGCTCTCAAGTAGAGAGAGAGAGAGAGAGAGAGAGAGAGAGAGAGAGAGAGAGAGAGAGAGAGAGAGAGAGAGAGAGAGAGAGAGAGAGAGAGNAGAGAGAGAGAGAGAGAGAGAGAGAGAGAGAGAGAGAGAGAGAGAGAGAGAGAGAGAGAGAGAGAGAGAGCATGCATGAAGAAGACCAGGAGGGACAGAGAGAGAGAGAAGACAGAGAGAAAGAGAGAGTGAGCCAGGGAGAGAAGAGAGTCACCTACCTTAGACGAGGATCCTGGTAATGGGTTGCTGAATTCTGCGCTGTTGAGCGCTTGATGACTGGATCTCGGAAACTGTTTAATGTGATAATTTGTTGGAATTTCTAAGCTCCGCATAATGTGATAATTTGTTGGAATTTCTAAGCTCCGCTTGAGGAGTCCACTTTGCATCTCTGGACTCCAGTGTGGATTTCGTGTGATCTCTCAATGTGTGTGTGTGCTCAAGGTGTCGAGCAGTGAGGCTCAATGCATACTGTTTCTTCCAGTGCAGAAGGGTATATGCACTCTTGGAAAAAAACAAAAACATATGGAAGAACTTCACAGATAAGGAACTCCCACAAGACTTGCTATTGTGGCTAATGGGCTTTGACCCACCGAAGAGTAGGAGGGCCTATGAAAGAAAATTTTTCCAAACCCTAAGAAAAATTCATCGATAAAGATAAGCCCAGAAGCCATTAACAAAAAGGCTTTGCATGCCTATGAGAGCTGGACCCTTGTTCAGCAATTGCTGGAAACAGAGTTTACATTGGCATGGAAAGCTGAAACAAAAGACTGAAAAAACACCGGAGAAAGCGCTGTCGGGCAGGCCTGGTCCCCGGATGGACCGGGGTCCCTGCCGGTCGGACCGGCCGTCAGACCGGCCCGGCAGGCACCCGGTTGGCCCCAGCGCATTTCGCTGGGGGTCGATTTCGGTTTTTTTTTTTTTCCCCGTTCGCCTGCCTCCTTGGCCACAGGCCGCCGCCACCACTGAAACGAAGAACCGGGGCCCGTCGGACCCCGCAATATGATGTAAATGCGCCGACAAATCCCTGCGCGCTTACTTGAATTTGCGGGGTCGGACGGGCCCCGGTTTTTCGAACTTTGAAGTCCAAACGCGGCCGATTGCGGCCGTCGATCTGGGAGATCGGCGGCCGCAATCGGCCGCGTTTGAAATCGCTCCCAAGTAGTGCAAAGGCGGTAGTCCCCACTCCCCGTTGGCCTCACTCCCCGTAGGTGTAGTCGTCAGTCCCCGTAGGCGTACTCCCCACTCCCCGTAGGCCTTCGACGTCGGGTCGTGTAGCGACGTCGTGCTGTTCGATGTTGACGCCACGCGTTCATGCAGCTGCCCCCCTGCAGCCATCGCTGCGCGTGGAAGCACCGGCCCCCCCGCAGCCATCGCTTCACGTCCAAAAACTTGCCCCCTTGCTCCATCGACGGCGGTGAGTACGTTCGTTGTAGGGTTGTTTTTTTTTTTACGTACATTCTTCTTCTTCTTCTTCTTCTTATTATTATTATTATTATTATTATTATTATTATTATTATTATTATTTCTTCTTATTTCTTCTTCTTCTTCTTCTTCTTCTTCTTATCTGTTGTTGGGAGAACCGACCCCGCAGACGATGACAAAAAGATCTCGAGGGGCGTAGTAGCCAGCAAACGGTCAGTCCCATCAATTACGATGGGCGTTTGTGTGCGCAATCACAGTCAGGTTTTCGACCAAGAGAATATGTAGACAGTGTTTGAGGATGAGCCGTTCCCGGCCACCATTTTATTATGCGGGAGGTCGGTGTGGTTTGGCCTTCCCTCTATTTTTTTTTTGTGTGTGTTTTTGGTTCCGCCACCCGGGTCACCCCCCTCCCCCCTCCCGGGCTCAGGACCCATTAGCAAAGAGGATCGGACCGAACGCCCGGATCTGGATGCGCTCATGGAAAGGGTGCAGAAACCGGCGATCGAACCGTTTTTCTGCAGCGTCAGCCAAAACACGTCCAGATTTAGGGGCGCAACTCACTCCTCTTTGCTAGCGGGATGTCGCCGCTTATGATAGGGACGATATACACGTGCCTTTCTCTCTCTCTCTCTCTCTCTCTCTCTCTCTCTCTCTCTCTCTCTCTCTCTCTCTCTCTCTCTCCGCATGTCTGTTTCGCTCGTTTACACACGCACTCACACACGCACAGTGCATACTTCCATTTTGCAACGGCACAGTTGTTAGATATCCTTGATCTCATCGATGGAAGTATGCTCTCTCTCTCTCTCTCTCTCTCTCTCTCTCTCTCTCTCTCTCTCTCTCTCTCTCTCTCTCTCTCTCTCTCTCTCTCTCTC
>BFEA01000747.1:354090-369880 GCA_003427395.1 Chara braunii | reverse complement strand
CACACACACACACACACACACACACACACACTCAAAACACACGTAACGTTCGAATGCATGCCGGATCGTGAGCACGCAGTGCAGTCACTGTGCTCTTAAAAATAAAAATAAAAATAAAACTTCATGCTGCCGGATCGTGATATTATTACTAAGATTTAGTATTTACTATTTACTGTATACTTTTTTTCCTTTTTTTTCCCTTGCCTAGGAAAGTTGCATCCTAAAATTCGTTCTACAAGGTACCCCGTACCTTGTATTCGTATACAAGGTACGTACCTTGTTTTCGGGTTAAGACGGTAGCTGCAGCCAACTGAGCTACCACATCTGCTGGTTCGGCTGTGCACTGTACACGGCTGGGGGACAAGTACATGGGTTGCTAACCTAGCACCAACTGCACATGTGCCGGATAGGCTGATGGCCAACATAATTGAACCCGCAACCTCCCCGTTGCATCGCCCGAGCTCTAACCTTGTCCCCTGTTGATCTGATTGTCTCTGGACTCGAACTTGATTCTGTATTTCAACAGTTCACCGGTGTACTGACTGAGCAAGGTCCGCCGGTGGATCGTCAGATTTTTAACTTTTTACTCTCTGAATATAGAGATTAACGAACTGCTTTCTCAGAAGTGGATTGATCCTGTATTGCTCACACAATATTTGACAGGGCAACTCAATACTCATGTCTACTGGTCTGGCAGTTAAGAGTGCCATTTTCATGATCCAGTTGTTCACCGACTCTTTGCAAGTCACGGACTGAGTCTAGGTGGTCTGGAAGACAGGCCTGCGCTTAAACTATTGCAAAGAACGGACACAAGTTTGTATCCCTGTTGCAGGTCATGTTCCCGCGGTCGTTGAACACGGTGGTCGATGAAGAAACGCATCTGTCCTTCACGTAGTCGGCACTCTCTTTTCATGGTAAGAGTCATGGAATGGGATCTTATGAGGGGATGGGAGACGATGTGATGGGGATTTGACAAGGATTTAATAGGGATTTAATCATTTAACTGATTTGACGGGAATTTGAAAGAGGTTTGATCATTGATGGGGATTCGACAGGGATATGATGGGGATGCCAGTAGGATTTCATTGGGATTGGATTGAGATTGGATCCAGATCAAGATTGTGATTGGTAGGGATTCGGTGGGGATGGATAGGGACGGGATGGGGATTTGAAAGATAATAATCATGGCAACCACGGACCAGGACGCCAGACTGATCCAGACCAAAAACTGGAAATTGGCCTGAACCCACCCGAACGTTCCCTACATCTGGACACTACCAGACCCAGACATTGAGTATCGGGTTCCAGGACCCAGAAATGTCCGGATCAAGAGAAAAAAAAAACAAGAAGTTGCGAGGAATTTCCTTTTTGTATTGTTATAATTACAGTTCAATGCCTGGTAACCGGCCAGATATCTGGATCGGAATGCAGATGGAGCGGGTCCACATGCCAGGGTCTGGTGTTCCATCCAGTGCGTTCGGATTGGCCCCACCCAGCAGAAATTTGAAAAAACAGAAGGGCCCCCAGGTCGATTTTTGGGGTCCTGGCACCCTGCCAAACATGCTCTGATCCCTTTTTGGGTCTGGCACGCCCTAGCAGACAGGCCAGGACCCTAGGAGATACCGATTTCTCATTTGGCATGTGGAGGTGGCAGGATGGATTGTTTTTTTTTTAATCAATCCCACTTTAGTGCTTCGCATGTTGTCCCATGCTGTGCAGTTATCAGGCCTCAACGCACCACTCACCAATGTGCACATGAGGGTGAATCTTCTGGTCGAACATCGAATATACACCACCATAAGTTTTATATTTTGTGAATTTGTTTGAGTGGTGCAGTGAGGCGCATATATTCCTCCCTCTGCCTTGCAGTTGTGGACACCTGCCGCTGCCGCGCCATCGTCGACCCCTCCAGCTGCTTCGCCTCACCAGCACCCATTTGAAGTCGGCCCACCGCACCTCTTCCCAGTCACCACAATCTTGCCGCTGCAGGCCGCCAGCTCAGCATCTCAGGCAATGACAAGGCAGTGCATCGTCCATCGCGAGGAGGAGCCACCGATCACCCAGTCAGGGATCTCTCTCTCCCTCCCTCTCTCTCTCCCTGTCAGGGATCTCTCTCTCCCTGTCAGGGATCTCTCTCTCCCTCCCTCCCTCTCTCTCTCTCTCTCTCTCTCTCTCTCTCTCTCTCTCTCTCTCTCTCTCTCTCTCTCTCTCTCTCTCTCNCTCCCTCTCTCTCTCTCTCTCTCTCTCTCTCTCTCTCTCTCTCTCTCTCTCTCTCTCTCTCTCTCTCTCTCTCTCTCTCTCTCTCTCCTTGTTCATTAACTGACAGTGGGGGGGCAGGAGAAGGAAGGACAGATGAAGAGGAAGAAGGACAGACCTGGAGGAGGAGGGACAGGCAAGGAGGAGGAGGGACAAGCTATGCCAGATCAGAAAATCCGCTTCTCTTGCCAACCCCAATCCCCAACTCACCCCTAATCCAAATCGATTGCATCCCAACTTCTCTCGGAATTAGGGTAGTGCAGTCTACGAGTCACCACTACAGTACTACCTCAGCACTTGCTTCCAAGACCTAATCCACAGCATACACTACCCAACCCCTCTCAGAATTAGGGCTCGAGTAGCAGCAAAGCAACTCGCTACTTAATCCAGCTTAACAACGCCCTAATCCGAGATTAAGCTGGCCAAACCATCTTGGAATTGGGGTTAAGGTGGCTTGAACACCTAACGAGCAAGTAATGTCTAGCTCTGATACCAATTGCTACGATCCTACCACATTCATAATGCAGAGCTCAAATTGAGAAAATGTGAGACTTTCTGGAACTCAAAAGAAGAAGTGGAGAGAGATAAAGAGCGGAACAGAATGAAAAGAATAAAAGAAGAAGAATTACACAAGTTGAACCAATGTTTCCCCCCTCACTTCTTCTTTCTTACCCTTCTCCCTTACTCCTCCTCTTCTCATAATCAGTTAAGTACAACAACAAATGAATGAATGAACAAGAATCATGTCCGAGTATTCCCCCTCATCGCCAGAACCCAAAAAGTGCCCTCCTTTCGGCCATAACCTCACCTCTCTCTCCTCAGTTGCAACTTGCAACTACCACTATTGTGGACCATCCAAGCTCATCACGGATGTTCAAAGAACAACATATGCCTCTCCCATCTCATTCCGCCATAGCCATACTCTTGGATCAACTCCAAGACCAACTGGTACTCACACAGGGGGCTTCTAAATGCAGTGCCAACAAAGGAAGTCAAGATGAAGGTCGACCATAGCCACAGGTGTCCCTCATGTCGGTTCCTCTCTCACTCCCTTTCCACATCCTCTACACCCTTCCCTAACCCTTCGCCAGAGCCTCGCATGAGGTGCTTCACCCTTTACCTCCATAGCAAAGCCCTACTCCCTCCTCGTACTACTACTCCATACCCAGGGAGGTCTTCTTCTCCACCGTCCAGCTCCATTGCTCAGCAGGAGCTCCACCTGCCTTCACCCTCTGGGCGGAGCAGCAACATGACTACTGGGTTCAATCCCGCTGCACTCAGCGTCCCCGAATATATGCTCTTGCAACTCCGCCTCGCTGTTTCACTTAAGGTCACAGCACCATTGCCTCTCTGGGGTACTAGCCTACCTGAAGTTCCTGCCTTTTGCTGGAACATCATTGCAGCCTGCAAGTCTACTTCAGTGCCTGAATCTGACCTACCTGATATCTACGTTTGGGCCCTGACAACTCATCACCTTTTAAAAGCTATCGGGTTCTCCTACCCCTACCGGACGCCTGCTGGGCCCACCCGAGTTGCTGGAAATTCCCTACCGGGTACTACCAAATTCTACTAGTCCATGTCTGTGCTGGCCTTCCTAGAAGTGCGTCCAGTGCCCAATTTCAGTCTTGTCCCTGCGGTTCCCTTATTTCTAATCTACCATTCCCGGGACACACTAAGCACAGGGCAAGCACACAGTTAGTACTCCACATACCAATCACCACACAGGGACTTACACACATGCAAGCAAACAGCAAACCCGCACTTCAACGGAAATCTCAGCAAATCAGACGAGCAAGCAGCAATACTCAGAAAACAGCATAAATCTCAGTGTAATGACCCGCCATAACACAGACTGAGAACACTGCTGACTTCTGAGTTCTGCCGATGGAATGGATGCCTTGCTGAGATTCCCGCATTCTGCTGAGTTTTCTAAGTGTGTGTGTGTGTGTGCATGCTTGGTGACCTTCATGCCTGTCTGAGTGGTTGTCGGACTGAGTGTGTGTGTGACCTGCAAGGGTACTTGCTTGTTTGGGAGGCCCGTAGGGCCGGTACTTACCTGTGGCCATGACATTGAGGGTTGCAGCAGGGGAAAACAGTCAAGTGGTGGGGCAATAGGCCCGCGACACTTAGAGCAGCGGAAAAACACTCAAGTAGCAGGTAGGCCGGTGCCGGGTACTCGAGGCCGAGCAGAAGAAGACAAAAATTGGCATTTTTAGAGGCCCGGTAGTTGTAGGCTAGGTCTAGGCCAGTCCAACCAGTCTGAGTCTAGGGCCTGTACGGGCAATATCAGAGTCTGCAATGATGTTTCCCTCCGAAAGGGAGGAGGTACCGGTTGCTTGGAGGCTGCGCGGCCTAAAAAGTCACCGCCCAAGAGGCAAGTAGGCCGCTATATCTCCAGGAGGAGCAAAGTGCTCCTCCTCGTTCTTCGGTGTGCAAGTTTGGCGACACGCTTGGAGCGTTGGCTGGAGGAGCGCTGGGCACTTCAGCGCTGCTAGGAGGAAGGAAACCGGGAGCTCCCACCTCGGCTACGGTGGAGCTCTACAGGGAGGAGGAGGAGAGTGGCAAGGTACCTACTGGCTATGGTGGGCACCATCTTCATCACCTTGTTAGGCGCTGCATCTAGAAGGCCCCAGTTGGGATTGCGCCGCACCAAGAAGGCTTCAAGGCAGAGTCAGGCATGGCGGCCTGAACAGCAGCGAGCATAGCTGCTTTTCTGTTGTCCTTTGCACAGCAGGGCGAGGCCCTAGTAGTCTGCCATAACCCTGGCCTACATGAAGAGGAAGAAGAAGGGTGGCCATGGCTATGGTGGACCTCATGTTGTGCCTGCAGTAGAAGAGGGATTCGGACATTGATTCTGGTTCAGCCATTCAACATTATTATTGTTATTTATTGTTTGAATAAGAGGAGAGGAGAAAAGGAGGAGGAGAGAGGTTGAAGAGAACGAGGAAATTATCATTGGTCTATGCTGGCGTACATCTTCTTCGTCTTCTTTCTTTCATCTTCTTCTTCTTCTTCTTTCCCTCTCTCTCCTCTCAAGTTCATTCATTTCTTTTTGCAATTGGACGGCATTGTACTTTCTCATGAATGTGTACTTCGAAATTGGCCAGGATCGTAACATCAGACTGATTCTGTGCAGGTCATTGCAGATCCAAAGGAGCCCATTTCCAAAATAAGCAAACCCCAAAGCCAGCAACAGAATAAAACACAACATTTCTCAGGTGCATGGGGACCATGGTACCTGTAGCAGAAGATGGAAAATCATCATCCAGAGGCCCTGGCCAGGAGGGGTCATTAATACACCCCTGATCTTCTTCCAACATCTCTGACTCGCCCTGAAGCAGCCATTCCATTTCGTCATCCATGGTTCTTCTCCCCCCCTAGTTGCCTATCAAGGTTCTTAGATCTCTCTCTCTCTCTCTCTCTCTCTCTCTCTCTCTCTCTCTCCCCGCTGCGCGCCCTTGTTCTTCCACCTGCATAGACCACAAACCAATGTCAAGGTCAATCCAAGAAGAAAGCTCCACCTCCAGAATGTACCCATTTCCACTCATGTACCCTTGGAAAATCCCAGCCTGACTGTGAGGTAATCACACATTCCAGTTTCTTGTGAAATCCTGCCCTTGTACATTCACTAATGTTCACTGATTTCAAACCGGCTAGTATACCTGGTTACTAACTCCCATTACAGAAAAGCACAGAAATGACTCGTACAATGGGGGCTGCTGTGCTGCAACTGCTACATCTTACTAGGTCTGCAGACATAGAAACAGGTTAGAGCCCATGTTTTTGCAGCCACAAGCTAGTAGTGAAATCTGCAAGTTTGTATGTGTTTTCAATCTTGTCCTTATTGTTATAAAAAAAAGAAAAAAGGAAGCCCCTCCTGCTGCTCTGGGGAGCGTCAGTCTGGTTCCTCTTTTTTTTTTTTTTTTTTTAAAAAAAAAAACAGAACCTCTTGGTTCTGGCTCCTACCATTCTGGGGAGCAACAGTCCGGTTCCTATTCCCCCGGGAAGTCAAATTGGAGTACATAAAAACATACACACGCTCCTCCCCATTATGGATGGGAGGCCCGAGTAGGCAGCATTGATTACTTCCGTGAGGAAGGATGTACCACCCGTCCCCCCTGCCTATACTATCTTTATCCTACTTCGTCTATCCTAGTCATCTTGCCCTGCTAAGCCTTTTCCTCTCAGGCCGAATAAATCGACCTGCATATGACTCGTGAATACCAAGAAAAGCACTTAGCTGCTTCTCCCTATGCTACCCTGACCCCATATATTACCTATCCGGTCTCTTGCACCCTACTTACCTTGAATTACTCCATCCCTTGTCCTCTCTCATCTCGATTCTGTCCCAACTGACTGCAACCCTTAAACTGTAAACCCTCCCTGTTTTTCCGCCGACTACCACCCTTAAACCCTAAACCCTCCCCGTACCCGGGCTGTTTTCCGCCGGCTACTACTACCCTTAAACCTTAAACCCTCCCTGTACCCGGACTGTTTTCCGTCGGCTACAACCCATAAACCCTAAGCCCTCCTTGTTCCCTCATTGCATCAGTCCGGTTCCTTTTATTCCCTCTACTTGCTTAGAATTACCCACCCCCCCCTTAGAATTACACTCTTCCGTCGTCTCGAATCTTCCCCAACTGACTGCAACCCCTGACCGTAAGCCCTCCCTGTTTTCCGCCATTTGCTACTCTTGAAACTTAAACCCTCCCTGTTCCCCACTGTTCTCCATCGACCACACTTCCTCACCCAAAATCTTCCCAATCCTGTGCAAATGCCTTTTATCCCCTCATCCCTTTCACCCCCCTCTCCATTTAAACATCAAATGTGCTCCCTGGACAGTTGCTATTGCTCCGTTACCTAGTACATTTGCTTGAAGCGTTTCATGATTCTTCCTCTTGCTCTGGCTGCTGACGTACTTGGTTCCTCACAACTTTCCACTGAGCCTTGAGATGTGTTTCGGTGAGGGTTAGGAAAATGTCCTTAGCCTCTTGCCTATGCATTGTTGTTCCCTCAATTGTGACTTGGCATCGACGCTTCCAAATAGTCCAGAGGGCGTATTGTCGCACCATCTGGAACATATGTTTCTGAAAAGGTTGCCATTGCTTGGGAACCCGTAAACCCAGCAGTAAAGAAATCTTTTGAGTCTAGGAAAGCAATCTTTGTTACTTGGCCCCAGATACCCCTGGCCACTTCCCAGATCGCAGTTGCCTCCTCACATTCTAGTAGGCAATGCTGCATTGTTTCTAATATTCCTTCCTGATATACCTTGCATAACTCTTTGTCCCCACTTCTCTGCGTCCGACTTCTTCGTTGATTAAGCCAGACGTTCACTGGGAGTGCCATGTGAGCTATTAGCCATTGCATGCTCCTGACCGGGCCCAGCCGTATCGCCCCTATGTTTGCCCAAGGAATGTATGTCAGTTGTCCTCTGGCGACCCCTACCCTCTTTTTCCATCTCTTGAGCAGCGTCGGTGTCATGGAGTAAGATCGGCTCCTCAATCTATACCCTATTCTTGTGGTGTAGTGTAAGATATTTACTCTCCTTGATGTTCCTGCTTGACCACTTCTGATGTTCCGCTGGATCCACTTCCAGTTCCTCAATTGGCACTGTCGGATTGTATACCGTAAATATCTTTGTCTCCACCACCCTAACTTTCCGCAAATACTGTTTCAGGATGAATATCGGTGCTTTAGTCGCACCATCCAGTTGGGACGTGGTGATGGATGGCTGGAGTATTTGATATTTATCTGTTATTAGCCAATCTGGTCTAGAAGGCTCTGGCCCCCAGATCCTGAAGACCTCCTTGGGTTCCTTATTGTCTTCCCATGTAGCCCAATCTCCCAATCCCCACTGCGTTTCGGTATGCAGCCGAAGCTTACACGCTAGCGGTATGGCTCCTTAAACAATTTCTAGATTTCCTGGTAATTTGTGACATCCTTTCAGTCGTATCCTTAGTTCTGTGACCGTTTTCCACCTCTTCTCACCTTCTTCCCAGAGATGTTTGACCTGCCTACCCCATGCTCTAGCCACCTTCCCCACTTCGTGTCTGTCACCGAAAGCGTCAGTGGTTTACCCTGTCCATCCTTAATATTTGCATTGCAGAATAATGGCTGCCTAAGAACTTCCTCCCTTGTGATCGGTTCTCTGACTCTTGTCGGGAAGACCTCCTTCCAATGCCGAAGGAGTTGAACCCAATACGCAGAGTTCTGAGCTACCTCCTCTTGTTCTGTATTAGTCCCTTCCCTGGTGCCTACCTTTGCCCAATTACCACATATAACCCAGAACAGACCTGACATATTGCCTAGCGTTTTGTACTTAGCCATTTGTCGAATCCTGTCCATTACCAATGGCGTCCATGATAACCTTGGTTGAGAGATTAATTTGACCACCCATTTGGTCTGAAGCGATTTCAGTTGGGTATCCGGGTCTATCACTCCTAGGCCCCCCTGCTGCTTGGGTCTAGTTACATGTTTCCATGCTACTTTAGAAATGAAGCAGTCATTGTTCCCTTTGGTCGTCCGTAGGTACGCCGCCGCTCTTCTTCTCAATAGAACTGCCAAAGCTTTTGGTGGAGACCAGATGGACCCAACATGCCAATGCATTGAGAAAATTGAAGCATTAAGTATCAGTGCCCTTCCATATATTGACGTGTACACTGCCGACCAGGCCCCTAGTTTTACCAAAATTTTGGACATTAGGTCCGCTGCCATGGAGTGATGCATTCCTCCTTCCGTTATTTTAATGCCCAGGTATCTGATAGGTTTTTGTGCTGTCAACCACTGGAAGCCATCCGGATTATTGGTTGGAAGTGTGTGTTCTTGGTATTGTTCTGTCAACCACCACCCCATTGTTTTCTGCCAATTAACCTTCATTTCCGACGCAAGTTGGAATGCCTCCATTGCCCTTGTGAGTGCTTGAAACGAGGAGTCGGAGGCTCTTATAAGAACTGTTAAGTCATTCGCAAAGAGGATTGTAGTGGGTAGTTCTATCATATGTCCTTGTTGATCCAGTGGTGCAATCATTCTCTGTATTGATGGATCCTTACGTAAGAAGGAGGCTACTACTTCCATTATGAATAGGAAAATGGGAGCAGCCAAGAGGTCCCCTTGTCTAACCGATCTCGACATCGTGTAAGTTGGGGAAAGGTACCCATTAATCTGCACCTGCCCCTGCGCATCGTTATAGAGGACCCTTTCCACTTCCTGAAGTTCGGGCCCACCCCCATCTTTTCCATACATTGCTGCAGAAAAGGCCAACTAACTTGATCATACGCCTTTTCAAAGTCGAAGAACAATATTGTTGCGTTCATTCTCTTATCCCTGATATAATGAACTGTCTCCGATAGTGTCATAACATTATCGAGAATGAACCTTCCCGGAATAAATCCGGTTTGATCTATATGAAAACAACTCGCAGTGATGGCTGATAGGCGATTCGCTAACGCCTTGGCTACTATCTTGTGCGTAAGAGTTAAAAGGGTTATTGGCCTATAATTGCGTATGTCTGACTGACTCCCCTTCTTGTAGAGTAGCGTTACTATTCCTGTTGCTGGCTCTTGACCTATTCCTTCAACTTGCCACGCTTGCTCTAAAAAGGCCAAATATTCCTCACCCAAGATTGGCCAGAACTCTAACCAAAATTCCCTGGTAAGACCGTCCTTTCAAGAANCTTGCCACGCTTGCTCTAAAAAGGCCAAATATTCCTCACCCAAGATTGGCCAGAACTCTAACCAAAATTCCCTGGTAAGACCGTCCTTTCAAGAAAAGRCCAACTAACTTGATCATACGCCTTTTCAAAGTCGAAGAACAATATTGYTGCGTTCATTCTCTTATCCCTGATATAACGAACTGTCTCCGATAGTGTCATRAYATTATCGAGAATGAACCTTCCCGGAATAAATTTCGTTTGATCTGTATGAAAACAACTCGCAGTGATGGCTGATAGGTGATTCRCTAACGCCTTGGCTACTATCTTGTGCGTAAGAGTTAAAAGGGTTATTGGCCTATAATTGTGTATGTCTGACGGACTCCCCTTTTTGTAGAGTAGTGTTACTATTCTTATTGCTTGCTCTTCACCTATTCCTTCAGCTTGCCACGCTTGCTCTAAAAAGGCCAAATATTCCTCACCCAAGATTGGCNGTAGTGTTACTATTCTTATTGCTTGCTCTTCACCTATTCCTTCAGCTTGCCACGCTTGCTCTAAAAAGGCCAAATATTCCTCACCCAAGATTGGCTAGAACTCTAACCAAAATTCCCTGGTAAGACCGTCCTTCCCTGGGGGGGTATTTGGGGCCATAGATCTTACTGCTTCCCATAACTCCTCGTGAGTCAGCGGAGCATCCAGTCTCGTTGCATGAGGCGGCGATATCGTTGTTTGCAGATGGTTGAGGAACTTTGTCGGTGCGTCTACCACTTGTTGCCTTGCATACTCCCCCTCTCTTGACCTGTATAAATTGTTGTAGAAATCAAAGGCGACCCGGAGCATTCCTTCTTTGTCCGAGATTACTCCCTGTGGTCCCTCGAGTTGAGCTATGAGATTGTTTCTTCCGCTAGTTTTTATTTTTTGGAAAAAGAATTTAGTCATTCGTTCTCCCTCCTCCCATTCTCTGACTTTGGCCCTCATTTGCAGACCTCTTGTTTTCCATCGCTGCCATTCAACCATTTCCTCCCTTGCTACTTCGAGTGCTGCTTCGTAGATGTCATTTCCTGGGGAGTTGATAATGTTGCACTCCGCTAGTCTTATTATTTGTTGTAGCTCTAGCTCTCTTTCCTTTCTTCTAGCCGCCAACATCCGAGCCACCCCTGCCGAGGCTTTGGACAGTGCTATTAGCAACTCAGGGAAGGTTTGAGATTTTGTATTATGATCTTGACAGACCTGGAGCACTGCCCGCCTCATTTCCTGTGTTCTCAACAACGAGTTATTTAGCTTGTAAAACCCCCTTCCTCTTTTGACCTGTTTATCCGTTACCAAGTGTAGGTGAATGGGTTTGTGGTCTAATCCCGTCCCATATGGCAAATCCCCTATACTTACAGAGTGTATCATGCCTGTTATACCTGGTGATGTTAGGAAGTAATCTATTCTTGAGGCCGATACATGTTGGCTGCGATTTCTCTTTAAGTATGTGAATTGTCTTTCATCTGAAAAATACACTCTGTAGGGGTCCACCAGGTCTGTACTAGTCATCAGCCTATGACCCGGCAAAGCCTCCTCAGACAAGCCATCATCCCAGATCCCAATGCGGCGTTCCAATCCCCTACAATTATTAAGTGTCTCTCCGCCTCCAAAATCCCCTGGAGGCGATCTATAAATTGTACCCGTTGTTGTAATGAGTTGGGGCAGTATACTGATACCAACGTGTAAGGCTCATCGTGCAATTCAAAGTTGACCTTTACCCATCTTCCTTCTATCTCATCTCCCAATACATTATTGATGTGTATGTTGTATGCCGCTGCTGATCTTTTGTTTTGAATTATAGCCACCCCTGTTGAATGGTGGCTAGCTGCTGGTGCCCACCAAGCCTCCTTTACCCTTTGAAGTCTCTGCATTACCTTGTTTTTAATTTTCTGATGCTCGTTTGTTTCCTTGAGGTGTGTTTCTTGGAAGCAGATGAAGTCCGGCGACGAGGAGGCAAACCAGTCCGTATAATTTAACACATTCTGCCATTTGTCTTGATTTTCCGCAATCCCTACCATCCCAGTTATGATCCACGAAGTTATCCTAATCTTCGGCTACGTCCGATTCCCTTGATCCATCCTTAGCCTCTTCCTTCGTCTGCCTATTCCTCCTTCCTCCATGAGCTCCTTATGTTTGCTTCATGTCTCTCCCTGACTGCCCCCTTGTTTTATACTCCCTGCAAAGTTGTTTCCACTATCGTGGACACCAAAGATATTCTTTCTTCCAAGAATTCCGCCTTCCAAGCGAATGCGTCCACCTTAACTGCCACTGCAGCACACCGAGCTACCCATTCCACTGTGACTTCCCCCCCCAGCAGTCCATAAGGAATAGTTTCCACCACCTGCCAAGGCATCGAGTTCAGACTTGGCTTGCATGTGTATGAGCAGGGGTCTGAAGTCCACTGCTGCCTCGTCACCTCCTCCCTCCCCTATTTCCATAGACTCTTCCCTTCTATCCCCAAGCGCATATGCTCCAGACGGCACTCCCTCCCCGATCAGATTTTGCAGGTCCTTGCTCGTACAGACACTGACCGGAGTTGTGACCAACTGAAGAGACTGGTGGATTGCCACTTCCCAATCCGAATGCTTTTCATTCCAACGGCAGGGCAAAATAACTCTCCTCTTCTCCCCGTTCTTGGCTTCCAATCTTGCTCTTGCTTCAATTTCTCTCCAGAAGGAAGTCCAGGTAGAGAGGGCAAGGAAGTATCTCAGGATGCCTCCACACCATCATAATCTGATAGGGAGAGAGAGGAAAGAAGAAAGTTAATGCACAATGTAGAAAATATGACTGAAGAGGAAATATTGCAGGCAGAGGAAGATCAAAGGGACAACTCACAGGATATGGAATCGGAGGATTCATCAGAAGAAGAGGGAGAACAGGAAATGTCAGAGGAGGAGAACATGACCCTAGAGCAATGGGTCCAGGAAGTGGAACAGTTAGAATGGGGTAGGACGGCTGAATGCGAGATCAGGTTGGCCCATCTCAAACAGGCAACACAGGTGGCAGACGACATTACTTCAAAAAATAGGTTCGAATTGTTAAAGAGGGAAGGGGAAATTAATGAATTCTACGCTGCCCAATATGCCAGGAAAGCTCGCCCAGTCAAAAATGACATTCAAATTCAACAGGATGAGTATGCAAAAAATTTTCAATGGCCAAAGGCATATCACAGCAAGGAAGGAAAGCGAGGAAGCAAGAAAAGAAAAGCACAAAGGGAGGAAGAACAGGGAAGTAGAGTGGGATTGGAGGATGGATCACAGGATCGGCTGATGGAGGGAGCGAAACAACAGAGGGGTGAGGAAGAGGAGGACACAAAACCGGATTTGAGAAGGCAAGCAGCGACAGTTTTGTGCGTGGTTCCTTCCCGTGACTCCGCTATTGTGCTCCCCTCCGTTGTTGTGCTCGTGTTGCCTTTTCGCTTGCTGAGCACTCCCCTCCTGCCTATCTGACCCCTCCGGTTCCACTGACGATTCCTTCCTTTTCAAGGGTTGACTTCCGCCACTTGTGCCCTCTCCCTCCTCTCCACACTCCATGTTTTCTCCCTGTTCTTCCCCCGTTTCCCCAGTGGTGCCCTCATTTTCCTTCTGATGTTCCTGCTGCTGTGCCCTGGCCGCCGTATTTTCCAAAAACGCCCTTTCTGCATTTTTCCCAACTGTGTGAAGTCCATCCATAAGTTTCATTCTTTGTTGGACATCTGGCATGATTGTGTCGTCCAACATTGATCTAGATATGTATCCCGTTTCCTTATCTTCCATCCTCTTTGCTCCTGTTTGTCTCCATCTGTTGTCATATGGGGGGTAAATGTCCGGTTTAATCGTAGGGTCCTTCTTTAGTATCCACACCCAATTTGGGTTCTCCAAATTATCATCGAAGATCCACCCCCTGTACTGTGGTGAATTAATATACCATACCCCTGGTTTGCTTTCACATTCCTGGAGCATCGACTTCATCAGTCTGGTTCCTATTCCACCAGCAAGTCAAGAATTAAAATGAATAACCACACTCAGATGCTTCCCCGCATTACAGCCCAGGGACCCCTGACAGGATTGATCACTTTCCTGGGACGGATTGATTGTCAGCATGCCCGCACTGCATTCAGCTCATCTGAAGAAACATGCAAAAACGAACTCAAGAAATCCCTCTCATCTGCTCCGGGCAGACTGCCTGCTTGAACCCTAAACCCTAGGACGGACCTAGTATTATGCATACCCCCCCTGTTTTCTGCCCTTCTGCTTCCTTTCGCCTCTCCTCTCCTCTCCTTTCCCTTCATTTTCCATCGCTTCCTGTACACTCTGCTGTCTGCTGCTGAGATCAAACTGGATGTTCAGCGACTGGGCACAGTGTCCTTTGTCCCTCCCTCCTTTCTACAATGATGCTATGCTGAGGTTGGCAGAATTTTGAATGTTGTGAAACAATTATGCCTCTTGCTCCCTTTCTGAGACCCCATTCTCTGCACTCGTGTTTCCATGTGAACCGGATGTTTCTTCTCACCACGGTGCCAATTCTCCCCGTCTCAGACCCCATTTCTCTGCACGCGCGTTTCCATGTGAACCAGATGTTTCTTTCCACCATTGTGCCAATCCTCCCCGACCCAAGACCTTGCGGACAAATTTGTCCTGTATTTCCTATGCCCTCTCTGTGCCTCTCTGCATTTCTTTCTTGGTTTTGGCCCAGTCCGCTTCGTACTTTGTCTCCAGTGCTTAGAGGACAGTGGGCGGAGGCTTCTGTCGATCACTTCTTGACATCTCCTCTTCCAAATCGTGCAGTATCATGGGTCCCATCGATATTCAAGCAACCTCCCGAATCGGGCTTTTCGATGAGGTTACTTGGGACACCCAGCTGGGCATCTGAACAAGTCATCTGGTCGGGCATCCAGACATGTCGCCTGGCTGGGCATCTGGACAAGTAACGTGACCCAGCACCCCACACAGGCCACCCTGGGCATCTGAAAAGAAGCATAAGGAACAACTTTTTTCTTTCAAACGCCAGTTGGGCATCTCTGCATCCATCGTTGCACACAAAGAAAAGAAAAAAACATAAAAAAATAAAAATAAAAAACAGCACCCAGTCACACTGCTTGGTGTTATCACGTGGCCATTTCGACATGTTGCGCATTGGGTGGTACCATGTCGACTGGGCAATGCGCCTGCGGAGTTCTAAGTAGAGTGGGTCTTTCTTTTTTAATTGAGGCGTGCAACGAGCTTGTCAATTCTGAGAAGCTTCAAAAGTCGAGCGTGCGAGTATCCCCAATGTACTCGAATCGAACAGTTCATTGCAGAAGAAGTCCAGGAGCACTCAATATTCACAGAACAAGCAGCGAGCCGCTAGAAATTAGACAAACATAGAGAACCAAAGGAGAGAGAGGAAGAAAAGTGTCATTAACACTCAAAAATACAATTGCAGCTGCTCTTCCCCTCCTCTTCACCTTCGGACCTTCCTCCACCAACTCGCCACCTCAGCAATGCAAGTCCTTGTCCAAAGTCACCGATGAAGTCTCTCTGCAGGCACCAGCTATGGAGCCCAACCTCCAGCATCAATAATGGCTATGGAGGTCGGTGCAAGCCTTCTTAAACCACTAGTACATCCAAAAAAGCACATTGAGCCTCTCCTAAAAATTTGGAGGCAATGAACCGTCGATAAAATGAATCGGCGGTTCACAGCCTCCTATTTTTCAGGATAGGCTCAATCTCCTTTTTCGGATGTACTGGTGGTTTCAACCTCCTGATGTACCAGCAGCAGCTCCAGTATCAACAGCGCTCAAAGTCAAGGTGAGTTTCTCTCTCTCTCTCTCTCTCTCTCTCTCTCTCTCTCTCTCTCTCTCTCTCTCTCTCTCTCTCTCTCTCTCTCTCTCTCTCT
>BFEA01000747.1:310775-338284 GCA_003427395.1 Chara braunii | reverse complement strand
GAGTCGATCTACCGGTTAGAGTCCGGATCGGGAGATTGGGCCTCGCCACACCACTCTCTAAATGTGAAAAAGACAAAAATGTGGCGGCTGCATCTGGCCATGTCCTAGCGGGAAGTTCAGTGTCGTTTTGCACATTTCGAGAGTGGTGTGGCGATGCCCATAGACAAACGTGGGACTACTGCAAGGACGCCCAGAGGTAGCACAGCGGAGAAGCAAGACACGGAATTTGTTCACCGAAATGCGACAGAAGGATGGAGATGAGGCGTCGGTGAATCCTGTGTAAAAATCTCACAAAACAAGGATGGAGATGAGGCGAAGAGATGATCAACGATCTCCCACTTGCTACACACCTCTCTATTTCAGTACTTACACGCGCTTTTTCTTATTCCAGTACCTTTCCGTCTCCTCCTATGCATCTGCCGCTTCTACATTCACCTGCATATTGGCCTCGTTATCCCCACCCCGATCTCTTCTTACCTTTCTGCCAAACCAGAAACCAATCCGTGCACCAACTGTATCACCAGTCCATTGCTCGGGTACACAGGATTCGTAGATGAGCTGATAGCAGGATCGGCACATGGACAGATCCGAGCTTTGGTAATATCACCAATCGCATCACCAATATCTGTCATAATAGGATCGCTACATGGATTGATTACACTACACCTACGTCTGCCATGTAAATGTCCATCTACCCATGTGTGCCTATTTCCTGTGCCCGAACATCCCACCACCCATCGCCTATACTTTGTCCTCGGACCTATGTATGTATATATCATCACATGAATATGAGAGCGCGAAAGCGAAAAAAAGAAGAAAAAAGAATGAATTCGTTTTTTTATATCTTCTTCCTTACAACTCCCCCTGTTCAGAACCTCTTGCGTACAAGGCCGCCCACGTGGATGTAGGTTGAGCGGCATGTATGTATGTATGTATGTATGTATGTATGTATGTATGTATGTATGTATGTATGTATGTATGTATGTATGTATGTATGTATGCATGCCTCCCTGCCCATCTATCCATCGACCTGTCCGTCTCCATCTGTCTGTCTATCTGTCCGTCCCCTCTGTCTGTCTGTCTGTCTGTCTATATATATTGTCACACTGTGAATCAGAGCACGAAGGCGAAGAAAAGCAAAACTGCCCGGTATACAGTAGGCAGATAGGGATAATACAGTACATATTGTTACACTGTGAATCGGAGAGCAAAGGCGGAAAAAGACAAAACAAAAAAAGGAAAGAAGGAAAGGCCCGACTGTTCATCACCTCTTACGTACAAGGCCAGCCACGTGGATGAAAGGTTGAGCGCTGGCTGGCCCCATCCCCGTGTGTCACAAGGACCCACTTGCACGCAGCCAAAAGGCAAAAAAGAGGTAAAGAAAAGGAGGGGGAAACCAGACCTCACAGAGGCAAGAGAAAGAGAAAGGGATCCAATCAAAGAAAAGACAAGGGAAGAAAGCAAATGACACACCCCACAGATAAACCAATTGCCACTGTCACTACAAGGTTCAACATATTCTTTTATCTTATTCTTTCTTTTTTCTTGTTTTCTTTTTTCTTTTCTTCAGAAATTTGTACTATTTTTTTTTATTTATTTTTTTCACCTCCACATCTGTTGCTCCTGATCGCTTGATTCTATTGATCAGTCAAAGAGGAGCCCCCACCCCGGCAGATAGGACAGGCACGCTGAGGATGACGTGGATGTTCGCGAGGATACCCAAGGAGAGCTACCTCAGCACAGCATTCAGCAGGACGGCTAGCACGGACCATCCCATCAAAACAGTCATGAAAAAAAAAAAACAAAAAAAAAAACAGCCTGACAAAGGATACTGCAGGACGTTCATCACAGTGCGGCATCATGCAGTCCTAATGTGTGTAGGTAGCTAGGTAGGTATATGTCGATCGAGATCGCCTTCTTGGTATTGTCCTTGCCTCTGTTATATAAAAGGCAACTTTCTTGGTATTGTCCTTGCCTCTGTATATAAAAGGCATCGCTGGCATATTAGGAATGCTCGATTGTAGAGTTGTCAAACTGCCTACCTATTTATCCTTTGTCGATATGGGATAGCAGACTGATAACCCAGAAACCGAAGAAGAAAGAGCACGGCCCTGTGTGTCTGTATGGAGATCGAGAAGTTCGAGAACGACCCGCTGCCCGTAGAATGGATAACAACGAGGATGAAAAATGACGAAGATTTTTCGCGGGTGCGTTGGGCGGCAAACAATTTCGCGATGTTGTCAAGAAGTAGGGGAGAGAGAGAGAGAGAGAGAGAGAGAGAGAGCAGAGAGGCGCAGATAACGCGAAAGCGAGGTCCGCAGACTTACCTTGACACGACCCTCACTGGGACTGCTGCTTCGCCTTTTCGATACCAAGGCTCAAAAATCAAAAATGGCATCCCGCCGAAGGGGTGTGGCCGTTTTTCGCCCCGCCGTTTTCATTGCTTTTCCTCCCACTCCTTTTCGTAATCCACGAGCAGAGGAACCGAGAAAGAGGCAACCCGGGCTCTACAGTCTTCCTCCGAACAAAACGCACCTCTGGACTATTCAACTTCCCCTGGAAAATTCCATTTGTCAAAGGCGCCCCCGAATATCCGAAAATCCAGATAGTACGCAATCAGAAATAGTACGCACGGGTGTTCTACTATTCAAACAGACCACGGGTGGGGGCCCTCTCTCTCTCTCTCTCTCTCTCTCTCTCTCTCTCTCACACACACACACACACACACACACACACACACGCCCGCTCCCGCTCCGGCCGGGGGCCCTCGGCCCACATGCCAGCAAATAGTATAGTTTACCCACGCACCCCAAAAAAACCGTTCTATTCGAATTACCTCTGGAAATCGGGTTTTCAGAAATAGCTTGTTTTTCCCCGAAAAGAACGTACGCTCGAATATAACGTACGTACGTTGTATTCGAATACAACGTACGTATGTTGTACTCAATTTTTTGGAACTTTGATTTTTCAAAACTAATCAAAAAAATCCGAAAAAAATAAAATGTTATACAACAATGCAATACAAACAACGTTTGCCTGAGGGTCTTATCGAAATTCACGAGAAAATTTGAAAAAATAAAATAAAACGAGGATGAACGTATTTTTTACTGATTTTTAAATTTTTTCAGAATTTCGATTAAAAAAAAAAAAACTTCAGTTAAAAATCTGAAAAAAAAAGTATGTTGTACAACATTGCAATGCAAACAACTTTTGCCTAAGGGTCTTGGCGAAATTCCCAACCAAATTTGAGATAAGAATAAAAACAATGGCGGTACTACAGGCTTCTGAAAAGTTGTACCCTAAAACTCATTCTATAACATACGTACGTTGTATTCGAATACAACGTACCCTGTACAAGGTACGTACACTTTTTTTGGGTTAAGAAGGTAGTCTGTGTGACAGTCGAAGGCGGGAAACGAACACGATTCAGCATGTGCGTTTGCCGCCTGGGTCTAGGGCCGCTACTCGCCTCTCTGTGCAAAGCCATCGTGCACTTTATTTTTTCAAAGTCGACCACGATTTTCGCCTTTTTGCACATCCACGGTAGTGGGGCTGCCACAGCAGGTGGGCAATACCGGCCAGGGGTCGGCCGGTAGCATCAAGAGAGAGCTTCTGGATGGGCCAGTCGTTGTGCCTCCCCTCTACTACMCCCCCCCCCCACGAACATCAGCAGTATCTGCTAAATGCCACTTAGGGGGGGGGGGGAGGGACCAACGACATATCTCTAGGTGGCGGGTGCCAAGCTTGCCCAGGAAGGTACATGAGGCCAATGGGGATCGAACCCAAGACCTCTTGGATGCCACTTGTGTGCCTTACCAACTGAGCTAGGCCACAGCCTATAGAAAAAAAAAACTGGTACTCTTGGGTGTACACAAGGGCATTCTCCGCTTGTGCGAAATGACTGAATCTTCAACTAAAACATGGAAAGATAAACCGTCATGCTATTTTTCATTTGTGCATGTCCACTGGCCAATTGTGGAGCGAGGGCCATAAACAGTCTCGGAGTAGCCGTCAGACTAGCTGTAGGTGATGAGAGTAGCCGTGAGACTCGTTGTAGGCGAGGAGGCAAAAGTGAATAGTATTTTACGTCAGAAAAACGAGGTTAATATAATATACTGTATTCCCTCTCCCTCCATTCCACACGGGATCCCTAAAGCAACTAAGAACCAATGACAAAAGGGAGCCTTACGGCGCCCTGCCCTAAATGGCGGTATGCATAATCCCACCGTCCGTTGAAAATACAATCGACAGTTCCTAACAGTCCCACACCGTCACACGGACACTATTCGCTGGCATGTGGGCCGAGGCCCCGGTCGCTTCCTCCCCACCCCCTCCCTCCCGATTGCTCCCTCCCGGCTCTTTTTTTTTGGGGAAATTGCATCTGTACCCCACTTAAAGATGAGAATGTATGCTATACCTGGAGGGCGTTCAACTTTGCGTAGTACCAACTTTTTCCCTGTGCGAAATTGTAGGTGTACCCAGTCCCGCAGGCCCTGGATTCAGAGCACGAAATTATGCTCATGCCCACCAAGTAGATCTTTGTGGCCCAATTGTTGTTGAGTATGAGCATAATTTCAGCCATCCTGAACAACTTGGTCTCTCATCCTCAGGTCCCGGTGCCGGCACGAATACCTTTTTTTTTTTTTTTTTTTTTTTTTTTTAAGTTGAATTCTTTATATTATCATACGAGATTGGAGAGCCCGGGGACCTCACAATTCAACCCGGAATGTAAGGCTGGGGTCGACTCCCATAAATGAAGGTAACTTATCTGGAAACCGGGTCCAGAGTCCAAATTCCTATCATAAAAAAATGCAGCTTTCCAAACCTTGAAGCGCAGAAAAAAATTATGTCATCCATCTATGAACGTATCAACAATGGTCTAGAGCCAAAAATTTCAAGCCTTTATGTGTAACGTCTCCAAAATCCTGGCTTTGCCTAGGCCTTGTATTTCCTTCAGGTCATCAGCCAACGTGATATGTTCATCCTTTCCTCATTAGTAGTGACTGCCAGGTGGTTCTTCAGAGCCCATGTCTTGCGGAACCAGAGAAATCCTCTGTTTTGGTGACCTTCCTCCCCTTTCCAGTCAGCCCAAATCATTCTTCTTATACTTCCTTTAATATTTGTTTCTTGTTGTTGGATTGACATTTGTTCCCCTTTGACGACCGTGGCATTTCGGGCTCGCCATATTTCCTGCAAAATAACCCCTCTGCATACTAGTGCCACGTAACCCCAACCCTCTAACATCTTCATCTCCGGGTTTGGCATAATTTCGTAAAGGCGTCACCAGTCATCGCCTGCTAATGAGTATGCCACCATTGCCATATCTCATCGGCTTTCGGGCAGTCCACCCACAGATGGGCATTAGATTCCCAGCCCCACTCACACATTTTACAGGTTATTGAAATATTCATACCATGGAGCGAGAGCCATAATGCTGTCGGGATCACTATCAGAGATTGCAATCATAACAGGCTAGTTGTTCTCTGTGAGGGTAGACGCGGGAGATTCCTCCACAGGCTAAGTCGGTCCAGCTTATTGACTGCATCACCCTTCAACTTGGCAAACCTCCACCCAACCAGTTCACTGGACGTTTTATTGATTGTATCCCTCAGGGATATTCTTCCTTGCTTTGGAGAGTATTGAAGTAATGGTATTATTTTAGACTGTTCTTCTCCCGATCCCCCATAGACCCCCCTGCGAACGAGGCCGACTGATGGTTTCCCATGCAACCTTTGTGATAAACCCTTGGTCATCGTCTGTTACGGTTTTCCAAAGATACTTCGCTGCAGCTGTCTTAATTGATAAGTATGCCTCCTTTCCCAACAAACATATGGACAAAGGGAACCAAAGCAACGAAAAGGCAGTTGCGGACAAGACAACTGCCCTGCCAAACAAGGACGACTTATGATTTTTGACCCATCTGCTGCTCCTTGCCTCCACCTTCCCAGCCAATAGGTGGTCCCGAACTTTAAAACAGTCTGATAGAGACACCTTTATTCTCAAAATCGTTCTGAACTATCCGCAGGGACTTACCTCAAACCCCAATCCACCTTCAAAGCAAATGGGGTTAGGAGAAAAAATGCAGATTTAGACCAGTTTATTGAAGCCTCAGAAAGATAACAGTACTCTTCTAAAACTAATTTAAGTTCATTTAGAGAATCGGGGTTATTCTCACAAGCCACGGTTAGATCATCAATGAGAGTTTCACGCTTCCAATAAAGCTGAGGGGACAGACTAAGGCCTATGATTCTTGGATTGCTGCGGATATTATCCATCAAACTTTCTAATTCGAGTACGAAAAGCAACGGGGCTAATGGACACCCCTGACGCAAGGATCTAGTTAGCTGGAATTCCTTCGAGAGACGCTCATTCACTGTTATTACCGAAGACGCATGCGAGTGCATAGCCTTGAACCAGTTAAGGAACCCCTGACCAAAGCCTATATTGGACAGGGAGGTAGAGACAAAAGCCCATCGTACCTTGTCGTAAGTTTTTTTTATATCCAACAACATAATCACCACATCCTTTTTTTCTGCACTGATCACCTCCAAAGCCTGAACTGTAGTTAGAATATTTTCAAAAATAGAACACCCCTTTACAAAGGCCCCCTGTTCCCAACCTACTAACTATGGCAACTCCCTGGCCAATCGAATAGCAAGAGTTTTGGCTAGGATTTTATATGTAACGTTTAAGACCGAGATTGGGCGGTAATTACGGACCTCACATTTGTCCCCTTTTTTGTAGAGGAGGGATATGACACCTTTGACAAACCCTTCTGGGAGGGTCCCTGTTTTCAAGGCTCTGTTGTACATCAGGCATAAAAAGGGAGCAAAGACTTCCCACGCAGTGAGGAAAAGTTCTACTGGTCGGTCGTCAAGCCTCGGGCATTTCCCCCTCGCCATTTGTTTCATTGCGACATACAACTCTCTTTCTGTAATAGGCTCCTCCAACAATGCTTTAGTTGCAGTTGTAATACAAGCGTTGCTTCTATCCCAGAAGGAGCAGTCTATGAACAAATCGGAATCAAACGTGTCATAAGGCCTTCTAGTTGTCACAATATCCCGAAAATACTCTAACGCGTAGATACATACATCTTCAACAGTAAAATTCCCACGAGAAATTAAAGAAAAACATTCGATAAAAAAAAATTTCGTCATATTTATAAATTATCATTCCAACGTTCGTCCAATTCTAAAATTTAAAGTTTTATTTGATAAGTTTTCGTCTAAGTAGGAGTTTTCCCTTCCAACTACATCTATTTGTTCAAGATGGAATGAAAGTCTGGATGAGTTTATGAAATGTTTTAATTAAACTTTCATTCTACTATAACAAATATCTCCTAATTTAGATTGGATTAGCCTATTTATGACTGAAAATCCTTACTTAGAATGACAGTCCAATTAAAATATTTCAAGAACTCATCCAGACTTTCATTTCATCTCTAGCATGCAGTTCAAATAAGAAGGGATACCCCATTCTTGGAAGGAAAATTTTCAAGTAAGACGATTTTTAAAAAAAATTGGAATGACATTTTTTAAGATGGAATGAAAATTTAAAATTTAGAATGTAATTTTACTATAGAATGATTATTTAATTTGGGAAATTTTTTCTGTTGTTGTGTGTTCACAACATTAGGAACTTCCAATTTGAAGGGATATGTTAATTATCGAATTAGTGGTTTTGCCTGTCTCAAGATTAAGGATCGGAAGGTGAGTTTGATCATCCAATTGTAAACGATGATACCTCTTATTCTTAACCATTCTTGCCAATCCGCTTGCTTACTTTGTGATAGTTTCTCTAATTGAAGTAAGGCCGCTTCTCTTTTCTCTGACCAATAGTATTCTGCAAACAAGTTTTCCCCCATTTTGGCTTCAGCCACGACAACTTCGTTTAGGAGATTGCTTTCTTCCCAGAATCTCTTCGCGACTTTCATCCTAGCAAATTCAATCAAAGCAACTCACACTATCCCAATGCCTACCTCAATCCAGGTGTCTTCTTGTGCAAACAAATTTTTCGATGTCATCCAGGAGGACATCTAAGAACCAACTCATTTGGGGATGCCTTTGTCTTTTAATAGATTGACATTTAAACGAAATGGTGGACGTTCCTCCTCTATTATCTCTCTCAAGATAACATCACCGTAAACCGGATAGTGATCCGACAGATTTGAAATTTGGTACTCTGACGCAATATATTTATCCCAGACATGGCCCCTGGCTAAAATAAAGTCTAACCGCCTATGCGAAATCGGGGCCTTTTTTGAAGGTCTAGGACTACCAAGTGAATCCGTGTTTGTGAGGATGCATAGTTCTGTTAGTATTTACGAGACTCTGCGATTCTATAAGGAAAAACAACAATATACTGTAGATTTTTTGAGGTGAGGCAATTGGGGAGTCGAGACATGGGTTCAAGGTTGTATTTCAATCTCATAGGAGAACCAGATTCTCGACATTAGGTAGTAAGGCCGGTAAGTTGGCTAAAAAATCGGTTCTGTCTATGTACTCTGACGGGGCATAAATAAACGCAATAGCCCAATCCTCTAAGTCCAAATAAATTTTAATTTAAACCACTCGTCCACTAGGATCTTCGTAATGGTCCAGGATCGTGCAGTCTAGGTCTTTGTGTAACAATATAGTTTTTCCCCCTCTAGTGTCATTTGCAGGCGCCCAGAACTGCGGGTCTGGCCACCAAGGTCTGACATCCTGAATTTTCAACATGTCTAGCTTTGTTTCTTGGAGACAGACAATTTGAACATTCGCTGTATGGAGGTCATGAGCTAACCTTAGTCTCTTATACCTGTTATTGGTATCTCCTAAACCCCTTACATTCCAACTTAAAATTATAATTTTAGGAGGAAGGACCATCAGAGAGGTCCTTGCGGCCTAACTCTTGGATGCGATTTGAGCCTGATGCATGGGGAGAATTCCCAACTGGCCCCGCATCAGCTTCTGTCTGGGACAGGCTAACCTGCTGAACCATCCTTCTAAACCTGTCCCTAACAATCCGGGAAGCGGCTTTTACCCAACAATCCGGGAGCGGGTACCAGAGCATCCGTCCTGAACACCAGGGGTGAAATTCTGTTGTGACCGACCGCGGGCTTAAAAGGGCGATATGTAGGAGGATCCTCTTCCCGTCCGAGAGTTTTGCTATATGACGGCACATACGAGGTTTAGGTATCAATGCACATACCCCGCTGTGGTTCAGCATATAGGCTTGGGTAAGTTCCAACTTGGCATCATCAGATAACCCGTTTGTAATCTCTATCGAAGGGAGAGATAGAGATTCGTCAAATGTTTTTTCAGTAAGGACCATTACCCCCTGGGCTGAATCCGAGACAATCAAGGGGATAAAATACTCTGGTAATTGCCCCTTGGCTGCATCAGTCTTTCCGAGGTTGGGCATGGGACCTGCAAAGAGAAGTGATTTCTTAGCTGACCTCGCTGGCTGACCCCTCTTCTTCCCTGTTGTCCTATCCTTACTGCATTCTGGATCTCCCAGACATTGTTCTTCTTTTGTAGGGACCCTGCTTGTATCATTTATTTTCGTTTTCTTACTAGGGGAGTACATCAACACCCTGTCAGCGTCTATCATACGGTCATATACAATATTCTCTTCTTGGAAAAGACCAGCTACTGCAAAATCTAAATCCTCTTGGTCCTCCTTGATTTCCTCCCCTATCCCCCCCTTCTCCGGTGTTGTGACGTGGTCCAGTTCCTCCTCAGAATCACTATGATTAGAGTAGTCGGAAGATAGGATCCTAACATCCAGTTCCGAAACATAGCCCCCTGCTCCTTCTGTTCCTTCCTTCACTCGGTGGGCTCCTTAGTCTGGGGGGTTGGGGAGTCTTCCTTCGGATTTTGTGTCCTGGTCTTTCTTTTTCTACGGGTCCCTCTCTTGTTACCATTGTCGAGCGCATCGACCCCCGCGCGAGCGAGGGCCCTCCCGACCTCGTCACGCAGGAGAATCTTATGTTTTTCTACTTTTTAGAGACAACTCGAGGACGACACGGTAACCCTCGTCGACCCTTCGCCGCTCCGTCCGAGTGCGCCATCTGTACATCCCGCGGTCCTCTACGACAGGATAGGTTTTCGTGGGGCACAACTTACCTTCCCTAAAGGGCTGTCACCACCCTTAGGGGCGTATCCCCGCCGAGCTACCGACCCACATGCGAAAGCTTTTATAATGCAATCGCAGAGGTAGGTCAGTCGAGGGCGTTTGCTCGTTCGCTGTAGCATAGGTACGCATGGTTAAACGCCAAAGTGGCCCGAACGTCGTCCGTTCCTGGGGCGCTGATCTCTCAGGAATCGGACCGACGTTGGTCGACTAGGCCGTGATATTCCAAGCGTAAGAAAACCTCAATCAATCCTAGCCCCTTCTTTCAAGGACAATCAAAATGTTACAAAAGACTCATGTCAATGTAAGTTGAATTACCTTTCAAAATCATCCTACATACAATACAATCATGCATACCACTCGCTTCAATCAAATCGACAAAGGTTGACTTGACTTTCATCCAACGACGAGACAACGTGAGTTGACTCGTCTTCGAACCTCACTTATCAATAACCGGATAAAAAAAAGGCATGACTTACATGCGTAGCGACGCTCGAATGACGTCTGATCAAAATATCTTCACGCTGCCTGCCAAATGGCTGAACTGTCACGACTTTTTCGACTCGATGAGATGCGTTGCCAAGTTCTTTCATCCTGCCCCATACTGACTGCTAGCGAGGAATATGAGCGCCCCGACTCTCAAGCATAGTTAGAGTGTCATTGTTTTAATGATGACTTCACTACCTCTCTAACTTTGGTGTGAATGCCATCTGCAAATAACTCGGCTACCACCTATACAAATCAGCGACCAACTCGAACAATCGGACGCTCGATGCCCCATTAAGGTCAGGGATCCACCTTCAAACTTTGTCGGTCGCTCTGTCCTCCTGGACAATAATTACTCTTTCTGTTCCAAAGTACCAACTTTCGACATGAAGATATTTACAGCAATACTCTATTCACATCCTCCCGTCAACTAGTCTGCTCACCTCAGGTTTGCACTTCTTATGGTGCAACCCTATCCGCGAAAATAATGCCTAGTCGCACTCCGTCTATAGCTAGTGAAAACACGAACTGGGCTTCTTGTGGAGCCAGTTCCCCATTTGTCTGTGGCCCCTTAGACGGCCACTAGAAGGGTAAACTATAGCGGCTCTTCCTAATGTGAGCCTCCAAGAACTTAACGCCTTCCGTGAATAGCACACGTCCATCCCCTAGGAGGTGGTCTGGGATACCCCTCGTCCTCGCCCGAGCGAACCTCGGATCTCAGAAGTCGGGCTGGCTCCACCACGACAGCATGGTATCCCCCCGCCTAAGCTGTCCACTCCGAGTCGTTAACAGGGTCGGCCCCTAAGGCAACGAACCCCCACCTCAGATGCCTCCTAGGGAAAGGAAATGCACTTACCACAACAGACTGTCAGCCCTTTGTCGCCTAACGTCAATGGCGAACCTAGACGAGAAGAGAGAGAATCATTCAGTCAGACGAGTATAGGCAGAGAGGGTCATTCGGGAAAGAATGGGTAACGTTAGAAAAAAAATCTATGTTCAATTCACTTCCTCTTCTTTGTGTGATCAAATTCCTTTTCGTCGTCTACTGGTTGCCTTTCCTTTCATCATGCATGTAGGCGAGAATGTAGAAGACAACCACCCTTCCATTGAGTTCCATTTACATGAATAAGTCTCCCTTTTGTTTCCCAAGCATTCTTCTACCTACCTGCACATAAGAGGAAACAACAATTTCAAAAGAGAACAATGCAATCCCAAACTCACGTCAGACTTTCATTCGCCCACGTAAACACACATCCCTTCTACCTTTTCAATGAACGTTCAAAGGACAAGGTCGAGCAAGTGCGGGTTCACACAGGTGTGAAGGGTCTGAGTCAAACTGACCGACCTTGAGTGAAGTGGTGTCGAACGCGTCGTGGCTCACTCAAGAAAGTCAAATGACATATACGCGTCGCCGAAGAAACCGTAGTTCCGAGGTAAGTCTTGGGCCAACTGGTTGTCGCAGACTGTTCCCGACTCGCAAGTTTCACTCGCGGCAGTCCCAAGTGCGAAAATGGTGAGCCGCACTCGTCCCAAAAAATTCACCACGTCCTGCGTCAATCCCAACTGATCCCAGCAGTCCCAAGTAGTCCAGTGCCACTGCCGCAAGTGTTGGGTAGTCCCAACAACAAAACATTTATCTCATATGCCGCATAAAAAAAATAAACCTGCTTGTCACGCTCAGATTTCGTACCGTCGCATGCCGTCAACTGCCACCTTGTCACGGTGCTGCTGTCGTACACACCAATGGTAGCAGACCTTCACCAAGAAAAGCAGACGTCGCGCCGCAACAAAAAACCTTTCAGCGCCGTAAAAAAAACATCCACTGCCGCGCTACACGTCCCACCGTCGTGCCGCAGTTCTACTGCCGTGCCGAACTCTCGTCGGAAAATGGCAGCGCTTCCGCACCACCGTCGAAAAAACCAGAATCGCCGCCGCAAAAATTCAGCAGCGCTTCCGCACCATCGTTGAAAAAAACCTGCGTCGCCGCTGCAAAAGTTCGGCAACACTTCCGTACCACCGTCGAAAAAACCAGAACCGCCGCCGCAAAAATTCGGCAGCGCTTCCGCACCACTCAGAACGTGCTGCTGCCGCCGCAAAAGTTCAGCAGCACGTCCGCGTCGCTGCCAAAAAAAACATCGTCGACGCCGGAAGATTTCGACAGCACCTCCGTGTCACCACCAAAATCTCAGCGCTGCCGCTGCTAAAGACCCTGCCGCTGCCGTGCAAAACGGGCAGAGTTTCCCCTGCACCCCACCAGCTGAAGCGGCAGCTATGGCTGCCCTCACTCTCATGCTCCCTGCAGACCTCCAGCGCTTCCCTCTCTCTTCACCTTAATGAGATGGCGGCTATGGCTGTGTTCCACAACTATGGCCACCTCCAGCAGTTCTCTTCCTCCCTCGCTTGCAGACCTCCTCTTCAGCCAACAACAGTTCCCCCTCCTCTCACTAGCAGCTCCTCCCAGCAGCAGCAAGCCAGCATTCACTCAAGTGAATTGCTAGCAGCACCAACCACAAATGATTGCTGGCTGGCTGCTTGCTGGCTGCTTTTATAGTTGTGGGAGGTGGTGGAAGCAGCCTGAGCTCTCAGCCAAAAATTCGAGCTCAGGCTGGGCCCTTGATCTCTTGGTGAGATCAAGGGCACATACCAGCCCCACACAGCAGAAATGGCCAGGTCCACTCATAAAGAAAAGCACCTGGTCCTTTTCCTGCTGTAAAACCAGCAAGGGGGGGCTGTATCCAGCCACAACCCTTGTTGGTCTGCTACTGCTGAGGTTCAATCTCAGCAGTGCACCTTCTCCTAGACGTGGCCAAGTTCAGAGTCAGGCTCTTAGTCGGTTTGCTGCACAAGGTAACCACTTGGGAACATGGCCCGGACAGCGGCCAGGTTCAAGCAAAATTTAAGAAAGGTGCCCTCTTTCTCTCTTCAACCCTGGCCATATTCGGTGCAAGCCCCCTTGCTAGTTTGCTGCACCAAGTGCAGCAAACCGTTTGGGAACCTGGCCCCGACAGCGGCTAGGTACGTTATTTCTTTTCTTTTTGCTGCTGCTCTAGCAGCCTCATTTTGCCTCAGTCCCCCCCCCTTCTTCTTTTCTCTTCTTCTTTTCTTTTCTCCCCTGCCCTCCCCTGAAAATGGGGTTGGCAGTTGTCAGATTGGGAGAGGTAGGGAAAGAACTCGTGAAAATTCACGAGTTCAAATCCCGACAGCCTCAATGCGGGGTGCAAAAAGTACCCCGACTTTGAAGAATTTTAGAAAAATATTCGCTACATACAAAAAAAAAAAAAAATTCATGCACATGGCGTACGTGCCTGACTACCTACAGAAAAAACATCAAGATCAACACAATTATTTTGCGCCACCAAAACAATAGTGGCGCAAACTGAAAAATACAGCTTCTCATAAAAACTCTGATCCCGTTTTTTCGTTTTCTTTTTCTTTTATTTTTCTTCTTTTCTTTTCTTTTCTTTTTTCTTCTTACCCCCTCTAACAACGGGGAGGCAGCTGGCAGGTCGGGACGAGGAGGTCCTTTTCTCCCCATCCTCCCATTTCTCTTTCTCTGTCACTCTCCACTCAACTCCAACTCCCTCTTGCTTTCCGTGTGTGAATTGTGGGCCGCGAGATTTCAAGATCTCGCGGCGACAATCATCTGTCCAAAACGAAGTGGGAGTCTTTGTGCTAACACACAGTCTTCAAGACGAAGTGGGAGCCCTGTCCAAAATGAAGTGGAAGTCTTTGTGCTCCCACACAGTCTTCAAGACGAAGTGGGAGCTTTTGTGCTCCCACACAGTCTACAAAGACTGTTTTCCCTTTTTTTTTTTTTTTTGCCTTTTCTCGATTTATGTGTGTCATCCTTGCGCAGGGGCCACTTTGATTTGGGCGCGGCAGATCTCAGCCGCGCGATCTTGAGGATCGCGCGGCCGAGATTGGCCGCGCCCAACTACCTTGGGCTGCTCCAAAAGGAGCTAGCCCGGTAAGATGCTTGCAGCCAAGCTTGATCCCGGTACCAGATAGGTAAGAGTCCTCTGCGATAACCTACTGGGCTAGCTYCTATCATGATAATGACAGGAGCAGCTCGCCTATGTGAAGAGCTCGCCTAGTCAGGTTTCCCCCATACCGTGACCTTGCAGGCTTTGCCTGCCCGCTTCTTCCCTATGGATGGCTGCCCATCCACCACTCCGGGCCCACCCATCGGGTAGGCCTCGGTATAGGCCTGCTGCCCTCACCCTGGCTCGAGGTTAACCCAGCGGCCCAGAAAAAAGGAAAAAAACCTTGCTATTCCTCTCGCACCGTAGCCCTATACCCTGTGCATCCCTCCTTTTTAGCTACTTAGGCCCTGAATCGTGCGGCTGTTAAACCGCGCGACATCTTTAGGTAGAATAAGTCTAGTCTCAGACTTTCTACGACCGCGCACCCCTGCGGCCATGTCGAGACCTGCGGACGACAGGCCATACCGCCGACTCCCGCTGTTTCGAACGGACGCCGTTGTCGTCACATGTCAACGACGTCATACATCAACGGCGTCAGGCTTTAGGTTTCTCAGTTATAGGGTCGGTCTGAAAAACTTTTGGCAAAGTCAATCTCATCTAGTTCTTCAATCCCATAAAAAAATCGGACAGCGACCGACCTTGACAAACTCGGGCAGAAACCCTCCCAGGGGTGTTTCTGTCCCGACAGCCTTCCCCGCCCCCGTTAAGCGACGTCCCCGTCGCTTACCATAAAACAGTACAAGGAGAAGTTTTTATAAGATGTCACGAAATATATTGCATAATCACAATATATCTGGAATTAATCCAGATCTTACGTACTTATTCGTGACGAGGGACATTTCCGTCGTTCATCTTTCTTTCCTTTCATAATTTTATGGATACTCTTCCATGAAATACCCCATGCATATTTCATTACTTGCAATACTTCAAACATTGACTTACTTTAAAACATAACAGAGGCTTACTCTCAATCCTTCTATGGACAGAGGCTTACTTTCAAGCCGTATAATTCTTTCGAACCTTCCTTCGAAAGCACTTTTATCCAGTCACAAGTTGGAATGGGGCCAGAAATAACCTCTGGCAGGTCTTTTCCCCGAATTTGGAATCCACCATTTGCTTTACCCAACCTGAGGGATTACAAGTACATTTTAGAAGAATGATCCCAGCATCATCCCACTGGCGGCCACTCATCCTTTATTTTGTCTCTCATAGATGGATCAGGCTTATCCCCTTGATGAGACTCTCTTCAGGCTATAACCCCCTGTCTATGTCTCGTCAGGCTGAACCCCCTGCGAGTCTTTCATCCGTACAACACATAATGTCATGAATTTAACCTGGGTCTCTCGTGTTCATGGGGATGCATTCTCATCACCTCAGCATATCTCTCGCTGCCAGGAGTTTAACTCGGGCTCCCCACGAAACACAAGGATACTCACACTATACTACAGCATGTGTCAACTCCATCCCAAAGAGAAATCACCCTTCCAAAAGTCCTCGTCCAGTCCGGCTTATTCCCACTCCAACTTAATCATCATGCATGATTTATCTCCTACATGTCTTGTGAATGCGTCGAGGAGTGATGTAATCCATTCAGGATAGCATCTCGACATCAAGCCCCGCTTTAGACTCGAGCCTCACCATCTTCCCTCCGATTCCAGTGTTTTCGATCCTTATTAGTCCGTCGTAAACAAAGTAGAACTACCCCACCTTCCACAAGCGAGGTTGGTTAGGTCCCGCCTATGGAGGTACGGTGACCATATTAGATATAAGGAAGGGTAACCACTCCCTTCCCCAGATCAAACACAGTCGCCTACCCTGCAAACAACATTCTAATAAAGTCTCAACACCTTGCTCCCTTTCAACGATAGTGTAGCCACCTTCCTCGAAAGGAAAGATGACAGCATCCCACTATGGACCAGGAACATAGTTCCGGCGCAGGCCTCATTACCGTCTACTGGGCTCACAACATTATGATTCCTCCTTGCATGACAATTAGAACACAACCAAATCATAAGGCAAGATAGGTAATCGAGCCACATGTCTAACGCTAACGCACAGACATATGATTCGAGTACATGTCCTTTCCCCAGACTTGTACTTACAAAATCTTTCATTCACCACAAAATACACGGAGTTTCATAAGAGTTCCAGATCTCTCAATCCCTCATGTAATGATGGTCTCTCATCATTGCTGCAATTTCACTACTTTCCATCCGTAGCGTCACTGTCACAACCTCTCATATGACTCGTTCAATTGCAGGTAAAGACTTTCAATTCAAACACAATAGACGTGACAGAAGTCACGCTTTTTCGATTAATTGTTGTCATCGAACCTATTCTTAAGGTTATATTTCTCCTGCGAGTCTAAGATAAAAGCTAGTATCACCTGAGCCACAATGTAAAGTACAAAGAGTTATCCTCCTTATCCCTATAGAGGTCAGAGTTACTAACCTTTCTCTTAGCCAAGCAAAAAAAAAAAAAAACTTACATCATTCATTTCCCAAGTGTCGTTCCACCAGGGACAACGGTAGTTTGCCATTATCCCCGGCAACGGCGCCACCTGTCGAGCGCATCGGCCCCCGTGCGAGCGAGGGCCCTCCCGGTCGCGTCACGCAGGAGAAACTTAGGCTTCCAACATTTTAGAGACAACTCGGGGACAACACGGTAACCCTCGTCGACCCGTCGCCGCTCCGGCCGAGTGCGCCAGCTGTACATCCCGCGGTCCCCTACGACAGGACAGGTTCTCGCGGGGCACAACTTACCTTCCCTAAGGGGCTGTCACCACCCTTAGGGGCGTATCCCTACCGAGTTACCGACCCACATGCGAAAGCTTTTATAATGCAATTGCTGAGGTAGGCCGGACGAGGGCGTTTGCTCGTTCGCTGTAGTATAGGTATGCATGGTTGAACGCCAAAGTGAACCCAAACATCGCCCCTCCCTGGGGCGCTGATCTCCCAGAAATCGGACCGACGTCGGTCGACTAGGACGTGGTACTCCAAGCGTAAGAAGATCTCGATCAATCGTAGTCCCTTCTTTCAAAGACAATCAAAAGTTAAATATCCTATAAGTTGACTTATCTTTTGAAACCGTCCTATATACAATACAACTATACGTACGACAAGAGTCAACTTAGCTTCAAACAACGCTTATCAACAAAAAATCAAGGTTTCCACAACATGCATAACGATGCAAGAATAGCGTCTCATCGAATCATCTCCACTCTGTCTGTCACGTGGTTGGCTGACACGACTTTTGAAATTGATGAGATGCGTTGCCAAGTTCTTCCATTCCGCCCCATACTCACTGCTAGAAGAGAAGCGCAGGCATCTCCCAACTCTCACGTAGAGCTATGATGTCATTGCTTTAATGGTGACTTCATTATCTTTCTAACTTAGGTGTGAATGCCATCTGCATGTAATCCGGCTACTGCTATACAAGTCAGCACTCGACTTAAACAACCGACCACTAGATGCTCCATCAAGGTCAAGGATCCGCTTTCAAATTTTGTCGGTTGCCTTGTCTTCTTGGGCAATAATTACTTTTCCTGTTCCTTGAGTGATGAAATACTAGCCTACGATATAAAGGTATTCAAGGCAATGCTCCAATCACGTTTTTTTGTCAACTAGCCTGATTGCCCTAGGCCTGCATTTCTTATGGCGCAAACCGGTATGCGAAGGCAGTGCCTAGTCGCACTCCGTCCATAGTTAGTAAACACACGAACTGGGCTTCTTGTGGCGCCAGTTCCCCATTCGTCTGTGGTTCCTAAGACGACCACTAGAAGCGTAAACTTATAGCGGTTCTTCTGAACGTGAGCCGCCAAGAACTTGACGCCTTTCGTGAGTAGCACACGTCCACCCTCTAGGAGGTGGTCTGGGATACCCCTCGTCCTCGCCCGAGCGGACCTCGGATCTCAGAAGTCGGGCCGGCTCCACCACGATAGCATGGTATCCCCCCGCCTAAGCGGTCCACTCCGAGTCGTTAACAGGGTCGGCCCCTAAGGCAACGAACCCCCGCCTCAGATGCCTCCTAGGGAAAGGAAATGCACTTACCACAGCAGACGGTCAACCCTTATCGCCTGACTCCAAGGGCGAACCTAGACGAAGAAGGAGATAACAGAGAAGAAGAACATTCAGACGGACCAGTATAGACAAATAGGGTCATTCGGGAAAGAATGGGCAGCCTTAGGGAAAAATTTATTTCCCATTGATTTCTTCTTCTTTGTGTGATCAAGTTCCTTTTCGCCGTTCACTCGTTGTCATTCCTTTCAACATGCATGCAAACGAGAAATAGAAGACAACCATCCTTCTGTTAATCTCCATTGACATGAATAGGTTCCTCTTTTTCACGCATCCTTCTACCTACCTGCACATCAGATCAAACAACAAGTTCAGAAAAAACAATGCAAGTTCAAACTCACGTCAGACTTCCATTCACACGCGCAGACACACATTTTATTTGCCTTTTCTGTGAACATTCAAAGAAACGGGGCCAAGCAAGTGTGGGTCCACACGGGCGTGAAGGGGTCTGAGTCGAACTGACTGACCTTGAGTGAAGTTGAGATGAACGCGGCTCACTCAAGAAAACCGCGTAAGATCACGCTTCAGACGAAACAAATGTCACAACAGCCATCAACAAGCGATCCACACCACTCCCAAAGATGGCCGCTCGTCACAATACCCTCCTTTCACACAATCGCCTCCCAACAATCTGACGGCGTCTCAATGTCGCCATCACACCAACCCCAATTTCACTGTGCCACTACAGTGTAGCACTCACACCACCTTCAAGCGCACCACCACTTCGCGCTACTTTCCCTATGTCAATGCCCAGATGCCGCCTTATATAGCCAGTGTAAAAAATATTGCCCCCTCCACCATGAGAAACTGGCAGCGCTACCGCACCACCGTCGCCAAACCCAATGCTCCTGCCGCAAATTTTCGGCAGCACTTCCTCACTACCGCCCTCAACCCGGTGCCGTCACCGCAAAATTTCGGCAGCGCTTCCGCGCTACCATCTGAACGTGTTGCCGTCGTCGCAAAGGCCGCGCAACATCACCCCTGTACCTCATAAAAAATGGCTGCCAACGCCGCGTTAAACAGGCAGCACCTTCTCTGCGCTACTGCCAAAAATACCTGCCGCCACCATGCCAGACGGGCAGCACCTTCCCTGCACCGGTCCAAAACAGCGTCGTCGGCGCACCGCGCGGACAGCACCTCCTCCACACCGGTCCAAAACAGCGTCGTCGGCGCACCACGCGGACAGCACCTCCTCCATATACATAAAAAAAAGTTGCCGCCGCCGTCAAACACGGGCAGAGTTTCCCCTGCACCGCACCAGGAAAGTGGCGGCTATGACAGCCTTCCACTCTTGTGTGCACTGCAGACCTCCGACGCTCTTCCCTTCCGCTGAGATGGTGGCTAACCTCTTTCTCCCTCACTTGCAGACCTCCTCTCCAACCAACAGCAATACCTCCTCCTCTCAGTAGCAGCTCCTCCCAACAGCGGCAAGCCAGCATTCACTCAAGTGAATTGCTAGCAGCACCAACTACAAAAGATTGCTGGCTGGCTGCTTGCTGGCTGCTTTTATAGTGGTATGAGGTGGTGGTAGCAGCCTGAGCTCCCAGCCAAAATTTCGAGCTCAGGCTGAGCTGAGATCAAGGGCACATACCAGCCCCACACAGCAGAAATCGCCAGGCCCATTCACAAGGAAAAGGACCTGGCCCTTTCCCTGTGATAAATTCAGCAAGGGGAGGCTGTATTCAGCCACCTCCCTTGTTGATCTGCTACTGCTGAGGTTCAACCTCAGCAGTGCACCTTCTCTTAGACCTGGCCAAGTTCAGAGTTAGGCTCTTAGCTGGTTTGCTGCACTCGAGAACCTGGCCCCGACCGTGGTCAGGTTCAAACAATAAAAAAAAGGAAATTCTCCCCTTCCCTGAACTTGACCATGTTCGGTGCAAGCCCCCTTGCAGCAAACCGTTTGGGAACCTGGCCGCAATAGTGGTCAGGTACGTTATTTCTTTTCTTTTTGTTGTTGCTCTAGCAGCCTCGTTTTGCCTCAGTCCCCCCCCCTTCTTCTTTTTTTTTCTTCTTTTCTTTTCTCCCCTGCCCTCCCCTGAAAATGAGGATGGCAGTTGTCAGATTGGGAGAGGTAGGGAAAGAACTCGTGAAAATTCACGAGTTCAAATCCTGACAGCCTCAAAGCGGGGTGCAAAAAGTACCCCGACTTTGAAGAATTTTAGAAAAATATTCGTTGGATAAAAAAATATAAAAAAGAATCACGCACATGGCCTACGTGCATGACTACCTACAGAAAAATAATCAAGGTCAAAAAAATTGTTTTGCGCCACCAAAGAAATAGTGGCGCAAACTGAAAAATGCAGCTTCTAAAAAAAACTCAGATCCCGTTTTTCGTTTTCTTTTTCTTTTCTTTTTCTTTTTTTCTTTTCTTTTCTTCTTTCTTCTTACCCCCCCTAACAACGGGGAGGCAGCTGGCAGGTCGGGAGGAACAGGTCCTCCTCTCCCCATCCTCCCATTTCTCTCTCTCTCTCACTCTCCACTCAACTCCAACCCCCTTTTGCTTTCCATGTGTGAACTACGGGCCGCAAGATTTCAAGATCTCGCGACCATAATCATCTGTCCAAAACGAAGTGGGAGTCTTTGTGCTCCCACACAGTCTCCAAGACGAAGTGGGAGCCTTTGTGCTCCCACACAGTCTGCAAGGACTGTTTTCCCTTTTTTTTTTTTCTTTTTTTTTTTTGTCATTGGTTATGCCAACGGCCACGTCAGTGGTCACATTGTATGGCCCCCCCTAACACGATCTGTCGAATTACAGACCCAAGTTCGACCCCATCCGAGACCAAAAAAGAATTTTTTTTTGCCTTTTCTCGATTTATGTGTGTCATCCTTGCGCAGGGGCCACTTTGATCTGGGCGTGGCAGATATCAGCCGCGCGATCTTGAGGATCGCACGACCGAGATTGGCCGCGCCCAACTGCCTTGGGCTGCTCCAAAAGGAGCTAGCCCGGTAAGATGCTTGCAACCAAGCTTGATATCGGTACCAGATAGGTAAGAGTCATTTCCGATAACTTACTGGGCTAGCTCCTATCATGATAATGACAGGAGCAACTCGCCTATGTGAAGAGCTCGCCCAGTCAGGTTTCTCCCATACCGTGACCTTGCAGGCTTTGCCTGCCCGCTTCTTCCCTATGGATGGCTGCCCATCCACCACTCCGAGCCCGCCCATCGGGTAGGCCTCGGTATAGGCCTGCTGGCCTCACCCTGGCTCGAGGTTAACCCGGCGAACCAGAAAAAAAGGAAAAAAACCTTGCTATTCCTCTCGCACCGTAGCCCTATACCCTGCGCATCCCTCCTTTTTAGCCTACTTAGACCCTGAATCGCGCGGCTGCTAAGCCGCGCGACATCTTTTAGGTAGAATAAGTCTAGTCTCAGACTTTCTACGACCGCGCACCCCTGCGGCCATGTCGAGACCCGCGGACGACAAGCCATACCGCCGACTCCCGCTGTCTCAAACGGACGCCGTTGTCGTCACATGTCAACGACGTCCCATGTCAACGACGTCAGGCTTTAGGTTTCTCAGTTATAAGGTTGGTCTGAACAACTTTTGGCAACGTCAATCTCAACCAGTTCCTCAATCCCATAAAAAAATCAGACAGCGAATGACCTTGACAAACTCGGGCAGAACCCTTACAGGGTTTCTGTCCCGACACCGTCAAAGAGAAATGGGGACACAATAGATTCGTTATTCTTATCTTTCGTGACCGTTTCCATTTTTTTTTCCAGCTGGATCCTTAGTCTTCGCCACCTTTTTCTCAACATCTAGATCCATTTCCGTATTCTACAAAGCATCCTTCTCGCCATCCCCGACTCCGTGAACTCTCCCCACTTGAGTGGGGGAGAAAGATTTCATTTGGGGTTCTTTAGGGATGTCTGGTGGGAGACTATGATTTCGTGCACCACCTTCATGATCCTTAGAAAGCGATTTCTCTCCTAAAGGAGATTCGTCTAAATGGGGGGTCTTCTCCTTAAGAGGAGTTGGTTTCCGCATAGGGGTCTTTTCTTTGAGGCATGAAGTTTTCTTTTTCTCCAGCCATTTCTCTTTCTGTGGCCCTTTCTCCTTTATCGGGAGTTTTTCTTTTACCGGAGTTTTCTCCTTCCAAGGAGACTACGTCCCACCTCCTCGGGATTCTCGTGTCCTTTTTCTTGAGTGGGCATAATTCATTTGTGTCTTTATGGAAAAAACGACGACACTTGGAACACCAAGGCGTCCCCGCGCAAACTACATCGATTTGAACATAACCGTAATCGAACAAATCCACGATCAATTTCTTTTTGTAGCGTAATTTGGCTTATGGCATCAACTCAAACTAGATGTCACAGAGATCCGGGGACAAAGGTTTCTTGTATGGCGAGTAATCCTGTTGGATTGGACCATACACATCTTGGACTGCCCCCTTCAAGAAACCTAAAGCTCCAACCGGAACTTTCAAGCATCTGATTTAGAAATAGTTTTGACGCATCGCGTCTCGCCAATCCGCCAGTTCTTGTTCAGGCATCTACGGGTGGAAAGTGATTGAATATTTTGCGTCATCCAATGTAATTTCATCACTTCCTTTTCTCAACATCCATGCAACTATCTTGCTATCTGACGCTACATACGTGACAAGATTCTTCAACAAAAAAAATTCCCAGAATTAAATAATCATTCTATAGTAAAATTATTTTATAAATTTCAAATTTTTATTCCATCTTAAAAAATGTTATTCCAATTTTAAAATTTTTCGTCTTACTTGAAAACTTTCCTTCTAAGAATGAGGTATCCTTTCTTATTTGAACTGCATGCTAGAGATGGAATGAAAGTCTGGATGAGTTCATGAAATATTTTAATTGGACTGTCATTCTAAGTAAGGATTTTGAGTCATAAATAGGTTAATTCAATCTAAATTAGAAGATATTTGTTGTGATAGAATGAAAGTTTAATCAAAACATTTCATAAACTTGTCCAAACTTCCATTTCATCTTGAACAAATAAATGTAGTTGGAAGGGAAAACTCATATTTAGACGAAAATTTATCAAATAAAACTGTAAATTTTAGAATTGGACGAACATTGGAATAATAATTTATAAATATGCAGGATTTTGATCACCCATCCACATCAACCCAACCCTTCTCCAAATCACTCCTACCATTGTGACAGTGGGAGACCAACGTGTACCATATCTTAGACCCAGACATTCACCGTATATCTTCTCCTCCCTAACGATGGGGGAGAGACTATGGCGGAGGGACCAGACTGAGATGGATATGTCGAAGCCGAAACGAGTCGAAAACCATAGAAGATACCTGGGACATACACCAAGCCGAAGCGCTAATCCTAACCCTAATCCGTACTTAGCGTTAGGCGCCGCCGAAGCGACGCTTAGCGCAAACGGATTAGCGCAGACCACGTAAGTCGTCCGGTTTTTGTGCACATTTTTGCATCCCACATGAGAGACATTTTGATTATATTTGAGGGAGTAGCTGACTGCGGGAGATGGAATCCTTGGTGTGGCGCGACTTAATCTGGTGCGTCGCAGCCGTGGGTAAAGTCAGCACCTCCGAGCACCGAGTGCAGGAGTGCGACGACCGTAGAAGTGGCCGGTAGGTCAAGGTGCAGCCTTAAGATCAGTTCGGCAGGTCTAGACCCAGAGCGTGCGACTACAACTAGCTATGGGCCTAGCACTATTGGTTATGACATTGGACTTTCAAGTTGCAGATTCGTGGATTGAGGCCGGCCAGTGACAAAGAAGGGAACCGAGGGGTTGCTGGTAAGACCATCCCCTTTGGTTTTAATCCCGGTCTCATTCGTTGGTCCGATTGGTGGAACTGAAGGTGAGATACCAACAGTGCCCCTCCCTCCTTCCCTTTGTTGCTTTTCATTTTTTTTTCTTCCCTTTATTTATTAATTGTCTGTTCCGTTTTTCTCGAGTCCGGTATCAGTACCGAAAGTGTCGGTAGAACCAATGAGCTTAGCTCAGTTGGTACACCTATAAACTATTGAAATACAGATCGGAGTTCAAACTTCATAGGATGCAGATAAGTAAAATGCTATAATTTTGACTTGCCCAAACCCGGACGGTCCGATGATGATATCTTAAGGTCGTGGTTCGCGATTTGGTCCTCGACGGCTGGCTGCTGACCAACGACCCTAACTCAATTGGTATACCCTCAAACTATTGGAGTACGAACCTGAGTTCAAAGCCAGACACATTTGAATGTCCAAAACAAACTCCTTCCGAATTATCTGGGGCCAATTAGTTCGATATTGGTACGCTAGGCCGAGACCCGTGATATCGGTCTTCCGGAAGAGAAGGTTAACAACACTCGTATTTTTCATCACCACTTCAGGACACCCTTCACCACTTCAAGATGCAGCCTGCCTAAACAGGTGGTTTTCAGGGTCTTCGGACCTTTCACCACTTCAGGACCATTCAGGAGGTCTGAAAATCATGAATGGTCCTGAAGTGGTGAAAGGTCCGCAGACCCTGAAAACCACATGTTTAGGCAGGTTGCATCCTCAAGTGGTGAAGGGTGGTTTTCATGGTCTTCGGACCTTTCACCACTCCAGGACCATTCAGGATTTTCAGACTGCCAAAAACTCTCACTTGACCACTTCAGGACACCCTTCACCACTTCAGGATGTAACCTGCCTAAACAGGTGGTTTTCAGGGTCTTAGGACTTTTCACCACTTCAAGACCATTCAGGATTTTCAGACTGCCCAAAACTCTCACTTCAGATTTTCATTCCTGAATTTTCAGCTACCCGATAACCGCTTGTGTCCTCCGGGACATCCGTAAAATTTGTAACGCTACAAAGAGGATTAGTGCGGCCTCGCTAGAGTGAAGCATGCACAGCCGACCGAAGCTTCCCAGACACTTTCGTATGCTTTTCCCTATTTCAAGCATGCGGTCGTTTCGAAGAAGGTTGATAAATGCTCATTTTCGGGTCTGACTATGTTACAAAATAGAACTGTTGGTCGAAGAAGTAGATGAAGACGACAAGAAAGTTGATAGTCGGGAAGATGAGAACAGGGAAGAAGACGAGGGTGATGAGAAGGAGGAGCGTGTCTCCACGCTCAAAGTTATACTCGTAGTTGGAACTTCGCGCCCGTTATAGTGATGATCATCACCTCCATTGTAGTATTTGTCGATGATGGGTGTGTTTGTGGCCACGTCTCTCATGCCAACGTATCCTACCCGGTTCTAGTGGAAGGGACACTTCATTTTGTATAAGGCGCGGTTTTCTAGATAGCAAGAGCAAGTGTGCGTGAGCGAAGCATGAGGGGGGGCGACCCGCAGAAGAGAAATGCGATGAGGAAGTAGAAGAGAATGAGATTGAGGAAAAAACCGATAAGAATAACTGAGAGAGAGAGGAGTGGAATACTTACCTGGTAGCAAATCGAGGGAAGAATGTGAAAATAGCAATGTATCATCCTACCTTGTAGTAGAAGATTCATTTCATTATCTTCTGTAGCTGGCGAATGTCAATCGACGAAGACGCGACCATATAGAGCAATAGGGGCAACACCTTAAGCAAACTCGAAAGGGAGAGAGAGATCATTGAGGGGAAAAGAGAAGAGAGAGATAGTTATCGGATAGTAACGTGTTTGCGTAGTGTGTAAAAGTGGCGATGTATCTTCCTATGTTATAGATAAAAATTCACTCTTATCTTGCACATTGGTGAACGCGACCATAGTCACACATTTCAGTCTGTTATCGAGGTTTTCGTTAAGTTGATGTTGATTTTGTTTCCAATCCCGACAGCATCTTCATAGTAGTGGTCATAGTGCTAGAATTGATCATTATTACCCACCGATGTTCGTCGTAATCCGGATTAAGACACTTGTTTTCAAAAACACGCTTTTGCGATACTCGTTTCGTGTTCATCAAGGTGTTGGTGTTACCATCATCATCGAAGACGTGTTCTTGGACTCCATGACCGTAATCACGCTAATCACATCCGTCGTCATCGAGAACACACTCTTCATCACCAACATTGGAATTGAGGTCGTCCTTGTCTGTATGGCGGTCAGCGTGGTAGGAATCGAGGGCATGACGTGGTAGTGCATCGTTCCATGTCTTAGCGTCAATTTCACTCAGGACAAAGGATCAAACTGTGGCTTGTCGCCACCAAGATATCGTCCGTCACTTGAGTTGTTTTTTTCGTAAGTGATTACCTGTGAGGTGTTGAGTGTCATTGGGGTTGCTTTCTTTGTTTATTGTTGGCATTCCGATGACCTTTGTCGCCGCGCCCTCTGCTTAGGCGCAACTCATCGTTATCATGGTCGCAACCGTAACCATTGTACTCGTGAGTCGGAATTCGTTTCGGTAATGGTGTTGCACCCCGTTGACGTTGGGATCAAGGCATCATCCATCATTCTGATCCATAATGCGTTCTTCGTGGTGGTTCTATTGGTAGTGATTGTGCTGGTGTCCAGAGTGTTGGAGTGTGATTGCGCTGATGTCCGTAGTGTTGAGGTGTTGATTCGCGTTTCAGATTCTAGACGTGCTAGTCATATTTGTCATTAAGGTCATATTGGTGATGATCGTGATGTTCGTTGATCGACAACTACTTCTGTGAAGTAGAGTAGTGAGACACTGCTATTTTGGACGACGAGAACTAAGTTGATGAAGTGTGACTAGATGTCGTTACCATATGTGCAAATTTGTTGCCAATTACCCTCTACGACGAGAAAATTGTTATTATTGTGTATCTGAGTTGTACAATTGCTGCTTCAGTAATGCTATTGCGTCATTATCACAATTTGCAGGGAAAATAAAACTGTAAGATGATATACTTTAGGAATATGTCTATTGGATTTTCTTCTAACGAGTTATATTTTTGGTTGTTACTATGATTTTCACAATAGC